>JALIZF010001867.1:600000-1080622 GCA_029948255.1 Telmatactis stephensoni | reverse complement strand
CATATTCAAATCTTTACCACCAGATAAACAAAAACGAAAGGAAACAAACAACAAAACACACCAGAAAAAGACAGAAAATAAAACAGAAAATACAGCAGTCCAAAATCCACAACAAATTACCTGGTTCGAACACTACTTGAGGTAGATGAGGATGTTGAAGTGCTTGGAGTGGTTGTCGTGACAGTTAGTGTCGAGCTTGGCGATGAAAGCGTCGGACTGGACGTTGTAACAGTTGAGACACTCGATGAGCTGGTGCTGGTCACCGTACTTGTTGTTGGACTTGTGTAAGACGTCGATGGCGTTGGCGTTGTAACAACGGTAGTGCTTGGAACGCTTGAAGTGCTTGGACTGGTCGTGGTGACAGTTGGTTTGCTCGAGCTTGGCGATGGAACCGACGTGGTCGGACTGCTGGTTGTCACAGTTGACACACTCGATGAGCTGGTGCTGGTCACCGTACTTGTTGTTGGACTTGTGGTAGTCGTCGATGGCGTTGGCGTTGTAACAACGGTAGTGCTTGGAACGCTTGAAGTGCTTGGACTGGTCGTGGTGACAGTTGGTTTGCTCGAGCTTGGCGATGGAACCGACGTGGTCGGACTGCTGGTTGTCACAGTTGACACACTCGATGAGCTGGTGCTGGTCACCGTACTTGTTGTTGGACTTGTGGTAGACGTCGATGGCGTTGGCGTTGTAACAACGGTAGTGCTTGGAACGCTTGAAGTGCTTGGACTGGTCGTGGTGACAGTTGGTTTGCTCGAGCTTGGCGATGGAACCGACGTGGTCGGACTGCTGGTTGTCACAGTTGACACACTCGATGAGCTGGTGCTGGTCACCGTACTTGTTGTTGGACTTGTGGTAGTCGTCGATGGCGTTGGCGTTGTAACAACGGTAGTGCTTGGAACGCTTGAAGTGCTTGGACTGGTCGTGGTGACAGTTGGTTTGCTCGAGCTTGGCGATGGAACCGACGTGGTCGGACTGCTGGTTGTCACAGTTGACACACTCGATGAGCTGGTGCTGGTCACCGTACTTGTTGTTGGACTTGTGTAAGACGTCGATGGCGTTGGCGTTGTAACAACGGTAGTGCTTGGAACGCTTGAAGTGCTTGGACTGGTCGTGGTGACAGTTGGTTTGCTCGAGCTTGGCGATGGAACCGACGTGGTCGGACTGCTGGTTGTCACAGTTGACACACTCGATGAGCTGGTGCTGGTCACCGTACTTGTTGTTGGACTTGTGGTAGTCGTCGATGGCGTTGGCGTTGTAACAACGGTAGTGCTTGGAACGCTTGAAGTGCTTGGACTGGTCGTGGTGACAGTTGGTTTGCTCGAGCTTGGCGATGGAACCGACGTGGTCGGACTGCTGGTTGTCACAGTTGACACACTCGATGAGCTGGTGCTGGTCACCGTACTTGTTGTTGGACTTGTGTAAGACGTCGATGGCGTTGGCGTTGTAACAACGGTAGTGCTTGGAACGCTTGAAGTGCTTGGACTGGTCGTGGTGACAGTTGGTTTGCTCGAGCTTGGCGATGGAACCGACGTGGTCGGACTGCTGGTTGTCACAGTTGACACACTCGATGAGCTGGTGCTGGTCACCGTACTTGTTGTTGGACTTGTGGTAGTCGTCGATGGCGTTGGCGTTGTAACAACGGTAGTGCTTGGAACGCTTGAAGTGCTTGGACTGGTCGTGGTGACAGTTGGTTTGCTCGAGCTTGGCGATGGAACCGACGTGGTCCGACTGCTGGTTGTCACAGTTGACACACTCGATGAGCTGGTGCTGGTCACCGTACTTGTTGTTGGACTTGTGGTAGACGTCGATGGCGTTGGCGTTGTAACAACGGTAGTGCTTGGAACGCTTGAAGTGCTTGGACTGGTCGTGGTGACAGTTGGTTTGCTCGAGCTTGGCGATGGAACCGACGTGGTCGGACTGCTGGTTGTCACAGTTGACACACTCGATGAGCTGGTGCTGGTCACCGTACTTGTTGTTGGACTTGTGGTAGACGTCGATGGCGTTGGCGTTGTAACAACGGTAGTGCTTGGAACGCTTGAAGTGCTTGGACTGGTCGTGGTGACAGTTGGTTTGCTCGAGCTTGGCGATGGAACCGACGTGGTCGGACTGCTGGTTGTCACAGTTGACACACTCGATGAGCTGGTGCTGGTCACCGTACTTGTTGTTGGACTTGTCGTAGATGTCGATGGCGAAGAGCTTGATGTTGGAACACTGGTAGTGGTTGGAACGCTGCTAGTGGTAGACGTGGTTTTGCTGGATGAAGTCACAGTACTAGTGGTTGATACACTGGGTCTGGGTGGAATAGTTGGAGGTGGTTTGGTTGTTGTTGATATGCTGCTTGGTGGGACTGACTTGGAAGTTACGAAAGTCGAGTGAGATATCAAAACGCTCGACTGTGATACTGGTATAAACGGAGTTGAACTTGGTGTCGATGGCGTTGGCGTTGTAACAACGGTAGTGCTTGGAACGCTTGAAGTGCTTGGACTGGTCGTGGTGACAGTTGGTTTGCTCGAGCTTGGCGATGGAACCGACGTGGTCGGACTGCTGGTTGTCACAGTTGACACACTCGATGAGCTGGTGCTGGTCACCGTACTTGTTGTTGGACTTGTGTAAGACGTCGATGGCGTTGGCGTTGTAACAACGGTAGTGCTTGGAACGCTTGAAGTGCTTGGACTGGTCGTGGTGACAGTTGGTTTGCTCGAGCTTGGCGATGGAACCGACGTGGTCGGACTGCTGGTTGTCACAGTTGACACACTCGATGAGCTGGTGCTGGTCACCGTACTTGTTGTTGGACTTGTGGTAGTCGTCGATGGCGTTGGCGTTGTAACAACGGTAGTGCTTGGAACGCTTGAAGTGCTTGGACTGGTCGTGGTGACAGTTGGTTTGCTCGAGCTTGGCGATGGAACCGACGTGGTCGGACTGCTGGTTGTCACAGTTGACACACTCGATGAGCTGGTGCTGGTCACCGTACTTGTTGTTGGACTTGTGTAAGACGTCGATGGCGTTGGCGTTGTAACAACGGTAGTGCTTGGAACGCTTGAAGTGCTTGGACTGGTCGTGGTGACAGTTGGTTTGCTCGAGCTTGGCGATGGAACCGACGTGGTCGGACTGCTGGTTGTCACAGTTGACACACTCGATGAGCTGGTGCTGGTCACCGTACTTGTTGTTGGACTTGTGGTAGTCGTCGATGGTGTTGGCGTTGTAACAACGGTAGTGCTTGGAACGCTTGAAGTGCTTGGACTGGTCGTGGTGACAGTTGGTTTGCTCGAGCTTGGCGATGGAACCGACGTGGTCGGACTGCTGGTTGTCACAGTTGACACACTCGATGAGCTGGTGCTGGTCACCGTACTTGTTGTTTGACTTGTGGTAGACGTCGATGGCGTTGGCGTTGTAACAACGGTAGTGCTTGGAACGCTTGAAGTGCTTGGACTGGTCGTGGTGACAGTTGGTTTGCTCGAGCTTGGCGATGGAACCGACGTGGTCGGACTGCTGGTTGTCACAGTTGACACACTCGATGAGCTGGTGCTGGTCACCGTACTTGTTGTTGGACTTGTCGTAGATGTCGATGGCGAAGAGCTTGACGTTGGAACACTGGTAGTGGTTGGAACGCTGCTAGTGGTAGACGTGGTTTTGCTGGATGAAGTCACAGTACTAGTGGTTGATACACTGGGTCTGGGTGGAATAGTTGGAGGTGGTTTGGTTGTTGTTGATATGCTGCTTGGTGGGACTGACTTGGAAGTTACGAAAGTCGAGTGAGATATCAAAACGCTCGACTGTGATACTGGTATAAACGGAGTTGAACTTGGTGTCGGCAGAGTTTGAGTGGTAGGAATGGATGTTATAACAAAGTATGATTTACTGCTTGAAGAAGGAGTCACTGTGAAGTATGATGACGGTACTGTTTTTGTTGCAAAGCTACAAAGAAAATAAGAATGAGTAAGTTGCCATTGCGTGGAAGGAAATGATAAAAGAAATAGATGTAACAAAATTGAAATACCCCGATTTTAAACGGTCTTTTTAGCAGATTTGTAGGTAATTTAATAAATAATACGACTGCTTCTTCTTCTCTAGACATGTTTCACGTTTCAAACCGTTTTAAAAATACAGTGACCTGCACGAGTTCATCGCCTATTTCTTGTGGTACTCTTTCGAAACATATCTAGAACTGTAAAAGCAACCGTTTTGCTTCAATTTTAATAAAAAAAGCTCGTACTTATGAAGCTTGCTTAATCAACTTAAATCATCAGAACTTAATCATCCAAATCAAACACAACTGATTACAATCCTGGTAGGACATCGACTATTTGGCTCCTTAAAAGCATGGCATTTAACTAGGAAGCAAGTTTACTTCTACAGTAAAGAATCACAAGCGACTGCTAGCAGATAGGCCAGTTGCTCTTTAATTAGCTTGCCAAGATACTGACGTTGAACTAGGGCCTAGTGACTTTCAGTATTAGTATATACGTCTTTAGTATTTACTCTCTTAGAAAACACAACCACAATCGAATGGAAAAAAAAAATTGTTAAAAATACAACGACAGATCACAGGAGCAGTCACTCTTCCCTTCACATCTTCCAAATTGCAGAAAGTCATGACAATTTAAAGAAGTATTATTTCGATGGTAAATGCATATTCAAATCTTTACCACCAGATAAACAAAAACGAAAAGGAAACAAACAACAAAACACACCAGAAAAGACAGAAAATAAAACAGAAAATACAGCAGTCCAAAATCCACAACAAATTACCTGGTTCGAACACTACTTGAGGTAGATGAGGATGTTGAAGTGCTTGGAGTGGTTGTCGTGACAGTTAGTGTCGAGCTTGGCGATGAAAGCGTCGGACTGGACGTTGTAACAGTTGAGACACTCGATGAGCTGGTGCTGGTCACCGTACTTGTTGTTGGACTTGTGTAAGACGTCGATGGCGTTGGCGTTGTAACAACGGTAGTGCTTGGAACGCTTGAAGTGCTTGGACTGGTCGTGGTGACAGTTGGTTTGCTCGAGCTTGGCGATGGAACCGACGTGGTCGGACTGCTGGTTGTCACAGTTGACACACTCGATGAGCTGGTGCTGGTCACCGTACTTGTTGTTGGACTTGTGGTAGTCGTCGATGGCGTTGGCGTTGTAACAACGGTAGTGCTTGGAACGCTTGAAGTGCTTGGACTGGTCGTGGTGACAGTTGGTTTGCTCGAGCTTGGCGATGGAACCGACGTGGTCGGACTGCTGGTTGTCACAGTTGACACACTCGATGAGCTGGTGCTGGTCACCGTACTTGTTGTTGGACTTGTGGTAGACGTCGATGGCGTTGGCGTTGTAACAACGGTAGTGCTTGGAACGCTTGAAGTGCTTGGACTGGTCGTGGTGACAGTTGGTTTGCTCGAGCTTGGCGATGGAACCGACGTGGTCGGACTGCTGGTTGTCACAGTTGACACACTCGATGAGCTGGTGCTGGTCACCGTACTTGTTGTTGGACTTGTGGTAGTCGTCGATGGCGTTGGCGTTGTAACAACGGTAGTGCTTGGAACGCTTGAAGTGCTTGGACTGGTCGTGGTGACAGTTGGTTTGCTCGAGCTTGGCGATGGAACCGACGTGGTCGGACTGCTGGTTGTCACAGTTGACACACTCGATGAGCTGGTGCTGGTCACCGTACTTGTTGTTGGACTTGTGTAAGACGTCGATGGCGTTGGCGTTGTAACAACGGTAGTGCTTGGAACGCTTGAAGTGCTTGGACTGGTCGTGGTGACAGTTGGTTTGCTCGAGCTTGGCGATGGAACCGACGTGGTCGGACTGCTGGTTGTCACAGTTGACACACTCGATGAGCTGGTGCTGGTCACCGTACTTGTTGTTGGACTTGTGGTAGTCGTCGATGGCGTTGGCGTTGTAACAACGGTAGTGCTTGGAACGCTTGAAGTGCTTGGACTGGTCGTGGTGACAGTTGGTTTGCTCGAGCTTGGCGATGGAACCGACGTGGTCGGACTGCTGGTTGTCACAGTTGACACACTCGATGAGCTGGTGCTGGTCACCGTACTTGTTGTTGGACTTGTGTAAGACGTCGATGGCGTTAGCGTTGTAACAACGGTAGTGCTTGGAACGCTTGAAGTGCTTGGACTGGTCGTGGTGACAGTTGGTTTGCTCGAGCTTGGCGATGGAACCGACGTGGTCGGACTGCTGGTTGTCACAGTTGACACACTCGATGAGCTGGTGCTGGTCACCGTACTTGTTGTTGGACTTGTGGTAGTCGTCGATGGCGTTGGCGTTGTAACAACGGTAGTGCTTGGAACGCTTGAAGTGCTTGGACTGGTCGTGGTGACAGTTGGTTTGCTCGAGCTTGGCGATGGAACCGACGTGGTCGGACTGCTGGTTGTCACAGTTGACACACTCGATGAGCTGGTGCTGGTCACCGTACTTGTTGTTGGACTTGTGGTAGACGTCGATGGCGTTGGCGTTGTAACAACGGTAGTGCTTGGAACGCTTGAAGTGCTTGGACTGGTCGTGGTGACAGTTGGTTTGCTCGAGCTTGGCGATGGAACCGACGTGGTCGGACTGCTGGTTGTCACAGTTGACACACTCGATGAGCTGGTGCTGGTCACCGTACTTGTTGTTGGACTTGTGGTAGACGTCGATGGCGTTGGCGTTGTAACAACGGTAGTGCTTGGAACGCTTGAAGTGCTTGGACTGGTCGTGGTGACAGTTGGTTTGCTCGAGCTTGGCGATGGAACCGACGTGGTCGGACTGCTGGTTGTCACAGTTGACACACTCGATGAGCTGGTGCTGGTCACCGTACTTGTTGTTGGACTTGTGGTAGTCGTCGATGGCGTTGGCGTTGTAACAACGGTAGTGCTTGGAACGCTTGAAGTGCTTGGACTGGTCGTGGTGACAGTTGGTTTGCTCGAGCTTGGCGATGGAACCGACGTGGTCGGACTGCTGGTTGTCACAGTTGACACACTCGATGAGCTGGTGCTGGTCACCGTACTTGTTGTTGGACTTGTGGTAGACGTCGATGGCGTTGGCGTTGTAACAACGGTAGTGCTTGGAACGCTTGAAGTGCTTGGACTGGTCGTGGTGACAGTTGGTTTGCTCGAGCTTGGCGATGGAACCGACGTGGTCGGACTGCTGGTTGTCACAGTTGACACACTCGATGAGCTGGTGCTGGTCACCGTACTTGTTGTTGGACTTGTGGTAGTCGTCGATGGCGTTGGCGTTGTAACAACGGTAGTGCTTGGAACGCTTGAAGTGCTTGGACTGGTCGTGGTGACAGTTGGTTTGCTCGAGCTTGGCGATGGAACCGACGTGGTCGGACTGCTGGTTGTCACAGTTGACACACTCGATGAGCTGGTGCTGGTCACCGTACTTGTTGTTGGACTTGTGGTAGACGTCGATGGCGTTGGCGTTGTAACAACGGTAGTGCTTGGAACGCTTGAAGTGCTTGGACTGGTCGTGGTGACAGTTGGTTTGCTCGAGCTTGGCGATGGAACCGACGTGGTCGGACTGCTGGTTGTCACAGTTGACACACTCGATGAGCTGGTGCTGGTCACCGTACTTGTTGTTGGACTTGTGGTAGACGTCGATGGCGTTGGCGTTGTAACAACGGTAGTGCTTGGAACGCTTGAAGTGCTTGGACTGGTCGTGGTGACAGTTGGTTTGCTCGAGCTTGGCGATGGAACCGACGTGGCGGACTGCTGGTTGTCACAGTTGACACACTCGATGAGCTGGTGCTGGTCACCGTACTTGTTGTTGGACTTGTCGTAGATGTCGATGGCGAAGAGCTTGATGTTGGAACACTGGTAGTGGTTGGAACGCTGCTAGTGGGTAGACGTGGTTTTGCTGGATGAAGTCACAGTACTAGTGGTTGATACACTGGGTCTGGGTGGAATAGTTGGAGGTGGTTTGGTTGTTGTGATATGCTGCTTGGTGGGTACTGACTTGGAAGTACGAAGGACGTCGATGGCGTTGGCGTTGTAACAACGGTAGTGCTTGGAACGCTTGAAGTGCTTGGACTGGTCGTGGTGACAGTTGGTTTGCTCGAGCTTGGCGATGGAACCGACGTGGTCGGACTGCTGGTTGTCACAGTTGACACACTCGATGAGCTGGTGCTGGTCACCGTACTTGTTGTTGGACTTGTGGTAGTCGTCGATGGCGTTGGCGTTGTAACAACGGTAGTGCTTGGAACGCTTGAAGTGCTTGGACTGGTCGTGGTGACAGTTGGTTTGCTCGAGCTTGGCGATGGAACCGACGTGGTCGGACTGCTGGTTGTCACAGTTGACACACTCGATGAGCTGGTGCTGGTCACCGTACTTGTTGTTGGACTTGTGGTAGACGTCGATGGCGTTGGCGTTGTAACAACGGTAGTGCTTGGAACGCTTGAAGTGCTTGGACTGGTCGTGGTGACAGTTGGTTTGCTCGAGCTTGGCGATGGAACCGACGTGGTCGGACTGCTGGTTGTCACAGTTGACACACTCGATGAGCTGGTGCTGGTCACCGTACTTGTTGTTGGACTTGTGTAGTCGTCGATGGCGTTGGCGTTGTAACAACGGTAGTGCTTGGAACGCTTGAAGTGCTTGGACTGGTCGTGGTGACAGTTGGTTTGCTCGAGCTTGGCGATGGAACCGACGTGGTCGGACTGCTGGTTGTCACAGTTGACACACTCGATGAGCTGGTGCTGGTCACCGTACTTGTTGTTGGACTTGTGGTAGACGTCGATGGCGTTGGCGTTGGCGTTGTAACAACGGTAGTGCTTGGAACGCTTGAAGTGCTTGGACTGGTCGTGGTGACAGTTGGTTTGCTCGAGCTTGGCGATGGAACCGACGTGGTCGGACTGCTGGTTGTCACAGTTGACACACTCGATGAGCTGGTGCTGGTCACCGTACTTGTTGTTGGACTTGTGTAAGACGTCGATGGCGTTGGCGTTGTAACAACGGTAGTGCTTGGAACGCTTGAAGTGCTTGGACTGGTCGTGGTGACAGTTGGTTTGCTCGAGCTTGGCGATGGAACCGACGTGGTCGGACTGCTGGTTGTCACAGTTGACACACTCGATGAGCTGGTGCTGGTCACCGTACTTGTTGTTGGACTTGTGATAGTCGTCGATGGCGTTGGCGTTGTAACAACGGTAGTGCTTGGAACGCTTGAAGTGCTTGGACTGGTCGTGGTGACAGTTGGTTTGCTCGAGCTTGGCGATGGAACCGACGTGGTCGGACTGCTGGTTGTCACAGTTGACACACTCGATGAGCTGGTGCTGGTCACCGTACTTGTTGTTGGACTTGTGTAAGACGTCGATGGCGTTGGCGTTGTAACAACGGTAGTGCTTGGAACGCTTGAAGTGCTTGGACTGGTCGTGGTGACAGTTGGTTTGCTCGAGCTTGGCGATGGAACCGACGTGGTCGGACTGCTGGTTGTCACAGTTGACACACTCGATGAGCTGGTGCTGGTCACCGTACTTGTTGTTGGACTTGTGGTAGTCGTCGATGGTGTTGGCGTTGTAACAACGGTAGTGCTTGGAACGCTTGAAGTGCTTGGACTGGTCGTGGTGACAGTTGGTTTGCTCGAGCTTGGCGATGGAACCGACGTGGTCGGACTGCTGGTTGTCACAGTTGACACACTCGATGAGCTGGTGCTGGTCACCGTACTTGTTGTTTGACTTGTGGTAGACGTCGATGGCGTTGGCGTTGTAACAACGGTAGTGCTTGGAACGCTTGAAGTGCTTGGACTGGTCGTGGTGACAGTTGGTTTGCTCGAGCTTGGCGATGGAACCGACGTGGTCGGACTGCTGGTTGTCACAGTTGACACACTCGATGAGCTGGTGCTGGTCACCGTACTTGTTGTTGGACTTGTCGTAGATGTCGATGGCGAAGAGCTTGACGTTGGAACACTGGTAGTGGTTGGAACGCTGCTAGTGGTAGACGTGGTTTTGCTGGATGAAGTCACAGTACTAGTGGTTGATACACTGGGTCTGGGTGGAATAGTTGGAGGTGGTTTGGTTGTTGTTGATATGCTGCTTGGTGGGACTGACTTGGAAGTTACGAAAGTCGAGTGAGATATCAAAACGCTCGACTGTGATACTGGTATAAACGGAGTTGAACTTGGTGTCGGCAGAGTTTGAGTGGTAGGAATGGATGTTATAACAAAGTATGATTTACTGCTTGAAGAAGGAGTCACTGTGAAGTATGATGACGGTACTGTTTTTGTTGCAAAGCTACAAAGAAAATAAGAATGAGTAAGTTGCCATTGCGTGGAAGGAAATGATAAAAGAAATAGATGTAACAAAATTGAAATACCCCGATTTTAAACGGTCTTTTTAGCAGATTTGTAGGTAATTTAATAAATAATACGACTGCTTCTTCTTCTCTAGACATGTTTCACGTTTCAAACCGTTTTAAAAATACAGTGACCTGCACGAGTTCATCGCCTATTTCTTGTGGTACTCTTTCGAAACATATCTAGAACTGTAAAAGCAACCGTTTTGCTTCAATTTTAATAAAAAAAGCTCGTACTTATGAAGCTTGCTTAATCAACTTAAATCATCAGAACTTAATCATCCAAATCAAACACAACTGATTACAATCCTGGTAGGACATCGACTATTTGGCTCCTTAAAAGCATGGCATTTAACTAGGAAGCAAGTTTACTTCTACAGTAAAGAATCACAAGCGACTGCTAGCAGATAGGCCAGTTGCTCTTTAATTAGCTTGCCAAGATACTGACGTTGAACTAGGGCCTAGTGACTTTCAGTATTAGTATATACGTCTTTAGTATTTACTCTCTTAGAAAACACAACCACAATCGAATGGAAAAAAAAAATTGTTAAAAATACAACGACAGATCACAGGAGCAGTCACTCTTCCCTTCACATCTTCCAAATTGCAGAAAGTCATGACAATTTAAAGAAGTATTATTTCGATGGTAAATGCATATTCAAATCTTTACCACCAGATAAACAAAAACGAAAAGGAAACAAACAACAAAACACACCAGAAAAGACAGAAAATAAAACAGAAAATACAGCAGTCCAAAATCCACAACAAATTACCTGGTTCGAACACTACTTGAGGTAGATGAGGATGTTGAAGTGCTTGGAGTGGTTGTCGTGACAGTTAGTGTCGAGCTTGGCGATGAAAGCGTCGGACTGGACGTTGTAACAGTTGAGACACTCGATGAGCTGGTGCTGGTCACCGTACTTGTTGTTGGACTTGTGTAAGACGTCGATGGCGTTGGCGTTGTAACAACGGTAGTGCTTGGAACGCTTGAAGTGCTTGGACTGGTCGTGGTGACAGTTGGTTTGCTCGAGCTTGGCGATGGAACCGACGTGGTCGGACTGCTGGTTGTCACAGTTGACACACTCGATGAGCTGGTGCTGGTCACCGTACTTGTTGTTGGACTTGTGGTAGTCGTCGATGGCGTTGGCGTTGTAACAACGGTAGTGCTTGGAACGCTTGAAGTGCTTGGACTGGTCGTGGTGACAGTTGGTTTGCTCGAGCTTGGCGATGGAACCGACGTGGTCGGACTGCTGGTTGTCACAGTTGACACACTCGATGAGCTGGTGCTGGTCACCGTACTTGTTGTTGGACTTGTGGTAGACGTCGATGGCGTTGGCGTTGTAACAACGGTAGTGCTTGGAACGCTTGAAGTGCTTGGACTGGTCGTGGTGACAGTTGGTTTGCTCGAGCTTGGCGATGGAACCGACGTGGTCGGACTGCTGGTTGTCACAGTTGACACACTCGATGAGCTGGTGCTGGTCACCGTACTTGTTGTTGGACTTGTGGTAGTACGTCGATGGCGTTGGCGTTGTAACAACGGTAGTGCTTGGAACGCTTGAAGTGCTTGGACTGGTCGTGGTGACAGTTGGTTTGCTCGAGCTTGGCGATGGAACCGACGTGGTCGGACTGCTGGTTGTCACAGTTGACACACTCGATGAGCTGGTGCTGGTCACCGTACTTGTTGTTGGACTTGTGTAAGACGTCGATGGCGTTGGCGTTGTAACAACGGTAGTGCTTGGAACGCTTGAAGTGCTTGGACTGGTCGTGGTGACAGTTGGTTTGCTCGAGCTTGGCGATGGAACCGACGTGGTCGGACTGCTGGTTGTCACAGTTGACACACTCGATGAGCTGGTGCTGGTCACCGTACTTGTTGTTGGACTTGTGGTAGTCGTCGATGGCGTTGGCGTTGTAACAACGGTAGTGCTTGGAACGCTTGAAGTGCTTGGACTGGTCGTGGTGACAGTTGGTTTGCTCGAGCTTGGCGATGGAACCGACGTGGTCGGACTGCTGGTTGTCACAGTTGACACACTCGATGAGCTGGTGCTGGTCACCGTACTTGTTGTTGGACTTGTGGTAGACGTCGATGGCGTTGGCGTTGTAACAACGGTAGTGCTTGGAACGCTTGAAGTGCTTGGACTGGTCGTGGTGACAGTTGGTTTGCTCGAGCTTGGCGATGGAACCGACGTGGTCGGACTGCTGGTTGTCACAGTTGACACACTCGATGAGCTGGTGCTGGTCACCGTACTTGTTGTTGGACTTGTGGTAAGTACGTCGATGGCGTTGGCGTTGTAACAACGGTAGTGCTTGGAACGCTTGAAGTGCTTGGACTGGTCGTGGTGACAGTTGGTTTGCTCGAGCTTGGCGATGGAACCGACGTGGTCGGACTGCTGGTTGTCACAGTTGACACACTCGATGAGCTGGTGCTGGTCACCGTACTTGTTGTTGGACTTGTGGTAGTCGTCGATGGCGTTGGCGTTGTAACAACGGTAGTGCTTGGAACGCTTGAAGTGCTTGGACTGGTCGTGGTGACAGTTGGTTTGCTCGAGCTTGGCGATGGAACCGACGTGGTCGGACTGCTGGTTGTCACAGTTGACACACTCGATGAGCTGGTGCTGGTCACCGTACTTGTTGTTGGACTTGTGGTAGTCGTCGATGGCGTTGGCGTTGTAACAACGGTAGTGCTTGGAACGCTTGAAGTGCTTGGACTGGTCGTGGTGACAGTTGGTTTGCTCGAGCTTGGCGATGGAACCGACGTGGTCGGACTGCTGGTTGTCACAGTTGACACACTCGATGAGCTGGTGCTGGTCACCGTACTTGTTGTTGGACTTGTGTAAGACGTCGATGGCGTTGGCGTTGTAACAACGGTAGTGCTTGGAACGCTTGAAGTGCTTGGACTGGTCGTGGTGACAGTTGGTTTGCTCGAGCTTGGCGATGGAACCGACGTGGTCGGACTGCTGGTTGTCACAGTTGACACACTCGATGAGCTGGTGCTGGTCACCGTACTTGTTGTTGGACTTGTGGTAGTCGTCGATGGCGTTGGCGTTGTAACAACGGTAGTGCTTGGAACGCTTGAAGTGCTTGGACTGGTCGTGGTGACAGTTGGTTTGCTCGAGCTTGGCGATGGAACCGACGTGGTCGGACTGCTGGTTGTCACAGTTGACACACTCGATGAGCTGGTGCTGGTCACCGTACTTGTTGTTGGACTTGTGTAAGACGTCGATGGCGTTGGCGTTGTAACAACGGTAGTGCTTGGAACGCTTGAAGTGCTTGGACTGGTCGTGGTGACAGTTGGTTTGCTCGAGCTTGGCGATGGAACCGACGTGGTCGGACTGCTGGTTGTCACAGTTGACACACTCGATGAGCTGGTGCTGGTCACCGTACTTGTTGTTGGACTTGTGGTAGTCGTCGATGGCGTTGGCGTTGTAACAACGGTAGTGCTTGGAACGCTTGAAGTGCTTGGACTGGTCGTGGTGACAGTTGGTTTGCTCGAGCTTGGCGATGGAACCGACGTGGTCGGACTGCTGGTTGTCACAGTTGACACACTCGATGAGCTGGTGCTGGTCACCGTACTTGTTGTTGGACTTGTGTAAGACGTCGATGGCGTTGGCGTTGTAACAACGGTAGTGCTTGGAACGCTTGAAGTGCTTGGACTGGTCGTGGTGACAGTTGGTTTGCTCGAGCTTGGCGATGGAACCGACGTGGTCGGACTGCTGGTTGTCACAGTTGACACACTCGATGAGCTGGTGCTGGTCACCGTACTTGTTGTTGGACTTGTGGTAGACGTCGATGGCGTTGGCGTTGTAACAACGGTAGTGCTTGGAACGCTTGAAGTGCTTGGACTGGTCGTGGTGACAGTTGGTTTGCTCGAGCTTGGCGATGGAACCGACGTGGTCGGACTGCTGGTTGTCACAGTTGACACACTCGATGAGCTGGTGCTGGTCACCGTACTTGTTGTTGGACTTGTCGTAGATGTCGATGGCGAAGAGCTTGACGTTGGAACACTGGTAGTGGTTGGAACGCTGCTAGTGGTAGACGTGGTTTTGCTGGATGAAGTCACAGTACTAGTGGTTGATACACTGGGTCCTGGTGGAATAGTTGGAGGTGGTTTGGTTGTTGTTGATATGCTGCTTGGTGGGACTGACTTGGAAGTTACGAAAGTCGAGTGAGATATCAAAACGCTCGACTGTGATACTGGTATAAACGGAGTTGAACTTGGTGTCGGCAGAGTTTGAGTGGTAGGAATGGATGTTATAACAAAGTATGATTTACTGCTTGAAGAAGGAGTCACTGTGAAGTATGATGACGGTACTGTTTTTGATGCAAAGCTACAAAGAAAATAAGAATGGGTAAGTTGCCATTGCGTGGAAGGAAATGATAAAAGAAATAGATGTAACAAAATTGAAATACCCCGATTTTAAACGGTCTTTTTAGCAGATTTGTAGGTAATTTAATAAATAATACGACTGCTTCTTCTTCTCTAGACATGTTTCACGTTTCAAACCGTTTTAAAAATACAGTGACCTGCACGAGTTCATCGCCTATTTCTTGTGGTACTCTTTCGAAACATATCTAGAACTGTAAAAGCAACCGTTTTGCTTCAATTTTAATAAAAAAAGCTCGTACTTATGAAGCTTGCTTAATCAACTTACATCATCAGAACTTAATCATCCAAATCAAACACAACTGATTACAATCCTGGTAGGACATCGACTATTTGGCTCCTTAAAAGCATGGCATTTAACTAGGAAGCAAGTTTACTTCTACAGTAAAGAATCACAAGCGACTGCTAGCAGATAGGCCAGTTGCTCTTTAATTAGCTTGCCAAGATACTGACGTTGAACTAGGGCCTAGTGACTTTCAGTATTAGTATCTACGTCTTTAGTATTTACTCTCTTAGAAAACACAACCACAATCGAATGGAAAAAAAAAATTGTTAAAAATACAACGACAGATCACAGGAGCAGTCACTCTTCCCTTCACATCTTCCAAATTGCAGAAAGTCATGACAATTTAAAGAAGTATTATTTCGATGGTAAATGCATATTCAAATCTTTACCACCAGATAAACAAAAACGAAAAGGAAACAAACAACAAAACACACCAGAAAAGACAGAAAATAAAACAGAAAATACAGCAGTCCAAAATCCACAACAAATTACCTGGTTCGAACACTACTTGAGGTAGATGAGGATGTTGAAGTGCTTGGAGTGGTTGTCGTGACAGTTAGTGTCGAGCTTGGCGATGAAAGCGTCGGACTGGACGTTGTAACAGTTGAGACACTCGATGAGCTGGTGCTGGTCACCGTACTTGTTGTTGGACTTGTGGTAGACGTCGATGGCGTTGGCGTTGTAACAACGGTAGTGCTTGGAACGCTTGAAGTGCTTGGACTGGTCGTGGTGACAGTTGGTTTGCTCGAGCTTGGCGATGGAACCGACGTGGTCGGACTGCTGGTTGTCACAGTTGACACACTCGATGAGCTGGTGCTGGTCACCGTACTTGTTGTTGGACTTGTGGTAGTCGTCGATGGCGTTGGCGTTGTAACAACGGTAGTGCTTGGAACGCTTGAAGTGCTTGGACTGGTCGTGGTGACAGTTGGTTTGCTCGAGCTTGGCGATGGAACCGACGTGGTCGGACTGCTGGTTGTCACAGTTGACACACTCGATGAGCTGGTGCTGGTCACCGTACTTGTTGTTGGACTTGTGTAAGACGTCGATGGCGTTGGCGTTGTAACAACGGTAGTGCTTGGAACGCTTGAAGTGCTTGGACTGGTCGTGGTGACAGTTGGTTTGCTCGAGCTTGGCGATGGAACCGACGTGGTCGGACTGCTGGTTGTCACAGTTGACACACTCGATGAGCTGGTGCTGGTCACCGTACTTGTTGTTGGACTTGTGGTAGTCGTCGATGGCGTTGGCGTTGTAACAACGGTAGTGCTTGGAACGCTTGAAGTGCTTGGACTGGTCGTGGTGACAGTTGGTTTGCTCGAGCTTGGCGATGGAACCGACGTGGTCGGACTGCTGGTTGTCACAGTTGACACACTCGATGAGCTAGTGCTGGTCACCGTACTTGTTGTTGGACTTGTGGTAGACGTCGATGGCGTTGGCGTTGTAACAACGGTAGTGCTTGGAACGCTTGAAGTGCTTGGACTGGTCGTGGTGACAGTTGGTTTGCTCGAGCTTGGCGATGGAACCGACGTGGTCGGACTGCTGGTTGTCACAGTTGACACACTCGATGAGCTGGTGCTGGTCACCGTACTTGTTGTTGGACTTGTGGTAGTCGTCGATGGCGTTGGCGTTGTAACAACGGTAGTGCTTGGAACGCTTGAAGTGCTTGGACTGGTCGTGGTGACAGTTGGTTTGCTCGAGCTTGGCGATGGAACCGACGTGGTCGGACTGCTGGTTGTCACAGTTGACACACTCGATGAGCTGGTGCTGGTCACCGTACTTGTTGTTGGACTTGTGGTAGACGTCGATGGCGTTGGCGTTGTAACAACGGTAGTGCTTGGAACGCTTGAAGTGCTTGGACTGGTCGTGGTGACAGTTGGTTTGCTCGAGCTTGGCGATGGAACCGACGTGGTCGGACTGCTGGTTGTCACAGTTGACACACTCGATGAGCTGGTGCTGGTCACCGTACTTGTTGTTGGACTTGTTGTAGACGTCGATGGCGTTGGCGTTGTAACAACGGTAGTGCTTGGAACGCTTGAAGTGCTTGGACTGGTCGTGGTGACAGTTGGTGTGCTCGAGCTTGGCGATGGAACCGACGTGGTCGGACTGCTGGTTGTCACAGTTGACACACTCGAACTGGTTGTTGGGACGCTTGTGGTTGATGACGAAGTTGTCGATGAAGACGGTGAACTGAAATTAACATATTCTGAAATTGAATGTATTTCTTTATTTTTTACTTAGCTTAGTCAAATATTCTTTAGCATCCGTGTTTTGTCTCGTGACGCAACGTTCCATCGCCACACAGGTCGGCTCACCCAAACGCTTTATTTCATTCCATTTGTCATCTTTAAATGTATTGTTAGCCCTCAAATATAATCGTTTCTATATCATGTGAAATGTTGTGCAAGAATTTGTGGTGTTTGGAATGCGTTGGCTTTTACCTTAAGGTTTCTGGACAGCCAGAAATAATAATTTGTTGAAGATAATGAAGAAGGATTATCAGTTTTGAAAAAAGGCGACTGAGGTCAAGAGAAGAGGATTCATTGGTTTGACTTTCAGTATTAATGTTTCAAATTACAGTGATAATTTTTGTCTTAAAAGCCTAAGAGAACTCCTAATCAAGGTGGCGGAAAAACTAAAGTCATCTTTTTGAATATTGTTTCTTGATATCAATATTTTTTCTTAAATAAATGCATTAGTTCAAGAGACGCCGTTCTATTTAGAGTGATGAGCTGGACATGTCAAGAATTGCTCTTTGATTTTGAGAGCCAATCTCTGATTGAATACCACTTTAGAATAGAATAAGGCGCTTGAGTAAGTAACCGTGTGTGGCGATTTGCGTTGTATAAGGAGTGGAACTAAACACGGCTGCAAAGGAGACTAGCAATCAAAGGAAGTGCCTCGGCCTTCTTGTTATAGATAATACATACATTAAATAACGTTTTTAAGGGATGAGCTATAAATTAATTTGGCATTATATTAGTTTAATGTGTAAGCCTGTTAGGGTGATTATAATGTGAAATGAACTCTTCATTGTTCTGTATATTTCAAACAACGACCTAACAAACAACAACAACAACAACATCGAACAAACACATCAGCACTGTTGTGCATTAGAGTTATGGTGGTGTATACTTACTTTGTAGTAAACATGGACATATACAAACTATTGTGAGGCCTAAGGTCAGTGATTTATCTTTCTTAACATATAACCGATATGTGCTGGTTCTGAATTCTACCTGTAAGACGATGACATGCTTGACGAAGTGACACTGCTTGTTGAAGGCGTGATTATAGAAGTAAGGAAACTACTTGACGTCAACGCCGTGAAAGTTGAGTAACTCCATATACTTGAGGTACTTGTTGACGAAGATGTAACAATTGTTGTGGTGGGTATGCTCTGACTTGGCGTAGAGCTGGGGCTAACATAACTCGTTCCAAGACTGAAAGACACTGATGAAGAGGACGAAGGCGTGATTATAGAAGTAAGGAAACTACTTGACGTCAACGCCGTGAAAGTTGAGTAACTCCATATACTTGAGGTACTTGTTGACGAAGATGTAACAATTGTTGTGGTGGGTATGCTCTGACTTGGCGTAGAGCTGGGGCTAACATAACTCGTTCCAAGACTGAAAGACACTGATGAAGAGGACGAAGGCGTGATTATAGAAGTAAGGAAACTACTTGACGTCAACGCCGTGAAAGTTGAGTAACTCCATATACTTGAGGTACTTGTTGACGAAGATGTAACAATTGTTGTGGTGGGTATGCTCTGACTTGGCGTAGAGCTGGGGCTAACATAACTCGTTCCAAGACTGAAAGACACTGACGAGGAGGACGAAGGCGTGATTATAGAAGTAAGGAAACTACTTGACGTCAACGCCGTGAAAGTTGAGTAACTCCATATACTTGAGGTACTTGTTGACGAAGATGTAACAATTGTTGTGGTGGGTATGCTCTGACTTGGCGTAGAGCTGGGGCTAACATAACTCGTTCCAAGACTGAAAGACACTGATGAAGAGGACGAAGGCGTGATTATAGAAGTAAGGAAACTACTTGACGTCAACGCCGTGAAAGTTGAGTAACTCCATATACTTGAGGTACTTGTTGACGAAGGTGTAGCAATTGTTGTGGTGGGTATGCTCTGACTTGGCGTAGAGCTGGGGCTAACATAACTCGTTCCAAGACTGAAAGACACTGACGAGGAGGACGAAGGCGTGATTATAGAAGTAAGGAAACTACTTGACGTCAACGCCGTGAAAGTTGAGTAACTCCATATACTTGAGGTACTTGTTGACGAAGGTGTAGCAATTGTTGTGGTGGGTATGCTCTGACTTGGCGTAGAGCTGGGGCTAACATAACTCGTTCCAAGACTGAAAGACACTGACGAGGAGGACGAAGGCGTGATTATAGAAGTAAGGAAACTACTTGACGTCAACGCCGTGAAAGTTGAGTAACTCCATATACTTGAGGTACTTGTTGACGAAGATGTAACAATTGTTGTGGTGGGTATGCTCTGACTTGGCGTTGAACTTGGACCAATATAACTTGTACTAAAACTTGAGGTCGAACTAGTCCAAATTTAAAGGAATTCAATTAATGTCTCATATACTTACTTTTTTCCTGTTCATTTTCATATCGCCTTTCAATGAAATTCCATACTTACACAAGCAAAATCCATATTATATAGTTTGTTGATATTTGATCTTCTTACCTTATTTAAAATTTTACTGTCCCTAATATTCATGTCTACCGCAATTATCTTTTCTACCTGAAGTAGGCAATTTACCTCGTAATGATTCCAGCTATTACTATTTAAACATGTTTTGCCAGAAAAGTTCCATTAATCTTACCTCCCTAGTAATGCCACATTGGCTAGTATTTATTAATTTGCATATCGTCTATTGCAAATGCCCAAAGGGAAACATACACAACGTTTCTCTGCAAAAATTCATTCAAAATAGTTTACCTTGAAGTTGTTGGTGTACTGGTAGAGACTGACGAAGTTGTTGGAACGGACGTTGTCACCGTCGTCACAGACGAAGTACTTGACGTTGTCACACTACTTGTTGATGGACTTGAGGACGAAGGCGATGGCGATGAACTGGTGGTTGGAACACTGGTGGTTGATGGTACAGATGTGCTGGTCGTCGACGAGGTACTTGATGAAGTGATTGAAGTGCTTGATGGTACACTGGTTGTCACGGTGGATACAGTCGACGAAGAAGAAGGTGTTACTGTCGATGTTGTTGGACTGGACGTAGACACGGTAGATGTTGAGGTTGTGGTTGGAATGCTGGTTGTTGTTGGAACGCTGCTTGAACTTGATGGCGTTGTTGATGATGTGCTTGATGACACACTAGTAGTCGGTGATGACGTTAGAGTACTAGTAGTTGTTGATGACACACTAGTAGTCGGTGATGACGTTAGAGTACTAGTAGTGGTAGGTGACGATGTTGAAATTGAGGAGCTGGTGATACAAAAAGGTAATTTGTTGTTAGTTCCTGTAACTGCAATAAATCAACAGCAGCTTTTCCAGTTAACTTGTAACTATATGTCAATCCTCTTTTCGATGTAGGGGCTTTTTGCCTCTTTATTATCATTATATTATTTAATTTTCAAATTGAATTTAACATTAAAATGATGTCTTACCTGACAGAACTGGTCGTGAATGTACTGGAGATTGATACACTTGAGGTTGAAACCGAGGTGGTAGTTGAAGTTGAAATTGAGGTAGTGGTGCTGGTACTGCTAGGAATGCAAGGGTCGTTGCATGTTTCGTTGAGAGGTACGCATTTTTTACCATCGAAGAAGGTGTTATTTGGACAGGAACAACCCTCAACTCTTGCGCCTCTACAACATCGATCTCCCAATTTTGAACAGTCTTTTGGTTTCTGAAGACATGAGTAAGGCAATTTGTTGTCTGCAATATATCCTCCCGTATTTTGACAAGGTCGACAACAAGGAAGCTCTATAGAAAGACAATAACACTGTTGTTGGCATCATGTTTCTAACTACCTGTTCAGACAAAATTTGTCCAAAACTTACCACAAAATCCTTCACGTCTCCAGGTTATGGAGATACCATGTCGATTACAGGCTCGTACGTATGCAGCAACGGCAGAACAAAAGCATGCACAGTCACCCCCTTCGTGGCACAGACAGGCTTCGTACTCACAAGCCTTAACGTAATCATCTGGGTTAACTACGTCGTGACACTTTGAGAAATTAGCGTTTAGCTTGATTTCCTGGCAGCCTGAAATTGGAAATATAACCCAATGAGAAATATATTTAGATCTCACCTCTGGAAATCATAGACACTGATCGATTTCTAACAGTCTCGGGAAAATCAAACTAGTTAAGAAAAGAGGCGAAACACAAGAGTACTTTAAATATGCATTCGCCGATCTTTGTTTGAGAGGAGATACAAATCCGCAAACCTTTTACCTTTCTGTGCCCACGCAGATCTATCAGGATAAAGTGTGCAAGGAGCAATTTCCTTCGCTTGTTCACAATCATCCGCAGTTCTCCACGAGTTCACAAAATCTGGGACAGAATTGGCCATTATTCCAGTTGATGTATTCATGTCATTTGATTTGCTTCCATCGAAGTTACCACAAAGACCTTTAAGAGTTCCCTTGTATGCTGGATTGGCCATTACGTAAACTCGAGTTCCTTGATCAAATCGCACCTGGATTTAGCAAAAAGAGAACAAGTATTAGTTTAACCATGCCTTCTTAGCCGTGCCACTATTTCAGATCTTTAGAAAATTTGTATAACTCATGGCTGATTACCTCAAATTTGACGTTCTTAGGGTTCGCACTGTCAAGAATTCGCACAATAAGGAACAAACCGACGTGGAAGATTTCGACCCTGTCAAATGATCCCTGTGTTACAGGCTTACACGGTGGAGGATATTTACCAGGAAGAAACATTTGGGCTGCTTGGCCACTACGTTTCAGTTCAAACGTTTTTTGCATGAGAACAACTTCGATATTGTCCTTCGGCAGCGAGACGGTAACTTCTTTGCACATTTGAAGCTCGAAGGAATTAACACATTTCTTCTTTTTGACGGTCACTTTGAAATCGGAGGAATCGACAAGTGTGTAACTGCATAAGAAAAAATAAAAAGTCAAGCAATAAGCATTGTTTGGTAGCACTTTTAAGATAGCAATGAATTTCTGTAAAATCATTACCTGCAACCAGTGTTGTCGAAGCTGTACAGATTACCATCAAAGGATTCAATATGACCCTGACCGAAGGAAGAACATTCATATTCTGGGTTTTGCTCAATACCTGCTACTTTTTCCCATATTCTTTTGCCGTTACAGCGCCTAAAATGTACAACCAATAAAACTGTTTTGAATAGGGGATTTAATAAATTTTATAAGCAATGTTTTGAATTACAACACGTAATGGTGGATTGTAGACACCGAAACGTCGCGCTGCCTATTCAGTTTATTACGCATTTAATGAATTGTTTAACTTATTTGTAGTGTTTTGTCAAAAAAAAAAAAAGTTCTCAATTCACTCAAAAATTGTTTCATCACAAGAAAGAATAAGTTCTCAATTCACACTAGAAATGTCTTCTCTCAGATCTCATCTTGGATTTCAAGGAAACAAATCATACAAATCCTTTAAGTTCTTATTTACCTTGAACAATCTGCTGGCGAAACCGCACCCTTGTCATAGAAGTTATTATTGTGAACACACTGACATTGATCTTCCACCACACAGGTTCCATTGTCGTGCATGACTAGTCCAGATGGACAGTAGCAACCAGGTTCGCAGTTGCTGGGTTGATTCAGGTTCTTGCAGGTCTTTCCACACTTATTGTAAACAAGCCCTTTGCTTTGACACATTGCTACAAAGGATGGGAAGAAATATCATCTCAATTAAAAAAAGGTACTGTTTCTTGTCTGAGGATACGGAGGTGGCAACAACCTGTCGTAGATCCTCGGCCAACGAGGACTTCCCGACTTGGCTCCACTTTGGAATTACACATTTACGCACCCCACAAAGTAGTATTACATAAGGTTGGTAAGAAGAACCGCGATAGATAATTTGCTTCATTTCGAGAGTTATAAGCAAAAGAAAGAAACGTATTTATAACATTTAACATACCTATACAATCGACATTTGTGCATTTGAACACACCGCCTTCACATGTACTAAAAGAGAAACACGAGGAAAATTGAAATCACTTCAAGGATGTAAATAATAGACAACATGAAGTACTAACCAGTTGTTGCATCCTTCTCGTCGGACATCTTTGTATCCATACACTTTGTTATTGTGGTAGCAAGGGCACTGACTCTTTGGGACACATTTGTGGTCGTTGTTAAGATAATATCCTGGTTTGGAGCAGTAGCAACCTTCAACGCAACCGCGACTGCAAATCAAATAGTCTCATTTAGAAAATTCCACTTGATGGCAAAAATGTGACTGATTCATCTTGTTTACCTGCTGCAGGTCTGGGTGAGATTGGATAAATCGTTGCACGTCAGCGGGCAAACGTTCTTTCCAGTTACAGGGTCTTTGTTACACTGTTTGAGAACTTGATCTGCTTCACAGGTAAACTCTGAAAGGAGAAACGTGAGAATATTTGTCAGAATATAGACATCGGTAGCATATAAGCCATATATATGCATATGAGATTGTATCTGAACAAAAAGCATACTAAAAACGCTCTAACATAGTAACAGTTGTCTTCATGGTATTGAAGTATTTTAACCCGACGATTTATAACGATCTAATAGGGCATGGAGTATAACTTACTGCTTTTACAATCTGTTAGGCTGTTTCTCCAGTCATAGACGATGATGTTCTTGTCAGCACAAGCTCTCGCGTATGCTGCCACAACATCACAAAGACAGTCTTTACACGTGCAGCCATCATCACGACATTTCTGATAGTACTCGGTAGGTGGAATGAAACGATGACAACGTTTAAAGATACCATTTTCATCTTTGATATGATTACAGCTAGTCTCAGCATAGGATTTATAGTTACTCCTCATATTACAAGGGTTAGCGTAATTAGTCCAGCTGTCTCCATGGCACTTCGCATCTGCTTGATTGGGCAGCATCCACTCCTTAGAGAAAGCGTAAGCCGACACTTCCGTGTCCCCGTCACGTTTGTGGAAGTCATCACCGGCGTTGCGATTGAATGTTCCACAGAGACCACATGTCTGGCCTTCGAAATTGGGCTCCACTGTCAAATAGGCATTGTAGCCTGTCCATGTCAGCATAAAGCCAATACGAGCATGAAGCTGAACTGTTTGTTTCCCCACGAATTCAACATCAACCTCTTTGGAGAAGAAGGACTTTCGATTTCCATTATTTACTGTGATGGTTGGTAAGAATGAGTTAACGCCAACGAGTTGACTGCCGAGAGTTATGAGCGATGCTCCTTTAATGTTAACGATAAGTTGACGAGAACAAGCTGCTTGATTTAGACATGAAACGGTCTTCAGTGCAATGGTGAATTGCTGTTGCGTGTTGTTTGGGTAGTGGCAATGCTCAGACAAAACATAGGCACATTTGCCATGCATGTTGTACGGTCTTCTGTCAAAAGTGACGATATGTGGGTCTCCAAGAACGGAACAGGTACCTGTAAACAAGTTAAGACGTTTAGAGAAAGTTTTGCGAATCCCTACCATTTGAATGCTATCCAAAACTGACCTTTGCAGGGAATATTGTCACAAGACCACCGCCCACCGTTACATGTACTAAGAAAGAAAAAAGAAACATTAAGATCAACGCCCAAATTAATTTTAACAAAATTCTCGACGAAAACTTTAGGAATGAGGTTAGTAATTCAGTAATGGAGCACTCTTACCATTTCTGACATTCTGTCTGACGGATTGTTCCATGCGGATATCGGATGTTAGCATGGTAGCACGCACACCGACTTTTGTCCACGCACTTTCCATTGTCGTTATACTGTCCTGAAGGGCACTGGCAACCATCAAGACATTTAGATTGACATTTTGAAGGGTCGTTATTCATATTGGTACAGTCCATCGGGCAAGCTGATCCACATTCAGTATGAACCATTCCAGATGGGCATGTTTTGGCTGAAAAATGAAAACTGTAGGTCATTCGAACGCACTAAATTGAGAGGGCATAGAGGAGAAGGAGAAGGAGAACAACAGCAACGCAAAAACTCGTTGTACTTACGACAGAGGGCAGAATTTCTCCAGTTCAAGGTAGTGTTGTGGTTCCAAGCACACGCACGTGAGTACATGGAGAAGGCATTGCAATGACAGTCCTTTCGCACAGTTGTATTACAGGCACAAACATCAGCGATACACATCAATTTGAATTCCATGGTCTTCAGGTATTTGTGACAAGGCAAAAATGGCGTAGTGTCTAACTGGTCGCAAATCTTCTTGGCTCGCGCCAAAGCGTCATCATACGATTCACCTTGTAAAGGAATGCAAAATGGAGGCTTGGTAGGTTTTTTGGTGCAGAGAGGATCGTGACTCCAAGTATTTCCAAATTTATCTATATCTTGCTTTGTATATTGCTTGCCATCCAGGCCTTTCAGGTCATTACTTTGGTCGCCATCATAGTTACCACAAAGACCTTGAATAGGAACACTGGATTTTCCAATTACCTTCTTGAAAGTATCTGGTAGTTTTATCATGATGTTTTCGTATCCATCCCAGTACACAAAAATATTGTCCAAGGTTTGAACAATGACATGATCTCCTACCTATTTTACCAAAGCAAGAAAACCACGTGTCAAATCACGTTATATATACTTTTTGAGAAGACGTGACAAGTAAATTGGACAAAGAAAACACCACCAAACAATTATTTTCTACATTTTCATAATTAAAACTGTATAAACAGAAGTAATGCCAACCAGTTGACCAACTCAAACCCGGATTTTAATGTGGGTAAAAAATGTCACAAAAGAGTCAAAACGCTTCCATCGGACAGGCAGTTATTCTCCGCATCGAATTCAAGACCCTATAGACTCTTATCACGCTAACGTGACATTATAGAATATTTCATTTATCGAAAAAACGAATTCGCTATCAAATTCATCACATCGATATTAGTAAAACTGCAGAGTTTCGTAAAGATTGCCCTTAAACTGAGGAAGTTCTGAATTTTTGAAGCTAGAAATTTTTGTGGAATTTTTATAAAGAATTGAATGTGTTTAGCATGATAACGAGGCTCGCCGTGCATGTGATGCCCTTCCACCGTACATTACTTTGTAAAAATGCTAAGTTTTAAAAATTCATATCTTTGTCAATTGAAAAGCAATCTCCCCGAAACTTTGCAGTTTTACTAATATCGATGTGACGAATTTGATAGTGAATTCCTTTTCCTGATAAATCAAATAATTCATAATGTCACGCTTGCTTGATAATAATAATAATAATAATAATAATAATAATAATAATAATAATAATAATAATAATAATATAATAATAATAATAATAATAATAATAATAATAATAATTATAATACACTATACAAAATTACTCGATTCTGATTGGACGAGAGGAGTACAATTATATCGTTAATTGTACTCTGTAGAGTACCTATTAAGTCGCTATGGCAACGATAGTGTATTATAAATAAAAAATCGCACGATCTTCTCGTACAATTCAGAATTAATAGTTACTCGTAATGTTTTGAAAACTCTCAAAAACTCTCTGCTGCTGCTGCTGCTGCTGCTGCTGCTGCTGCTGCTGCTGCTGCTGCTGCTGCTGCTGCTGCTGCTGCTGCTGCTAATAATAATAATAATAATAATAATAATAATAATAATAATAATAACTTTATTAACGTCTCAATTTTCTAGCTAGGCACTGGTGCCGTACTAATCGGGGAGACGTGAATTTCCAGTACACTTACCACTCGAATATTTGGGAGAGAAGTCATATATGGCAGTGGGACGATCTTTCCATTGACTTTCACGTTTTGGCTGTTAAAGATTTTGGGCAACAACTCAATAGTTTTACCAGTCATGGTAATGTTAACTATCTTCTTGCATTTCTTGTTAACGTCGCAGGATGGATCATTGATGACAATTACTTTGAAGTTGATGTCAGGATCATCGATGTATAGGAGGGTATAGGAGCATACACCATAAAAACTGTATTCCGTATGATCAAATGTGCTGATATGGGCTCTACCATGTGCAACGCAAAGACCGGGTTCTAATCAACAAAAAAATGTCAGTTCTGGTAATTGATGACTTTTTTTAGAAATTTGTCTAATATAAATGTATTTGTTAAATGTGAATGCTTCTTCGGGTGTGGATTTTATCTCGGAAAAAATCCGATCCCTCAGCGTGGTTTGAACCCACGACCTTCGGATTTCAGAGCTAAAGTCCACACTCGAAGAAGCATTTACATCTAACAAACACATTTCCGAGTTGCAATCCATTCATTAATATAAATGTAGTTTCAAAGAAAACATACAACTAGCCTACATACAGCTATTTGTACAAACATTGACCCTTTCGAAATCATCGAACCTAGAAGATGAGACCGAAATGGCTCCTGGGTATACTAGTAATATATCGATTTTCATGTTTTCTATCTATGAATACACTAAAAAACGCATCTGGAATACCAAGAATTTGTCTCAGTCGCTGTTTGAAACGTCCACGTTCACGCTCTCATTTAGAATCATCTGATCAACAGATTTGCAAATATTCATTTCGGTCTCAGTTTCTATGTTTTGAAAGGGTTTATGTTTATGCAATTAATAGCTATATACATTATCAAACGTACATAGTTTACGGCATATATTACTATCTATTTAAGGAATATAGAACGCGCGCGCATGTCTCTGTACTGTGATATAAACACGATGGAAGATGTAGAGCAAGAGAAAAGCAAGCTTAGGAACATGAGGCGTAGCCAAGTGTTTCTCTTGCTTTTCGAGTGCTCTACATCTTCCAGAGTGTTTATATCACAGTACAGAGACATAAGCGATCGTTTTATATCGCTTTTATAAAATATTTTCGACGTTTTTTGAGCGAGCCATGTCTCTGTCCTCTGATATAAACATGGTAGCCAGCCAATCAGCGCGCCCGTTATATCTCAAATATTTTATAAATCATTATATGAGAAAGCTCTGCTGTAGATTATTATACAGTCTCTCGTGTAAACCTTTACGTAATTGGCAAACGTATTTATAAATATGAAATATGCCTTAATTAAAATCCTGTTTTTATTGTTAGTAGTTTAATTATACGAATTTCAGTACACAATCTAAATCTCTCGTATATTTTCCCCGGTCCATGCATAAGGAACAAGAATGACAAGAAAAGCTAACGTACCATCAGGAGTAGCAGGGCTATGTGTTGGTCGAGGGGGAGGCGTGGTCGTAGGCGGTTCTGTTGGTACAAGAATGAGTCAGAAGTTAACCCCTTTCTAATCGCTATCATTATCAATATCATTATCATCATCGTCAACGTGAATAATAGTCAACACCACAACAAATACCTTCACCAACATTTACTATCATCCGCTTCAGCCTGGAAACCAGAGTCTACTTTGTTACATATCACTATAATAATCTTCATCATCATCAACTTCAGCCTGGAAACCAGAGTCTGCTTTGTTACATATCACTATAATAATCTTCATCATCATCATCAACAGCAGCAGCGGAAGCAGCATCATCATTATCATCCACTAATCATCATCATCATCATCATCATCATCACCATATCTACCATCACTGATACTAGAGGTGTTGACAATAGCTTACCTATGCACCCAACATGACAGGCTTGTGCACTATCAAAGCTGTTTTCATTGCCATAACAAGAAAGGAAGTTGAACTTCTTGCATGACTTGGATGCAGGGTCGTGGAACCACCTTTCAGTAAAGTAATCACTTCCGTAAGAGTAGCTTGCTGGATTCCACAAACGGTTACAGATGTCGCCCGTGTCATTTTTTGCTTAATTAGAACAAAATATATAAATTAATTCATATGTTGCTCTGGCTTTTTATACCACAAGTCAAAGGCAAAAGCAGCACTACAAATTATCAACAGTTTGCTCAGGGGCACTCTGGGCCACATGAACTCCACATGATTTATGCACGTGCGTGCAAATATTTTTTGCCTCCCCCTCCCTCTCCACTGTATTCAATGTTGTTGTCCTAGTAACCATAATTGAGGCCTTAAGCAACCAAGACGGCAACAAGGACGATAACGGCATAAGATAATGACCTTAATTCACCTTATTGGAGTTTCCCACAATTCATAGCGATTCAGCGCGCGCAAGCGAAGTCAGGCGAAAAATTATTTAAGCAAGGCACAGATATACTGAAAAAATTCACCAGAAAACGAGTATAGTATCTTCACATTCCTATAAAAGTTCATAAGAATGGTTATGAGGAGATTCTCTGAAGTTTCTACTGCTTCTGATATGACATAATCAAAAGTTCCCAATAAAAGTTATCATTTCTTATTATTTTTGTCCCCTGACCTCGCTTGGGCGCGCAAAATCGTTAAGAGTTCTGGGAAACTCCGTAAAGGTGTATTACAAAATATAATAACTGCACGTGCAAATGAGCAGATGTAAAGAAATCAACCATATCAATTCTTCGAAAGTTCAGATTTCAAAGTTTGTAGAGGATGGGAGGTTAAGGAAGTAAACCAGTTTAGTTTCTGTTCGGCCAGAAAATTTTCTCTTTCATTGTCACTTACATCAAAACTCTAAGTCTGAATGGCAACTGAAAATGAATTTTCGCTCACACCCTTTTTTGACGTCCCCTCTTCCCTACCATCGTCGTCATAGTTACTTAAGATCTCTAATGCCAACACACGCGCAACTGTAGACAAAAGCTGAGCAAACAATATTGGATTGGTGTCAGAGGCAGAAGAGTAAATAGTTCTCTTTTTTGTTCTTCATTTCGTTTTGCATTCAAAACTACTCAGGAATTTTATCAAGAAATTGACTTATTCCAATAGTTATGTTTACGATTATAGATTAGGTACATCAACTTTACGTTTATATCGTCCACTTACCACAATATTGATAACATTTGTCCTGGGTTAACGTTAGTTTTGGTGTTATGCACTCATGTTGGAGGGTTTTCATGAACACAAGACAGGTGTGAACGGAGAGGTTGGTTCCTGTCCAATCTAATTTGTCAAGATTGACGGCTGCTGTAGTTAGCTTGTCATCTAAAATTTTCTTGCTGAAACCAGGAGAGGCAGCCATGTTGCACCTGGATTTAACTAAACAAAACAAAAACAAAAATAAACAAAAACAAAAAACAATCAGTGTATATGCTAGTTAAAGTACAGCGAGCCATTCGGGGCTCATATTACAATAGCACTCCAATGTCTTTTAACCACGGTTTCGGGTCGAGTTTTTCAGGCAAGATTTTGTACATTTCTTTTACTTTTGGCTCGAACTGAAACTCATTATTAGTTTTGTAATTCAAAGTAAGTACGTCGTGGGTAGGTATCATCATTTAAGAATTAAAAAGTTTCTTCTAAGTTAGTAGATATTTTTCATATCAAAGCTTTCGAGCCACTTGTCTCATTATCAGGGATTGAATGGCGTTTCAATAGGCCATATGCACTAACAGGTCACGTGACCCTATCTCCCCTAAATCAAGCAGCACCGTCAAAATGAATGCCAAATAATGAAAGTGCACCTCGATATTAGTGAAAGTGCAAAGTTTCGGTTTATAAGATGAATAAGAGAAAAAATGACAGTAAATTTAAGGTTAGATATTTTCTTAAGATTCGTTCGGAAAAGCGCGTTGGATGGCACGAACTTGCCATCCAGCGCGTTTTTCCAAACGAATCTTAAGAAAATATCCACTCTTAAATTTACTGTCATTTCTCCTATATTACATCTTATGAGCTGAACATTTGTACTTTTACTAATATCGAGGTGCTCTTTCTATTTCTGGCGTTCATTTTGACGGTGCTACTTGATTTAGGGGAGATAGGGTCACGTGACCTGTTAGTGCATATGGCCTATTTTTCAGTAATTGTAATAAAAAGGCCTTATACCTAGTTATCAAGTGGCAGCAAACCGACTAGCCAATCATAAAACAACAGCCCAAATAAGCCCATAAGGAGATAACACAAACAGAACCATCAAAAACAGATAAGACAAGAATCAGAACACAGCAATCTGAACTTCAGTAAAAAAAACAAGCCAAACTATAAGCTATAAGATTTCAAAACTGCTTAGCTTCACCTTAATTTTACTATTCCTTTTTAACGTTTAATTTTGATAATGTGCTTACTTGTGTCATTCAATACAATCGTTGCTTCATTTCAGTTTAATGTCATTTGATTCATTTGTTTGTTTGTTTTTTCATGCGCTTTTTTAGGTAATAGAGCAGATTTCGTATGAGTGTGAAACGAATCACAGTGTTGTGGCTGTGACGTCAGTTCCGTTTTATCTATAAAAACATTTGAAATTCCTGCCGTAACCGTGCAGTGACGTTTTCACAGTTATACGAAATCGACTCTATATAGTGTTGTTGTTATTGTTGTTGTTGTTGTTGTTGAGGGTTATTGTTCCTGTTGTTGTTGTTGAGGGTTATGGTTGTTGTTGGTGGTGTTGTTGGTGGTGTTGGTGGTGGTGGTTGTGTTTGTTGGTGTTGGTGATGGTTGTTGTTGTTGTTGTTGTTGTTGTTGTTGTTGTTGTTGTTGTTGTTAGTGGTGGTGGTGGTGGTGTTTATTAGTATTTTATGAATTGATTTACCTGCACATCCGGGACCTGAGTAGCCAGGCAAACACACTACTTTTTTGGTAGCACTATTACAATGACCTCGGTTCTGTGGGTCCTGAGCACAATCAGCTGAAATAAACGAATCGTGAGGCAAATGAATAAACTGATAGAAAATTTTAAATAATAATGAAAACTGATGAAGCGTGCCAGAGGTGAAGTGTGCCACAGTTGGGAGCCAGAGGCCCGAGTAGGATCAGGCCTCAGAGAAGATTTATGGATCTCTTTTCTAATTGTTTTCTGATTACTTACAGACGTTGCAGGCTGATCCATGGTACCCAGACCCGGAGCAGTTGCAGGTGTTGGGTGCACTACAGTGACCATTTTGACAGGGTGGGTTGCAAGACGCTGCAATCAACACATGAATAAATTACAAAATTAAAATTAAAATGTGACTGAAAGAGAATTAAGTAAGATGATCAAATAATGGTTTGTTAACTTCAATAAAAGGTTGAATGGATGAAAGAAATGGAAACTAACTAACGAATGGATACAAACATGAATGAGTGGGTAGATCAACGAATACGTGAGTGCGAAGGAAAGATGTGTGGATAAATAAATATGGAAGAATGAAAGAAAGCTATTGTAGAATGAAGGAAGGAAGGAAGGAAGGAAGAATGAAAGAAAGCTATTGTAGAATGAATGAATGAAGGAAGGAAGGAAGGAAGGAAGGAAGGAAGGAAGGAAGGAAGGAAGGAAGGAAGGAAGGAAGGAAGGAAGGAAGGAAGGAAGGAAGGAATGAGAGATGGACAATGCAATGGATGAATGGATAAAAGAATAAATGATGAAAGAAAGAATGAATGCATGAATGTTGATTGAATGAATGGAATGTATAAACAAATGAATGAATGGATGGATAGATGGATGCGTGACTATTAGTCAGTAATGAATTATTCAATAATAAACAATACCTACCATAACTACAGATTTCACCGAAGTAACCAGGAGGACAGTCGCAGAAATTTAGAAAAGGGTCTCTACACTTTCCGCCATTTTTACACGCTCTTTTGCAAATAGCTGTCGTCAAAAAATAGTTCAGTTTAAAATAAGAATGGTAAACAAAATTCAACAAAATGAAACATAACTTGCGGTTTCTACGTCTATTACATTTTTACACTGATAACCTTAGGGCCGACGCGTCCCCCCCCCCCCCCTCTCGATCACTAGTTTACACAAAAAATTAGCTGTTGGCAAACTGGTCATATTTGTTATTGAAAGATGGATGGATGGATGGATGGATGAATGGAAAAGAGAAGAGGAAAAGGAAAACGTCTTGGTTGTCGATAGTTTAAATTGTACGTTTTTGTTGTTGGTTTAACAAATTGAAGTCAGTTTTCTATGGTCTGCACTGTAATCGAACATGAAAATGACATCAGAAATTCCGCAACCCCCCGACCCCACCCCCCATCACTTTTCTAATGGTCCGTCCCTTTGGACTGGTTTTCACATTTGAACTGTATGTGTAAACAAATACCATCACTTTGTGTACAAATAAATCTATATTCTTTAAGATTAATGCTGTAGCCAGTACAAGTAGCATCTTAAAGTTGTTAACGAAAAGCGTATCCAAGAAAATACTTCAGCTTTCCTGCCGAGAAAGTCAGTTTTTTTCAGCTTTCTTTATGATCGTTTTATCAAATGTACATTAAAGACCGTTTTGTTTGATAAACAGATGGATTTTCTTTGTAAAAAGAATAACACTTTGTCTTTATTTTGCTCAAAAATGAAAATATTTTCAACTCTTTTCAACAACTTATGTACTTTGCGTGATTAATATAGTCGGCAATGTGCAATCCATGTATTTATTCAATAATATAAGAAGACTTCAAAGCGTACCTATTTCACAAGCAGCTCCAGTGTAAAATTCCTGTAAACAGTAACACTTGCCATGTTTACAAAGTCCATTATTCTTACAAGCTGGAATACACTTCTCTGGATCAATACAAAATAATAAAACTGTTAGTATAGTCCATTTGCGAGATAGAGTGATTGCAGAAAACCCGTGAAATATAAATTGAATGTTAGTGTGTTATAGTTTAATAGACACAAAAGAAAACAATGGAAATAAGGTCTACTAGTGTCTGTTAGTCTACTAACTATTTCACGGTTTTTTTGCAATCACTCTATGCATGTTTCATCTGCCATAAGGCCACATACAAAGGACTCAGAACGAGGCTACGTGCTAAAACTTTTGTCTTGTTACAAATGACTGAGCCTTATGCACGTAGCCTTGTCTTGATACTTTTGTGTGTGGCAAGTGAAGTGTAACTCGGAAGTTGGTTATTACGATGGGTTCAGCATAAAACAAGATAAAATATTCTTACTGTTCTCACAGAGAGCACCATTGTAATCTGCTGTACAATGACAAGTTCCATTTACACACGTTCCACCATTTTGGCAATCGCTATTCTTTGCACATCCTGTCAATGAAATCCATCAGTAAATACAGTAGAAACCCGGCGATATCTCCAAAGGGAAGCTTGCTGTTCGAGATAGCCAGGGTTCGAGATAACAGATAGTAATAGAGGGATTTCACGGCAGACATGTTTGTGGTCAAAACAATAAAGATTTTCTCCCAAGACAAAGGAAATCTTTTGTTATTCAAAAACTTTCTATTGTACTTGCTAACAAACATGGCTGCCATGAAATCACTCTATTGATTGAAAAAAATGACTCAAGGGAAATGAGTTTGTGTTCGCGAGGTTTTCAAGTTAACAGGGTTCGATTTAGCGGGAAGGGGTTCCTGTGTAACCAAATAAGCCCCTCACACCCCTCCCTCTCTAAACTGACTTTGTTGTTGATAGAATGACCTTCGTTGATTACCGTCTGATCAGAACCTTTAACTGTAGTTACACCTTATTGCAAAAACGTTGTCATATAAAAACAGAGATTGAACTTAAGTAAATTAGTAAATTTATCAAACAGGAATAAACTATCACTGACCTTAGATAGACAAGGCGCAAAACTGAAAACGTCGATCGCAAAAAGTGCAGAAGGCATTTTGGGGTAGAGGCTGATAACATAACTATTCTCAACTAATTTTTCATGCTGAATCCGAATATGACAGTTACCAAGACGTATTCTGCAATCTTATACGTGTAAATGACGTATTTTGTGAATTGCTACAGTCATTTCATACTAACGGCTTTTTGATGTAATTTCAAAAGTTTCCAAGCTTAAAAACAATGACCATAGCTGGAAAGAGCACATCAAAATCAGTAAAACTGTGACGTTTGAAGGTTATAAGTTGAAAAATCAAGGAGATACGAATTTTCAAAAATCGAAATTTGTTTGTACCTCTTGCATAACTGTAAGTGTTTTCATACAAAATTTCGTTTTTTGAAAATTCGTATCTCCTTGATTTTTTAACTTATATCCTTCAAACGTCACAGTTTTACTGATTTTGATGTGATCTTTCCAGCTATGGTAATTGTTTTTAAGTTTGGGAATTTTTGGAATTACATGAAAAAGCCGTTAGTATGAAATGACTGTAGCAATTCACAAAATACGTCAGTTCAGAATAGTTATGTTATTTGATAAATTTGCTAATTTACTAAAGTTCAATAACTGTTTTTATATGGCAACGTTTTTGCAATTAGGTGTATCTCATTCTTAACAAAGTAACTACTATTAAAGATGAGTAAAATATTTTAAAAATGCTCTGATGAGACAGCGACTGTTATTTTACACTAGAAAATGTTGGTAACTTGGAACGAAGTACGCAAATGTAGCACACTTTGTATTTCACAAATCTAGTGCGTTATAGGCTACAGTTTTGTTAAAGAAGAATAAAAAGGCTGAGAATTTTCATACTTATTTCCGATTTTTGATTAAACCTTCCTGCTCAAATCGAGCCCCTTTCAAATAAGCCCACAAGGTGATTTACGGTGTAAGTCAAAATCTATTTACCACACGGATTTAAAGTGCCCCTAACCCCTAAATTGAAATTCTGAGAATCGTTTGTTCATGAATGGAAATGTTTAATGGTGAAATATCTCCGGATAAAATCATCTCCTTTCAGAGCATTAAGCATTTGAAGTCGGGAAATGCAAATGAGGTGACGTAAAAAAAGGAATTTGCATGATTTTGTCTCCAATTTGAAAAAAGTGTGTTTGAGTTGGGTGGTAAAAACATTCACCAAACTTTGTACTTTAGCAATGAAAGTGTTTTGCAAATGAAAAAATAGTACAAAATTCATCTCTAGTGTTTTTGTATATTTAAGTAGTCCTTTTTCTACGTCATCTCATTTGCATTTTCAGATTTCAAATGCTTAATTCTCAGAAAGATGATTTTATCCTGAAATATTTAACCATAAGGCTTTTCTACTCATGAAGAAACGATTATCAAAATTTCAATTTAGGGGTTAGGGGCACTTTAACGAAAAAATATATAACTTTTAAGAAAAAGAGATATTGTCGCTTACCACCGGCTCTCTTCACTAGAGGTTCAGAGCTCCGTTTTTGGTTGAGAGCTGCAAAGATAAATAAAGTTCAACGTCAAGTACAATTTTTAAAGACACTTCGATAATATAGTGTATTTTCGTGAATCCTACATATTGAGTATATACACCTATTTCATAAAACATTGTCGGGTAAAAGGCCTAAAGCCTACTCGACTCATCCGCAAGGGATTATGGGTGGAAATTAATAAAATCTATAAAACTACAAGAATATCAACACGACCAATCTCAACTAGCCTGCATTGAGCTTATGCACAAAAGAACTTCATTCGTTGATGTTAAAAATCAAGAACAAAGCTGAAAAGCCAATAAAGCTTAGCACCTACCCATACTCCTTTTCGGTCTAGTCGCGTAGGTTTCAAGCCTTTAACCCGACAACCTTTTTTGAAATAGTTGTATCTATATACTACTAAGACTTTTCAATGCCCCGCCGACATACATTTTCTGTCTTTCCCCAAACCTTTTTGTTACAGCTCCCTTACCTGACTGTGAAAACCCACAAGCGTCTTTGCACTCCCTTTTGCTGTTGAAGATTCCGTTGGCAGTGTTGTCGTCAGAGTCGAAACTTGTTGTGCGGACACAGATACCAAAACGCTTTCCAGTGGTTTTACTTTTGACCACTAGTTTGTGGTAGTACTTGTCTCGTTTTGGTAGAAAGACTTCGCAGGCTTTTTTGGAAACATCTGAGTCTAGAACGAGGATATACATGAAAGAAAATAAGTGAGGGGAAAATGTGTGTTTTCGTCGGGAATTCAGAGACACGAAATTGCGCGCGCGGAGAAATCCGCTAAAATTGAATATTCGCAAAATCAGGAGCGATATATAATTCTGCGCAAAATATTTTGCAATTAACCAAGCATTAAATTGTCTCTAAAAATTAAATCAATAATGGTATATTCCATAGAGTACTTACAAGACAAACCACCCACCCATTTATATCCAAGCTGACTCCACTTCAATTCTCTAATTTTTCCACAACAACTTACCACCACATTGGGACAGACACTCTTTATGAGTTGCTTTCTTGCTTATGTCTTCCCCATTAGCTTGATTTGCGATCAAGTCCAGAAAATGGGCTTGACATTCACCATCAAGGGTGTCCGCTAATTCCAACAAGGCGTCAAAACGCTTGAAAACACCCTCTTCAGGCCTGGATTCCAAGAAACATTTTGGGCCTAGAGAACAAACAATGCAGACAGTTAACTCCTTTTATTCTTTGTTTATCTTTATACCCATTTTTCGATGTCCATATTGTCCATATTGGTAAATGCCGGCTTTTTGATGTTTGACAGCCTATACAATTAGTTGCAATATAGCTTGATCTCCTGAGACAATGCTTGCAACCATTGTACATCTCCCCCCCTCCCCATGAGGTTGAAAGGGGGACACGCCTTCTAACATATATAAACAAGACAAACCGGTTTTTGCGATTTTTATCCGAAATTTCGATTCGTTAAAGGGTACCAACCACTTTTTTTACGTTATTGTAGCCTCTCAACTAATTAAAAGCAATAACTCACTCATTTCAGAAATATGTAATTAGGAGGATTAAGCCGATTGGGTTTTAATTAAAGAATATTCAAATGGTTTTGAAATTAGTCAAAAAAAACTCACCTTCTGAACGAGTTTCAACCTTTTTCTCAGCGGGAAAAATATCATCGACTAAATAAATGAAAGAAATAAGAAAGAAACAAATTACAACAGAGGACAAGTTGCTAATAACTAAGGAGACGAGTCATCTTTTGAAGGAATGTACGAAAGTGTCAACTGCGTATATATTTACAACTTAACTGACAAATCTAGAAATGATTTCTTGATCAGAGAAGTTGTGATTACCCTGTCTCAGGACCAAAATTGATGAAAATGTATCTCTCGTCGATTGATAATACTTGAATGATCATTTTATAAAAGAAAGGGCTTATTTTAATCATATAACAGTGGGACCTCTATGTCAAACTGTCCAAATCGTTCATCGGCCTCCATTAGTCAACTAGGTTACTAACGTAACAAAACCTCGTCAACAAGAACGTTGCTACTATGGAAACACAGATGGAAATATTGCTAATAAATAGGGATCTTAGCAGTAGTTACTAACTGTTTAAAGCGTTATAGTATTTAGTTAGAGTGATTTTATGTAACCCGTGAAAGAAAGATGACTATTTAATTTGTACTAGTTGATAAAGAACAATAGGATTTAAAGTCTACTACTAACTATTAGTTTGACAACTTTTTCATGGCTAAATAAAATCAATCTATCTCAGAAAGGGAGGACTGATTACTGATGTTTTCTGACATGATCACTTCTCATTTGTGGGTGGCATGGTTGGCCGAGCAGTGAAAGCACTTGTTATTCACCGCTGTGATCCGTGTTTCGAGTCTCGGCTAGGGAGCTGGATCATATATGAATTGAGTTTGTTTAAGATTGATTAAGATGAAGAACCTATGTGGATATGCTGCTGTGAAATAGACTAAAGAATAAAATTAAAGATTCAAGATTTAGAGCAAAGTAGTGAAGTTTTAAACTAAATCTCGTCATAAATTTTGTTTCTTTGTTAATGTGCTTTCTTTCTCTCTCTTCTGCTTCTTTTTTCTCTTCACTTTCCATTTATTTTTGTTGGTACGTTTTTGGTGGTGTTGTTTGTTTTGTTTTGATTTATTGCTGCTTTTTTCTTGGAGGAATGCTTTCCTTTTTCCTCCACTTTGCATTTTTTCGGGACAAATTTTTTTTACCAGGATTACAAACTTCTCAAAAAGAGAACCTATAGTCGAGGGAAAAAAGAGCATGAAATATAGCGAAATAGAATAAAAAGAAAGAAAGGAGTTAAATGGAATGAAAGGAGAAGGGGAGAGGAGAGGAGAGGAGAGGAGAGGAGAGGAGAGGAGAGGAGAGGAGAGGAGAGGAGAGGAGAGGAGAGGAGAGGAGAGGAGAGGAGAGGAGAGGAGAGGAGAGGAGAGGAGAGGAGTTGGGATCGGGATTTCCTTGCATAACTGACTTTCCAATCTATTGATCATGCAATATTACATAATGAGACTGAGAAGATATCGCCGATAACTCTGAAAAATGTTCATCAAATAGCAATTGTAAACGTAAATAGCAAACGTTAATGTCTGTAAGAAAAGCGAGCAACATTGATTTACACGAGTCAGTATCACTGCTCATACCGTTTTGTATTCTTATTCTTAGTTTTATCTCAAGCCAAATCAGCTGGTTAACAAACGACATTTTTACTCCGTTTATAAGCCCCCAACATAACCTCTCCCTCTTATGAGTCCCCGAAAAACGTATAGATAAATTGAATAAGGCAAGAGTTTATAAGTTTAGGGTAGTTTCACTTCCCCTCACTTTTTGCGGCTTTCGCTCTTTAGGCCAAGGATTTCCTTTCTTCTGTCATTTCGCAATTTCTTCATGACAAAGTTTCTACTGACATCTCGTTTTCACTTGGCTTAAAAATTGTTATTATAAAGAAGAGAACTGAGCGAAAAAAACTAAAATAAAGGAACAGGAGAAGAAGAAGAAGAACAAATGAGAGAGAAAAGACGGAAAACACAGAACGATAAATAGGAGAGCAGAGCAGAGCAGAAGAGAGAACAGAAAGAGAAAAAAGAGGCTAGAAAAGACTAGAAAAGAAGTGAGAATAGAAAACAAGAAGGGTGAAAATTGGAAAAACGAGAAGAGGAGAGAATTAATTCATGGCTCAAAGCAAAAAGATAATGTCTCAACATTACAAAAACTGAATTTCAATATGGTCGTAGGCTCACAGCAAAAATTACGCGCTGAATGAAGTGATTAAATTCATATTAATATCGATAGTAAAAAAATTAGATTTGACCAAACAAAGTTGCTTGGCCTTACGATTGATGTTTGCCTCTCTTGGTTTGTCCATGTTTAGGAACTATGTAAAAACGTTTAGTCGGCTATTGGTGACTGAAACGAGTTAGACCTTTTACCCGCTCTCACTTTACCGCTTTTCAGATCTACAATGCGCGATTCTCCTCCATTTTGACTACTGCATGCAGCATAAGTTTAGACGGGCTGATTTGAGCGGCAATTTATAAAAACTTCAAAATCGTGCAACCAGGGTGCATGTAAACATGAAAGCTAGTTATGAGACACGCTCCAGTACGCTTCTTGATTCTTTACGCTGATAAAGGGCCACGAGTTTATCAGTTACAAAAATTACCGTCAAGTGTTACCCTCTATAAATAAAGTCGTTATTTTTTGTAAACACTCGGCGAGACGCAAGAAGCATAAAGCGGACATGTTCGAGTCGTTAAACTTCGCCCTACTGTATCTGTAAAGTCTCTTCAAACTCTATCAAACATGTTAGAACTTAAGAAACTCAAATGGCAAACTGGCACTACCCAAGCTACGCAATGAATATCTAAAACGGAGCTTACTGAGGTGGTGCTCTTCTGTGGAATAACCTACAACAAAAAGTAAAGAATGCCAAGCCCTTAACTCAGTTTAAAAATGCGATTGATAGCATATTCTTTAAGGAATAATTGGCATTTCATTCCCACACGGTAATCATTTAAAACAGTACTTAGCAAAATTTTACATACATTTGAATATACATCTTTAAATTGTTTTTTTTTTTTTTCCTTCCTCTTTTATTACTAATGGTTTCACCGTGTTCAAATAAACTATGTTAATTTAGCCTCTAGGCTCTAAATTTATAGAAAGAATTATTATTTTAAACTGAAAACCTATTTCCCATTTTTTTTATGGGCTTGGCAATCGGATTGCATAACAAACTTTCTTATTTATAAATCATACAATATTGCATAACGAAACTCACAAAGTCTCACACGAAATCGATAGTGCTGCATGCCACAAACGAATTTTTGGAACAGAAATAAGAATTCTTCCAATATACTTCCAAATCTAAACTTTATTAGTGAGAACAGCGGGCGGTATTAAGAACCCTTGGTCACGAGTATACCACTTATGCCCACTTAGAATAGAAAGTTTGACCCCTTTTTTCCACTTGTTGGACTCAAAATTTTAACCCCTTTTACCCTAATTTTCGCAGATCTATTTGTTAATTTCTAAGTTTATATATTTTGCTTCATGATTGAATTTTATTTATTATTAGTATAGAAACATCTCGTGAACGTCTTTTCTGAGGAGTGATAAGGAGTCGGAATGTGTGTCGATATTTTAAACCCTACAATATTTCTGTTTTTTTGTGTTACTACGTTAATTTTTCGCTCAGTTATTCCGATCAGTCGGAGTTTAAGTGGAATGCTAACAACTCACCACTTCGTTGTTCTCTTGCTAGAGCTGCTAAGCCGTCTAATTCCCGTTCAAAGGTACCAGGGACATTAACACTGAAAATTGAAATATTGGTTTAGTAAAACCAGAACTTTACGTTAAAAAATATATAAAATCAATGATAGCTATTTCCAAGAGTTAAACAATTAGTTACAATCAAATGCATCCTTGAAAACATAAAATAAAATAAAATAAAATGAATATTTCGTCTAATATTTTAACTTGAAATTGCGTATGAAAAAGTTAAAATTATTTAACAACAATTGGTAAACCAAATTACTTACTTTTCTAGATAGTTTTAACTCACCTTGAGTCGACGATTGGGGCGGTCAATTGGACGGTCAGGATCAGGAGCCATGAGGATAAATGGACGGGGTTGTTTCTTAAAATTGATGGCATTTTATTAACACAGTCGTTTCAGTTACTGAACTTTCTCTCGCACCCTCAGTTTATCGAGGGTATTTTTACTCCTTTCCCACTGAAAAGATCGTGGGGTTTTACGGAGTAAACTTAAACTTCTTCGAAGGCCAAGGGCCTAATAATGAGGAAAAAATCAAAACCTAGTTTTTTCATACTTTTCAGATTTTTTGTATTGAGCCAATCAGGAAGCTTCAAATACAATAGAATTCTTTGCTTCGACCCATCGGTGCCTATAGTAATTGAGCAAAGGTATAAACACAAATCAGAAAAGTCCAAATTAAAGCTCACTGGCCAATCAAAGTCAGATTTGGCAAGGAAATGTATAATCTGTAGCCAAGGTAGTTCTTGTCCCTATCTGAAAACATTTTAACAATATAATGATTGAAGCTCACGACCAATCACGAAGCGAACTATCAATTAGTTTTAAACTTGGCAAACAAAAAATATGATTTACCAATTTGTAATTTATTGAAATTTTGAAAAAAATATTTTTCACTCCCACACAAAGTACGTCTTGGAAGTAACTAACTTTCGAAGAAACCTTTTTTAAACTTTGAATTTTTTCAGCTTTTAGCACTGATTTTTGGTCGAGCATGACCCGATTAAAGTCAACTAGTTCATGATATCAATTCGACTGGTTTATTTACTTTCTGGTAGTGATATTTTACAGTTTAAGCATTTCCGCAATACAGAGAATTCTTGATCTTTTTTAAGTCAAAGTTAAACAATAGTTTAAGAAATTTTAAAAACAGGAAAACAAATCAATGTACAGCGAATAAAATCAAAAATATAGATAGGTAGACCGACTTTCCCGCCCTGATATACTATGAACTAATAACCAAGGATTCAGAGCAATTACAAGACTAGAACTTTGAATCTCCACAAACATTTATCCCAAACTGGATTTTACTTCTTCTTTGACTCAACGACCACGACATAACAAAATACAAAAATGAAATTACAAGAAAAAAAGTACTTGTCAGAGAAAGAAAACACTAACGTCTTTCAGAATAGCACAAAAAATATTGTTTTCATTTTTTGACTATTTGATCTTAAAAATGATAAAGTTGAAAGTAAAAAATTTGATCTGAAGAGAAAAAGGATAAAACGGAAAAGTACTTTCATTACAAGGTAAAAAAAACATTTTTGTTTTGGAATAAGTAAAAACAAAATTTGTCGTTTTGTCATAGCCGTATTCTAAGAAGTAGATTTTCCTCAAAAAAGTAGATTTTAGAAGTAACTTGAAGCTAAAAATCGCCGAAATTTTAATGCAATATAGTTTCACCAAGAGAGGTAATTAAAAAGGATGGAATAGACTCTAAGGATGTTTCTTGAAGTACCATGTCTTTTTGAAAGTATATATATTGTGCGGTCAGAAGTAAAATTGAGCAATAAGACCTGATTTATGCAAAACCTGCGTTATAAGTTATCATCAAGAGAGAGAATTCTCTCTTGGTATCATATATCACAATGCTTTACACCTTAAAATGTCTAATAATTTATCGACGATGGCTGTTGTTGCAGTTGCTCCCCCAGAGGGGGAGTACTCAGGCATAAGGATGAGGGGGAAGGGGAGGGCGAATTTTAGGAGAACGCTTCTTTCACGAAAGATCTAATTTTGGGTAGTGGCCTTGCTGCCTGCTTGTAAGCTTCTGCATATTATCATCATTTTAAAGGAAAACGGGGATTACAAAGGTAAAGTTATTTCTTTCAGAAAGTGTTAACCCAAAGTGAAAATTTGAATCCAAAATGAGTTTAGGCCTCCAGTAGTTCAATTGTCATATATGTTCTTCAGTACATTCAGCTTAAAAGCTGCGAAATTTAAATGCACGATAACAACTTTGTACAATTCCAACGACAGTTTTAAACAGGCATTTTATCTTATTAAATCAGTTTCTAACTGGTAAAAATAGAATTTGAGTGATAATTCAAAGCGAAAATTTGAATTCTAACCTGCAGGGCTAGTTTTTGGCACTTTCAGCCATTCAGTATTACTCGATATTGAAAAAAAAGGAGACATCCTTGTTTTAATAATAATATGAGACAGCCGCTTGATGGCCGATATCGTTGATGCTGTTAAAACCCCAGTGATGGCCAAGGAATAATTTTTTTACGAACTTTACTTCCCCATATTGTAATTGACATTTCAGTAGAAACACAGGGTACCCAAATTAATGAGACACATCACGTGACCTGCGGATAATATAATGTTAATAATAATCGTGAGGGTGCTCCTCAGCTACGTAATTGATACCTGTCGTTGATTGGTCGGTTTTGAAAACATACTGATAATAATTTGTGCTTTAAACTAGCTAGTGGTTTTCAAAATAAACAAATTTCTCAAAACCAAATTAAAGTAAGAAGAAATTGGTCATAAAATTTGCCCAAACGACCTTTGAACTTTTAATCACAAACTATGCTACTTTGGCGAATCACACACTGCCCCATCACGTGCGTCCCACGTGCGCAGTGGAATGGTGGCACAGAAACTCTTCACGATCATGACCTCTACACGTGATACTTTCATATTTTCTAGGCACCGAAAGCACTACTACGCAACCATCATAAACAGACTCATTCCAATCGTTGCTTATATTTTTCGGGTTATCAGTAGCTTAGGGAATTAAACCTTAAAAAGTAACTTTTTTATTTGATAACGATTCCGAAAAACTTTAAAATCTCTCTCAATGACATCAGATACAAATTGAGGTTTTGTGATAGGTCCAGCCTCCTTGACATAAAACGGCTTGCAATGACTTCTGGGGGGGAATCAATCTCATTTCATTTTGCCTGTCCATGAAACTACTCAGGTGGACTCAGGTGGCCCGTACCCAGTGATTAGAGTTCTGAAGAACTTGTAATTATTTATTTTGAAGGAACCATAAAATTATTGTATTGTATTGTATTGTATTGTGTTGTGTTGTGTTGTGTTGTGTTGTGTTGTGTTGTGTTGTGTTGTGTTGTGTTGTGTTGTGTTGTGTTGCGTTGTATTGTATTGTATTGTAACGGGGTCGTACTACTGAGCATCAAACATTGTGATTACTCAATTTAAACTTTCCACATTGAAACTTGTTTCAAAAAGAATCCAAATGTAAATGCTGTATTTATAGTGGAAGAGTATGCACTTAGCTACAGAGGAAAGTCATGAGCTTAGTAAGGATTTTGCTAGTTCGAACTACAGCAGAATCTCATCGTTAAGGTAGTTCGGGACCCTTGCTACTGCGCATCTCGCGCGCGCATTCGAGCGCGCGCACTTTTATTAAAGAACATTCGCTTGTCCGTGGGAAGTCTGGGCACTAGCGAGTCAGCGATTGAAAACCGAAGAAGTTCGTTTTTTGGTGAAGAAAAATAGTATTTTATCGACCAGATTCTGCAAACAAATTTATCAAAACATGTTGTGCACCGTGTAAAGTAGGACAAAAAGCTCGAACTATAAAATTTAGCGAATATTATGAGTCGAAAAGGAGCCCCATTTTTATTTTACATTTTATTTCCTCCTATGCGCCTCTTTCTTTGTAGGAATTTTGAAGGCAAGTTTATCGTAAAAAGTCATGAATTCCGAACTACCTTAAGTTTATTTTATTCTACTTGCTAAATTAAATGAAACTTTTCATTGAAGTCAATATTTTGGGGTATACTCAGATCAAGAGAGGATTCCAGTCACTGGGTACATGGTCGCCGCGGAGATACAGGACCAACTGTCTCAGTGAATTACTATTATCACTGGTTAGTTGTTGATGTGATCGTTAGAGTGCTTTCCGTCTAGACGATTGCTACGAACCCTTTTTTTGAAGCGATCGTCAGTCATGTGTAAATGTTGGTAACTATCGAACGACTTTTGGTCCACATTTGATATAAAAAAACAGGGCCATACACGACCAAATTCCTTGGGGGCAGTACCCATGCAGTAAATATTAGAAAAAACAATTTTTTTTGTCGTTTCCACAAATCAGAAGCTTCGTCCTGAGAGTACGGGTCGACACGAGCCAGGAGGCTCAGGAGTTTTGGTTAAGCAGACACTTGAGTCTGATTATATACTACATATCACCAAAGTAGGCCATTTTAGAGGATTTCATACCTATAAAATGAATTTGAATAGATCCGGAAAGGGGTTGATGGTTTTCTTTTTGTATTCAACAAATGATACTCTTTTTGTATTTGTTTTTGTTTAAAAGTTTTTATTTATTGAATACATAAAATACTCGATACCTTGGAAGCACCCTAGATCTTTATGATGAACGCGAAGGTTACACGAAGCGTTCATTTTCAAAACATGGTTAGTAACCTTCTGCAATAAATCTATTCGAGACTCTGGACCTTCATCAGAAAACTGAATTATCTTCCCGCCATCTCGCAAAACACGAACACTTTCAGCTATAGTTTTAATGAATTGTTCTTCTCCTTTTGCAGCCCTTAATACAGCGTCGGAAGTCCCTTTATCCAGAACAATATCAAAGATTCCGTCTTTGAAAGGAAGATGACGCACATCTGCTAAATGGAATGATATCCTACCGTCTGCTTTCCGTGAGAACATGCTGTTTGCACGCCTCAATGTCTCTAGGCGAACCTCCATGATGTTGACGGCGATTTGAGAATAGTCAACACAATCTATATAACACCTACCTTGCCTGTGGTCAAATATAGCGAGGCTCAAATTCGATGTTCCGCAACCAATTTCTAAAATGCGTGGAAATTGTTTTTCTGTTTTACAGCTGTCTAGGGCGTGGTCAAGATGTTTTCGAAGATGTTCAAATCCAAGAAACCATTCCAATTCCTTGTTAGGCAGACGTTTGTAAAACGTTTCCCAAAATGACTTGTCCGAAAGATCTTTATATGTGGAATAACTAAGAGAGGCAGGTTGGATTTTCCAATATGGAACTACAACAAAATAAAACAAACGATGCTGTTTATTTCAACATATATATTTAGTGGGTTTGTATTTTATATTATAAAATACTTGAGATATAACGCGCACGCTGATTGGCTGGCTACCATGTTTATATCAGAGGACAGAGACATGGCTCGCTCAAAAAACGTCCAGAATATTATATAAAAGCAATATAAAACGATGGCTTATGTCTCTGTATACTGTGATATTAACACACTGGATGGAAGATGTTAAGAGCACTCGAAAAGCAATAGAGACACTCGGCTACGTCTCGTGTTTCTAAGCTTGCTTTTCTCTTGCTCTACATCTTCCATCGTGTTTATATCACAGTACAGAGACATGCGTGCGCGTTTTATATTCCTTAAACAAATCATTTGTTTTCATATACCATTTTTGAATACAGCGGTTTGCAAACTCAAAACCCCTCAATGATATATCGGATGTATTACGAGTAAAACTTGATTTGCCTTTACTGATAATGAACTTTGGATCAAAGCCTGGCAAACAAAAAAACGATTGCCCGATTCATACAATATGAACGATTTCTATCAATCTTACAAGGACTTATTAATAACCGCTTTTTTAAGCATAAAAGCCTGGGTTTAAGAATTTTTGCAAACCGCTGTATACATTAAAAAACAAACAACGGATGTTTTTTTCAGGGGCGACAAAGCATTTTTTGAAACTGATGCGGGGGCTAAGTCCTTAATAACATGTCACAGAACTTTTAAACTCTTTTCTTACTAAAAATAAGTCTGATTGGGTTATTGTTTTGTGTACCAGAAGTTACGAGTTTAATTTAGAGAGCAAGAAGACATCCAGGCCACACAACTCCCAATCATCTTAATCTTATTAGGAAAATCTAAACAGTTTCGATATTAAAATGATAAACAGCTGAGATGGTATAAGATCATATTTGATATCTTCTTAGGGGGCTAAGCATTCGAACCCCACACATCGTCATTGTCCTTGTCTGGAACAAACACAACAAACTCATTATATCATTATCATAATTTTATTCATTTGTATAACTCATAAATGGTTTTTAGTTCTTGTTTATATCTTTTTTACTACTTTATTTGTCAGTTGTTTTTATAAAAGACCACGCTGAAGTTAGCAGCCTGTTAAAAAATTAAAACAGCTGGTTGTATGGCAATGCAAACAGCCTTATATTACTTCTGGGGCCGATTTCTCAAAAGACCCGATAACTTTACGGACCCGTTAACCTAAATAAATCGAATAAGTTAACCGGTCCGTAAAGTTATCGGGTCTTTTGAGAAACGGGCCCCTGGTATGTTAAATAACGTGATTCCAACATATCCTATAATAAAAATCAGTAATTTATTAAGCAATTCGGGATACACGAATTATCAGTACATTTTTGGTCTGTCTGTCACACACTTCTTAATAATCTCATGCTTACAACATTATGATGATAATAACTAATTATTAACTTTTGATTGGGATATTATAAAACACCAAAATTTATAATAAAAATACAGGACTCATGCCGAAAACTTAATTCATGATAATGTCAAAACTCAGAACCTTCTTTTCGAAGGAGACTAGAAAATATGTGTAGAGTTAATAGGCCATATGCACTAACAGGTCACGTGACCCTATCTCACCTTAATCAAGCAGCAACATCAAAATGAACTCCAAAAAATGAAAGAGCACCTCGATATTAGTAAAAGCGCAAAGTTCCAGTTTATAAGATGAATAAGAGAAAAAATGACAGTAAATTTAAATTTGGATGGCTCGAGCTTAAATTTACTGTCATTTCTCCTGTATTACATCTCATGAAACTTTGCACTTTTAATAATATATAGGTGCTCTTTCTACTTCTGGCGTTCATTTTGACGGTGCCGCTTGATTCAGGGGAGATAGGGTCACGTGACCTGTTAGTGCATATGGCCTATTATTAACAATTAAGCGAAAATGAAATGAGCGCGCTACTGACGCCATCACACGTCATCGAGGGTGCGTTCAGGTTTTATAAAGAGAGCATACTACTATTTATAAACTCACAGCTGTTTGAGTATGTAGAAAAAGGAGGATTCTGGAAAGACTCAGCTTATCGGATGGAAGATAGATAGATAGATAGATAGATAGATAGATAGATAGATAGATAGATAGATAGATAGATAGATAGATAGATAGATAGATATAGATAAACTTTATTTACCCTCGAGTGTAAGTGAGACTGGTTAGGTCTCTAGCAGTCACTTGCTAATTATGCCGACAAAAAAAGAGAAAAATATAACGAATAATATATGGAAAACAGGTTTAGCGTGTTTTCGAAGAACTAGCCAATCGTAATTGAGCATTCCCACGGTTATATCAAATCAAGAGAGCATAAATAAGAGCACAGGTAGCCCAAGCATATATAATTTATAAGAGAATGTATGGAGAAAATGAATTTTTACTAAATAAAAATATCAAAAATGACAAATCATTCATGAAACTTAATCTGAATGTTTAAATAAACTTCCTCTTTCACCCTATGTTATTGGTTTTCCGATTTAGCCGTTTTTTAATTTTTTCCCCTTTAGTAATATAATAGCTACCTGTGATAAGAGAGGGAAACCTCTGAATATCGCGCGCGCCATGTGAATTCCCGCTTGGGCTATTTTTAGTAACCGGATGAAGTTTAATTTTCGTCTTACCCTAGTCCCGTGCGTCGCAATTTGACACTTTTGATTATACTAATATACATGAAAAATTTCTCGAGAGCAGTGCTTTTTCAAGGAAATTTAGAGCAGAAAAAGGAAATTTAGTTCGGAAAAAAGAAAACTGATTTGGTGCAAATTTGAGTTTTCAAAAACAGCGTTAAAATCAAAGTTTTCAGTCTTAGTTTTGCTGTTGTTCACATTATCCAGCATAAAAACTATGCATATTCTGATCACAAAGGGACGATTTGTATAGGAAATAATATGGTTACGAGTGCAATTTAGAATAAATTTGCACGAGTGAGTTTTCAAAGAGTTCAAAATTGCACGAGCCCGTAGGGCGAGTGCAATTTGTGCTCTTTGAAAACTCACGAGTCAAATTTATTCTAAATTGCAGGAGTAAACCATATTATTTCCTTTTAATAATATACATGCAAAAATTCGAGCAATATTTTCAAGCTTTCTGTAGCTTTTCAGTTGAAAAATCAGGTTAGCGCGCGCCCAGTGTTCGAAAGTGACCTGACGATGTCGTCACCAAGCGCGCGCTCAAGGAAAAAAATCAAAACTTTTCACCCGAAACTTGGGCACTTTTTGACATTTTTCTTGCATATTTTCGACAATTTTGGAAACAAATCCCGCTAAAAGTGTTTTATAAATTGTTTCTTTGATGAATAAAATGAAGAATTTGACGTTTAAGTGCATTTTGACTGTTTTCTGCCAAAAGAAATTTGCACTAAATTTCCTTTTTTCTGCACTAAATTTTCTCGAAACAGCACTGCTCTTAGCCAATCAGCATCGAGAAATTTTTGAATGTGTATTATTATGATGGTAAAAAGGCGAAAAAGTTGAGGATTTTGTTCTTTAATGAAATTTTAGCGGAAATGCGCGCGCTACTGACGCATCACACGTCATCGAGCGCGCGCTCAGGTTTTATTCAAAAATGTTCGCTAATTTGGCACAGAAAAAACTCGCTTGTTTCTATAATTTTCATATGGCTTTCTCGTGGAATTTGGAATAAATTTGAACTCGCAGGATTCCAAAAAGCTCAAATCGCCTATTCGAACTCACGGGATTAGGGTAAGGATGAAAATAATAATAACAATAATAATAATTAAAAAAATAGCCCAAGCGGGAAGTCACATGGCGCGCGCGATATTCAGAAGTTTCCCTCTCTTATTTATGCTCTCTTGGTTTTATTCAAAAACGTTCGCTCTCAAAGGCTCGTGCAATTTTTAACTCTTGGAAATCTCACTCCAAACCATATGATTTCCTATACAAATGTGAAAGGATTTTCGATATTATTCGTGACAAGTGAAAAAGCCGAAAATGGATGCGTGGATGAATTTTGCAAAAGGGAGACTCTTGTTTTCAGTATGACACGTTCAACCTCATTAAAACAGCCTTTTATTTTGTCAAATCAATCAATCAATCATTAATTAATATGAATCAATTAAATAAATAGGAAAATAATCTTTATTTATCCTCGGACTTCAGAGTAGCAACTACATGCTGATATCTCTGAGACTTCCCACACTCACTACCTTTACATTAAATATTTTGCATACAATGCTCAACTCACATGTCGATTTTTGCTGAGGGAGGAAAAACTCGTGACATGGGAGAGAACAATACATCAAACAAATTCAACTCACATATGATCCATCGTCCGAGCCAGAACTCAAACACCGGACTATAGCGGAGGGGCGAGTCACTTAACAACTACGCCACCAATACCACCCAATTGATCGCGATTAGCATGATCATAGCAGCTGGTTTGCACATAGTTAATAGATAATTTAAGAGATTTTTTTTCAATATCGAGTAATGATGGCTAAAAGTGCCAAAAACTAGCCCCTCTTGAAAGTTTTAATTCAAATTTTCGTTTTGGATTAACACTCAAATTCTGCAATGCCTGTTTACATGTAAAACCTTTTTTTGAGTTGTACAAAGCGGTTATATCCTGTATTTTTATTCAAATCTAGCATCTTTCAAGCTGAATGTAAAGAATTATATGGTACTGGAGCAAAAGAAGGCCTAAAATTCATTTCCGATTCAAATTTTTACTTTGGATTAACACTTTTATTGAACTTTTATTAATCATAACCACTTACAAATAACCTAAACTTTCTCAAAATAATAACTTTAGCTTTATACAACAGTTGTTCTTTAGCTTAACAGTTTTTGTTGCCAATGCTTGAACGAGTAAAAAATGTCCTCTTTATTCACAAATATAAATAATCAATTTCATTAAACGGGAAGGAAAATAATGATCTACATTGAATTAGTGAGTCATTGCCGGGATAATGAGATGCGCCTTATTATGAATCGGATATCGGAATCATGAAACGGCTTTACAAAATTACGAGTATAATCACATTTAAAAAACAACACGATGTATTTCAAGAAGATGCGGCTTCCGATAGAACACCTACCAATCAGTTAAATACTTACACACCCACCCATTTGCACTCTTGTCATTTTTGAGGAAAACCATTTGCACCCTGTTTTCCTTTTTTTTAGGAAAAAACTGTCGTTATTCAAATTGCATGGAAAATGTGAATCGCAGGCTAAATTCATGGATCGAGCTCACACACCGATCAAACGAGACTGAAGTCACCAGGCTTTCTTGGTATCACCAATCTTTTGTGAATTGTGAAGAACTACTTTGTATTTTCAGGTACGTGTATTAGAAATCTTTATGGGACATTTTGTTTCTGATAGACAGAAAAATTAATTGCTTTCCATGGAAATTATGTGCGATCGTTAGCTATTAACCAGTAGAGAATATTATCAAACGAAAATATTTGTATAAAGTTAGTGGAGTATCTGCAAACTAGACTTCGTGCTAAGTGTATTTTCCACTTTAAATAAAGTATTGTATTTTACTTACTAGCAATCAATTTAAATTAAGGTAGTTGGACTGTGTTTTTTAGTGAGCGTACCTTCCAAGTTTGAACCGCTAGTACAACGTCGTAAACCATTCAATTGAATAATGGTTATTGTAGCTGACCTAGATAAAGATGAAAGTTTGCTATGTACTAGGTGGGGTCGTGATCGGATTTAACTTAGCAACGCAAGGACGCCATCGCAATTTTTAAATATAGCCTTATTTCTTGTGACCAGGAAAATTTCAGAAGAATCACTTAACAGGATTTATACCTTGCATAGATATTTCATTGACAGCAATTTTGAAGAATATCTGTAATAGCGTTTTCGAGAAATTTACGAGTAAATAAGTTTTTGGGCTCCAAAATAGAACAAAAAGTAAACAAATCAAACGTACTGGCAATAATCCTAGAACGCAAGCGTTTCATAAAACGTCTTTGAATAGGATAGTATCTAATACTATTCGACTGTCTCTGGTAAAAAGCTCAAGAGGATCACTTCATTTGCTTTTGAGAAAATTTGTTTGGTAGACACTGCAGCGCATTTGTTGCCATTTTAGTTGACAATTTGGTCTACTTCTTTTTTTAGTTTATTTCGCCAATTTTAAATAAGTTTTTTTTACATTCTATCATTAATACAATTATGGCGAGGGAGTTTGATTGGAAGCCCTAAGGCTTATAGTCTGCTTCGCAGCCGCTTAAGGCTTATAGTCTAGTTTCCAATTACTAGAGACCGCTGAGCTTCTTGACAAAAGGCGCATTTATGCAGGGTTAGCCTCCTTTTCAAGAAAGACCCATGGGAATGAAATTGATTTCTGTATTGTTCTTAGTCAAAATGCTTGCTTTTCTCGCTGGTATTTTTGAATAATTTACCTTGACTCGAAGCTAACCCTGCGCCAATGCGCTGTTGTCTAAAGGCGGCGAAATACGAGACACAAAAACTCTCAATTATAACTTGTCGCGCAACATTGTTGCGTTGCAGGTTTTTGATCGAAGTTGCGCGTTTTTCACCTCGCGAAATTTTTTTTGTTGCGTGACAAGTTGAGATCGCGAGGTGAAAAACGCGCAACATCGATCAAAAACCTGCAACGCAACAATGTTGCGCGACAAGTTGAGGGTTTTTGTGTCTCGTATTTCACCGCCTTACTGTATGGGGATCATTTGGGGTCGGGGATCATTTCAGGTACAACTCGGGGATCATTTCAGGCTCGGGGATCATTTCGGGTCGGGGATCATTTCGGGGGCTATACAAGGCCCAGTTCCCAGATATGCTTCACCTGCCACATACAAAGGATTTAGAACAAGGCTACGTGCTAAAACGTTTGTCGTTACGAATGACTGAGCTGCTCGTCTCGATTCCTTTTAGTCCAGTCCCAGACTCTCTTTCTTGCCGCTCCAGGACTCGCGGAGAAAGGAGAGACTCTCCTTTCTCCGCGAGTCCTGGAGCGGCAAGAAAGAGTCTGGGACTGGACTAGATTCCTTTGTATGCGGCAAGCGAAGTGTATCTCGTAGTCGGCTATTGGCTATGCTTTTTGTTTAGTTATTTCTGAACGGCGTTCTGATTAGCATCAATAATTACAAAAACCGAAGTAGTTTTGGATTTCATGGGTGGCTGTGATCAACAAAAGAGTGCCAAGCTTTTCAAGCATAACATCATCTATAATTATTCTGGGAGGGTTAAATGTAAATAATGTAATATACTTGTCAATTATGGTGATAAAGAACAAACTTCAGCTTCGATCATGTTATAGAGTGTAGGTACGTTGCTGGTGCACAACTCATGTGGACTTAGGCGCATTGGGCGACGAGCCTCCTCTAATTTACTCGGTCTAGGTCGTCTAGTGTTATGCTACAATTCTATCCCACTGGATCTATGCCCACAATCTCCAGCTTTTTTCTAAACATGTCTCCACCCTAATGGTTTAGAATTCGGTTGGGAAATCACATATTTTGCTCTGCAAAATCTCCCTTTGACGATAGATCCCTTTTATCTTGACACAAAATATAAAGATTTATTTTGTTTTTGTCTGTTTTTAATCTTCACAGAAAGAAGAGATTCATAAAATGAATAACACAACACACATCTACTTTTTGCCACTGATCGAAGTCTCCTTTCTATGTGGAATCAATGCATGTGGTTGTTTAATAGGAACAGTAGCTAATGCTTTGGTAGTTATTGCCGTGCTGAATCTCTCCGAATTGCAATCATGCAAAAATGCCCTTCTTACATCTCTAGCTGTGTCGGATTTCTTTTCCTGCGTCCTGTGGCAACCTCAATTGATTAACACTCTTCTCATTGGACGAAAATCAGACTTCTTTGTGACTTTTAGCACTTTCTTTACCTCGATAGCATCACTGAATAATCTAGTGGCCTTGACTGCTGAACGCTTTGTTGCCATTCACTGGCCCTTTCGATACCTCGAAACCATTACTCTGAGATTGGTATTCATTGTGTGTTTCTTAACTTACGGACTTGCTCTATTTCTAGCAACCGCTACTGCAGCCAAATTTATATCAGCTAGGGTGATTCTGTACTATCTGGTGATAGTCACAGCAATTGTGATGGTCATATATGGTAAAATCTACATTACCGCGAAAAAACAGGCTAAAAAACTAACTCCTTCCACCTTGCAGGGTGAACCTTCAAGTCAGAGAGCGTCATTTAATCCAACAGCTTCTGTGGGGATTGTAGTATTTACTTTTGGTCTCAGTTGGCTACCATTTCTGGCATTTCCTGCAATCCCTCAGAGTGAAATTGAACATGCATTTCCATGGATGAATACCTTCGCTGTAGTTAACTCAAACATCAACCCATTTCTTTACTTCTGGAGGTTTAAGAAGTACAGGCTACTACTCAAAAGAATAATTTTTAGAGCCAAAGTCAAAATAGGACTGTACTAGAATTTAGACACATTTCATTCACATTTTTCCATTTTTCTCCCTTTCAATGTCATATGTAGTAGGAAAGTGCCGGTTCTGGGACAGAGGCCCCATGGAGCTAACCCCTCCCCTCCCCTCATCTCCCATACCTGAGCAAAGCCGGGCTAACCCCCTACGGGTTATATTCAGTAATACAGTCCAAGACAATGTTATCAGCGTTTATTCTTCTATTACATCTACTCTTAAATAACTAAGTTCAATCTGGAGGTTTTCTCTAGTTACTATGGAAACGACCCTTCAAGCTAATTCACAAAGAAAAACACAGGGATCCCATCTAGTGTAGATTCTACTATTCTTTGAGCTAGATTCTAGTGTACATTCAGTTCTAGTGTAGATTCTAGTGTAGATTCTAGTATTGTTGGACAACAATCTCATATGTGAAAGATACTGATGAAACATCATAGTCATTTATATACTGTGTGACCGTGTGAAAGAACGGATCACCAAATTTGAAGGAAAGATACACTATTACACAAGATTTTGTGACATTGAACGCACCATGCAAATATTGATCAATGAATTTAATCGTCGACTATATGCTATCAACCGTGAACGTAGAACTGATCAAATGAAACCTCTTGAAAATTTAGTTCTCGGCTTCGCTCTTCAAAATCCCGTTCTCAAACTAGATCTGTTCGTATGGGGGCCCCGTCGAATCGATCTCCTCTGATTACACAGGGAGGGGAGGAGGTAGTACCCGGGTAGCCCGAGCAGCCTGTGTTCCCTGTACCTCATCGCACCTCGTTCCGTTCGTCTAAAAATAAATATGATCTCATTGCACCTCGCTCCGCTCGTCCACAAATACACCTGTTCACCCGTCAGGGGGTTGGCCCAGCTTTGCTCAGGTATGGGAGATGGGGAAGGGGGGTTAGCCCTGGGGGCCCCTGTCCCAGAACCGGCACTTTCCTACTACCGACAAAGCCCTCAAAAATAATACCCTCGTTAATACATCAGAATATGATACCTATCATGAGGTAAATCCTCAGAGCTACTGTAGCATCCTGGGAAACCCATGGGTATTATACAGACGCTCATTTTTTGTTAACAGAAAAAAAAACCTAGGAATATTGTCTGTTAAAACTTGTTCCAAAAGTGAAGTTTTCTGATTGGTTGACCTGATCAATCAGCATCTAGTATACTGCAAAAAATGTGCAAGTAAATTTACTCAAAAACTTGAGTAAATCGTAATATCATCCACAGTAACTCACTTATCCAAGTAAATTTACTCAGTTATTTGAGTAAAGGGTACTCAGTATTTTACTCAAATAACTGAGTAAATTTACTCAGATAAGTGAGTTACTGTGGATGCACTGATTTACTCAAGTTTTCGGGTAAATTTACATGCGCATTTTTGCGGTGTGCATTGTTAATGTCTGTTAAAGTGTCTAGAAACAGGGTTTTTTTTTTTGGTCCACCAACCAATAACAAATAAACGGTTTAAAAACTACTTTCCTTTGGCTGTATCTTAAAGATATTTCAAGATATAGTTGCTGAAGGATTGAAGTTTGAGTGTTGGGTTTGGCATGGCAATCGGCACTAATTTATGCATGTTATGGGGAAATCCCATAAAACAGACTTTTAGTTCTTTCTCCAAAACTTTACCATAGAATCTTTACTGAAATCTGGAAATTCATCTTTCATATCTTTTTACAGAGCTTCGTGAAATTTTATTTCGTGGATTCAAAATTATGGAGTCTTAAATTTGGGACATGACTTTTTAAGGAGATTCCAAGTGTCTCCACAAAAGGTGATGTAAAAAATTATTGTATTAATGTACATCAGTTGATTTTACACCAGTAGTTGTTTATCATACTCTTTATTTATCTGAAATGTTTGGAGACAATTCCTTTACTTTTTACGGAGCTAGAGCCTCAGAATAAAAGACGACTTTATCGCACAAGCATCAACAGATTGGGCAAGCAGACCAATGAACACAAGAACAAGAACAAAACTTGCTCCATTCCATTTGAATAAACTGCGTCTTGAGTCAAACAGGAAGCGATCATATATTTTGGTTCTGCCCTATTGTTCTGTGTAACAATAGCGAGATTAAAGGATTTTTTGCGCCACAACATTTGGTAGTGTTCTGTCTGTTTTATGGGATTTCCCTATAACATGCATAAATTAGTGCCGATTGCCATGCCAAACTCAACACTAAAACTTCACTCCTTCAGCAACTATATCTTGTAATATCTTTAAGATCGAACCAAAGGAAAGTAGTTTTTAAACTGTCTATTTGTTATTGGTTGGTGGACAAAAAAACTATTTCCAGACACCTCAATGTCATTTTGTCTATATACACCTATTTCAAAAGACTATTTACTAGCTTGCTATGTCAGATGTCAGATTCAGATATGCAACCATCAAGGTTTTTGAAACAGGAGACTCAGGTACATATTTAGAATGGAATATACATATATATATACTTGAGTAATGGAATTAGAAGGATGACATCAAGCAAACCACTTGCTGGTAGAAAGACTTTATTAAACGTTTCGGCCTATGAAGGCCCGTAGTCCAAAACGTTTAATAAAGTTTTTCGACCAGCAAGTACCCGGTAGTTCACTTGATGTCGTCCTTCTAATTCCATTTATCAAGTTTCTTATGTCATTATTGTGCTGAATCATTTCTGATCCCACTCACTAGTGGCTTGGTTGTTGGTGACCCAACTTTTCTTAGTTCTACAATCTATATATACTAGTAAGAGTATTTACATAAGAACAAAAGGAAAAAACTAATGACAAAGGTGTAACTGGTATGCTTAACTTGTTGTTTTTCAAGTTGTCTTAAACCAACAAGTTAAGCATACCAATTTACACATTTGTCATTAGTTTTCTTTTCCTTTTGTTTTTATGTAAATATTCTATATATTCCATTCTAGCATTTTAATCTCACTCTGAAGATGGCAGTCACTCCCGAAACATGTCAGTAATTATTTTGAATGATTTTATGATGATTTTGAGCCATCTTTATTTTGCTTTAGTTTGATTTTAATTTAGGTTTTAAGGCACTTGTTTATCTGTATTATAGAATTCAGATTTTCCATATAGCTCATAGGTTATATGTAAGGTAAACTGTGTGGCTGTAATAATAACTTTAATACTTACATTGTGAAAATTCTATTGAATATATAATCAAATGTACAATAAAATAAAGAAATTATAAATCGAAATATAAACAGATAGATCAGAAGAAATGTTAGAAAGAACAAATGGGCTGCCACCACAGGAAGCCCAACCAGTGAACAAACAACCAGTCTAATACCTTTGTGAGGTACATCGTGCAAATTGTATTGCAATACAGAAGACCATTTTGGGTCTTACAAAAACAGAAGAAGAAAACTGTTTACTGTTGCCGCAGTATAACTTTAGTGTACGACATTTTGTACCCTAGTTTATAATTTATAACTGGGTGAAATCATGGTCTCCATTTCCATGGTCCGTTTGTGCAAGGGGTTTTTATTGCTGGGTTAGTGCTAATCATCTTTTGAACAAACAAGACTCGAGCACATGCCAGAGCCGCAGGGGCAGCCTGGACGGGGCTGAAGAAGATCACCACCTCGTCAAAGTTCGATCTATCTAAAGATAATTCGAGCAAGAGAACTTACCTTTGAAGACTCCACCACTACAACGAAGAATATTCCAATGAAACCCACAGCGAATTCTAACAGGTATGCTTTGCAATTGCACCAAAGAAGAAAACATAATTCTGACAAACAAAGACAAACCTTTTATGCTGATTTAAACTTGGCGCGCGGGAACAACTTAATTGGTCAGTGGTATATCCTCTTTGAGAATGCGTTCTGAAACTTACCACAGGAGGACCAACTTTAACTTTGAATATGATTTGTTTAAAAATCTCTCTAAAACAGTCTTTTTCTATTCTGATGTCAAGAATTGTGTCGTCTTTTGTCAATACCTGAGCTTTTTTCCCCATCCTGATTTCATCTATCTTTTACTGGTTTGATTAAAAAAACAAAGTATTGGGTCTCCTGTGGTATATAGCAAGCGATAGGACTGGTTACTGGTAACATTCTCTTGAAACACTGAGTTTCTGTGTTTCCATGAATGCATACAATTTCATTTTTACGCAGGACTTTCGCTCGAAATATGGCTTGGAGATCACATGGAAAGAGCCACGAGGACCTAATTAGCCAGTTAAAAGGTAAAAACTATCTTAATTCTTTCAGTCAGATGCTTATATGTTCTTATTTTCTTTGTGTGGCTTTCTGTAAATTATTTTTTCTTTCTCCAGCAAATGGTGTCCTCAAGAGCGCAAGAGTAGAAGAAGCACTGAGCAAGGTTGATCGTAAAAATTACACCAAATTGAATCCATTTATGGATTCTCCACAGCCAATAGGTAAATCAAATCTTGGCTCGTTTTTTGTTTTCCTTTAAAGAACTCAGCGAAGAGGGAGAATCACATTTGTAGTCACGGAATCACCTCTCACCTCTACACTGTCAGTTTATCTTCAACTTTGTTTTTGTTTTGTACAGGTTATCAAGCCACGATCAGCGCTCCTCATATGGTAACTTGTTTCTTTTAACACAAGATAACTACATACCTGAACTATATTTGAAATATTTCGTGTTGGCTCAGCTGTTTTACGATTGACAAAGGAGATCAGTTTTACAACAATATTATTTCATATTATTTAGGTTGTTACAGTTCCCTACAACCACTTTAACCCTTTGTTTATTTAAAGTACCTGTGAACTAATTCCATTGCACTGCAGCTAACTAGAAAGTTAGATCAACCTTACCTCAAGTAGAAAGTTTTGATTAACCCTATTTCGGATTAGAATTGGTACAAATCATCACTTACAAAATCATTGGTCTCTTTTGTGCCTTAGAGAAGAAGAATCCAAGGAAAGTTCTTTGTAACTTTGACCTGCTCTACATTTGTTTAGTGATTTTATGACTTGTTTAACATGGTGATCTCTGGTTCAAATGATTTTTACTAGTAATATGAGCTTTCTGCTGTCAGTCAGTCCTTTGACAATAAATATTGTAAATGAGTTGAAAGAGACAACAACAAAGAAAAAAAGGGGGGAGCATATGAACCAGAGATAACCATGTTAATCATGTTACAGCCTGGTTATACATCTTCAATATTTATTCCTTGTGTTCTTGTTCTGAAATAGGCTAATTAATCCAATACATCACAAATAATTTCTGAGATAGATTATATTGCCAAAATATAAACATAATAGAGGAGTCAGTGGGAAATGGACCACAATGTGCTATGGCAATAGTGGTGCCATGATGTCTGCATGCAAATAAGATTTCATGCGAATGCAAAATAAACTGGGGGGACTACTATATATAGAGGGTGGTGATGTTTGTCAGAAATTTTGAAAATGACTCCTAAAAGGTACCTGAGTCCTATCCTTGAACACCTTCTACTTGTAAATTTATGAGGGCACCTGCTTAGTCTCTGGTAGCAGGGACAGATTTAGGGGAGCTTGCAGGGGGAGTGCACCCCCTCTTGAGACAACTTTGAATCCTTTTTTCTTAACATTTTTCCAAAAATAATATCCTCTCAGCAGTTTCCAATTTATATGATGGTGCACCCCCCCTCCTTAAGATAATCCTGGACCCACCCCTGGGTAATCCAATAAAATTTGAGACTCCTTAAAACTAGGTACCAGATCACTGATTTTGACCACTAAAAGGTATGATAAGTATCCCCACCCAAAATATTTGGGAGTAACCCCCCACCCACCCACCCACCCACCCACCCCCAGAATATGCTGTGACAATGTCAGTGACATGGTCTATAAATGCATTTGAAATTCCAGCCATAACTATGCTGTGCTACCAGTGCTCTTTTCCCAGTCATACGAAAAGTGTTTTAAAAACATTTCTGCTGTGAATTTGCTGTTCCATTTTCACAACATGCTACACTTCTCTGTTTGATTTTGATTGATAATTTTTTCACATTTTGACATATATTTTTTCTCCAAACAGCACTGTTATGCTTTACAAATACTAGAAGAACACCTTAAAGATGGAGCCACAGGCCCTTGATGTAGGGAGTGGCAGTGGGTACCTAACTGCTGCGATGGCTTACATGGTTAGTACTAATTATATAAACAACCCAACCTTACTAAGTGACCATGTAATCTTAATTTAATTTTAATTTAATTTAATCCATTTACACTGCATTTTAACATAATGCATGAAAGAGTGGTTTCATATAGATAAATCACAGTTTTCAACTCCCTTGACTCAATCTGCCATGAGGTTAGAAAACCTTAAACTTTTATATACCATTTTTGGGAGAAAAGGTTTCCATTTTATATACCTTTCTAAAAGATGGTACATACCACTTTTCCTAAATTGATACTACTGTGTGTTTTATTTTACTCTTTCAGCCATTCCCCCTCCCCTCCTGAAGATTAACTGACCATCAAAATCAGTGGTACAAAAATATCTACAACAGTCACAGTGATTACATGATCACATTGACACAAAAAATAAGAGGAAAAATTATTAAAACACATTTAATAATTTCTCCCAAAAGAAAAATAAACCTGCCAAGTCACAAATGCATTTAATGGTATATTCTAGGTTGGTCCATCTGGGAAGGTATATGGAGTAGATCACATGGATCAATTAGTAAATGAAGCAAAAGCAAATGTTAAGAAGGGAAATAATGAGCTCTTAGAGAGTGGGAGAATTGAAATTATCAGTGAGTATCCTATAGTGTTATTATCCCAAAACACAGCTGTAAATTTACAGTGAAGTATTCTGTATTGTTCTTGTTTTTAGAGGGTGATGGTCGTCAAGGTTACCAAAGTGGAGCTCCATTTGATGCAATTCATGTTGGGGCAGCTGCACCCATACTTCCAGAAGCTGTAAGACATTGAAATAACTATCTTGGATGGACAGACAGACAGATGGACTGACAGATGGACTGACTGACGGACAGACTGACTGATGGACTAACTGACTGACTGACTGACAGACTAACTGACGGATAAACTGATGGACTGACAGACTAACGGACTGACTGACTGATGGACAGACTGACAGATGGATGGATGGATGGACAGACTGACAGACAGACTGACTAACTGATGGATGGACGGACTGACTGACTGATGGACAGACGGACTGACTGATGGATGGACAGACTGACTGATGGATGGACAGACTGACTAACTGACTGACTGACTGATGAACTGACAGACTTATATTGACTGACTGTCTTACTAATGTACTGACTGATTTAACTGACCAGCCAACTCCTGATGTGATTTATTAAAGCAAACTAGCAAAAATTAAACAGGACGTAAGATATATGGCCCCTAATTACTGATACCTTTGGTAGCCACCTACTTCAAATCTTATTGAAACCCCTGAAGATGGCCAACATATCACATTTATTTGTTGCATGACTACCGTGACAACATCATGATGTCCAGGACATTGTGCTTGTTTTCATGTATCCTCTTTCTAACATTGGCAACGTAAACAGTCATTTCTTACAAAATGCATCAGCATGCGCAGTGTCCTCTTTCACATTGTGCCATGTTTACTAAATCATTCTATTGATTGAAACTCACAGAGTTTGTTGCTCAAATTTAAGGTATTGTTCAATTTTCAGCTTGTTGAACAGCTAAAGCCTGGTGGAAGACTGATCATTCCTGTAGGACCAGAAGGACGTAATCAAACTTTAGAACAGTATGATAAAACAGCTAATGGAGAAATAGTCAAGAAAAAACTCATGGGTGTCATTTATGTTCCATTATGTGACAAAAACGAACAATGGCCAGGTTAGAAGAAAGTGTTTATTAGTTGTTGGTAAATTAGTTGTACTGGAATACAATTCACTTGCTGCATTTCAATGTTGCAGAAGTCTTGCTATCATAAATTTTGACAGCAGTCGGCTTCCAGAAGATTTAAAAGAAAATAATTGCTTATAACGTTACTGCACTTAACACAATATATAGAAACCACCTTTTTAAAGAAGTAATTTTCCCCTCTCTCCAGCTGTTTCTCATTGCCCATCCTCTCTACAAACTTATTGAAAATGCATTTTGTTGATTGTGATGATGATGATGATGATGATGATGATGAAAGATCTTACTTAGTCATCGTAAAAGTTGAAAATGTTACTTATATTTGAGTTTTTCATATTGATTCAGTTATTCCACTGATATGACATAGTAATTTTGCTTCTTTTTTCTCTTGCAGGAATATTCAGGACTTAGGATATTTACCCCAGTTGTGTTTCCAACTCAAATACAAAAGAAAAATCTCGAAATGATATGATTGAATATTAGATTGTATTTACTGCTTTGCAGTCATGATCAGCTATGTAGTTCCATTACTTGGCTACAATGGAATGGAAAACTATCAAAACTGCTTATTACCTCAGCATTATTAATTGTCTGGCTTTCTGTATTTTAATTCATAGTTCCCCTAATTCATGTTCCACAAACAAACAAAATGCATCATGATTTACAGACAAGTCTTTAACATTTCAAAACTATCAGATGATTTAAATTGCTGATATTCGATAAAATATGATAGCTTGTGGGACATAGTAACGGTAACGAAGGAACAAAGGAACTATGAATTCTAATCACTGTCTGAGCTGTCTTGTTTTAGTATTTGCAGCCGCTGTGACTATCAAATGTTTGTCTGAAAAACATTAAAAAGTTGGACAGCATTTAGAACATATTATCGTTTAAAATGTTTTTTGAACTCTAATACTGTATGAGGTTTTTTTTTGAAGTTTTGAAAGTTTCCATTCCATTTTTAAACTGTGCAAAGTTTTATGATTCTACAACGGTAGTAGTTGTTATTTGTTGTGTTGTTTCAAAGACAGTGGCAAGTACTAATTTATATGCCAAGCAAGTTCTTCAACCTAGATGATTTCTTGCAAAAGAGGTGTTTAGAAGTTTATGATTATATTCAGTAAAATATTTTTTTATGTGCAAAGTACACCAGAAACTTGTATTAGACACCTTGAGATGAATTTAGAAAAATATATGATCGTCAGTGTCAAACATGATATTTAATTGCAAAATCCAAAGTATTGTTTTTCCTTGTTTCCAACTAGAGGCAAGTTCGTATGACTGGGAACACGGTACGGTTACGACAGGAATTTCGAATGTTTTGTAGACAACACGACACTGACACGTTCACGGCACGGCGCGGTTCGTTTCCCACTCATACGAAAACAGGCTCTAGCTAGTGCGACAGTATAACTTGTGCATCTCTGGAGCGAGCGAAAAGAAGGCTGTTAATCAGGCTAGTGCATAATCTCTTCTGATAAGTGGAGGCACCGATTTATGAGATTGGTATATTCACATGCTCAAATTTATGGGTAATTCAGTTTTTCTGTGTAACTCTGGTCATTTTACCCCAGTTTTTTCCAGTGAGTTGTATAAAAATGGTTAATTCCATGTAAACGGGAACAAGTTGCCAAAACGGAAACACTATAATGCTAACACCTGAAAAGTGTGTCGATGATTTCTTTTGTGACATCAAGGGTTACCCCTCTACCCGAGAAAAATTCAGACCAAGATTTATAGAGAATGGCAGAAAAATACTTGCAGACGAAACACTGATGCCCTATCTCAATGAACCATTTCCAATCTGAAATGGTGTTCAGTATCTGCGCACATTCCTACAGCGATGCAGGAAACAACCTACACGGAGAGTCAATGTTACTGTCCATGTTTTATGAGATTCTGGCTAGAGCAGATTTCGTATGACTGTGAAAACCGCACGGTTACGGCAGGAATTTCGAATGTTTTTATAGACAACACGGCACGGTCACGGCACGGCGCGGTCCGTTTCACACATATGAAATCTGGTCTAGCAGCTCAGTACGTCGCTGCACAAAAACCGTAGAATCTTATAACGCTTTAATGTAAGGCTATAAGTGAATATGAGGTAAGAAAAGGAATCGCGCGTATTAGGTCTTTGAACAATCATATCCTCCGTTTGATGCTATTTTTTAGAGTGAATCTGATTGGTCGAGAGCGCGCGAGCTTTCGCATTGCCTCAAGATCACAATGGAGGAAAAAGGGTGTATAACGTTTGTCGATGAAAAAGAGTTTAAAATTGAGGAAAAGGGTAAAAGCAGTACAAAAAAATTCGAAATGGTCTTGGTTAAGTCGAGGTCATGGTGACGAGTCGAGGTTCTAAAAATAGCATCAAACGGGGCATTAGTCCAGACCCAGGCCTCTTTTTACCCTGCTCCGCTTCGGTAAAACAGAGTCCAGAAGAACTTGCATGCGCATGCGTTACATGAATCAATCAGACACCGAAAAATTTTGGTGTGACTTGGTTACAAAGCTCTCGTTGAAATTTATCTGAATTAAATCAGCTATATAGGGCTCATTTTGAAAACGAATTCATCGAAGCAGTTAAGTATGTCTTCACTTGTACGAAGCACAAGTTTTTACCCAAATTGGAGCAAATCCAAGCCCTGTGTGACTTATCAAAAGGCTTTGTAACCAGGTCACACCAAAATTTTACGGTGTATGATTGGTTCATGTAACGCATGCGCATGCAAGTTCTTCTGGACTCTGTTTTACCGAAGCGGAGCGGGGTAAAAAGAGGCCTGGGTCTGGACTAACGGGGCATATGATGGGTCACGGGGATTCCTTCTCTTACCTCATTTTCTCTTGATGCTATGGGAAAAGGTTTGAATTCCTCGGTAACGCCCATCCCATTTTCCAACATTTTCGGTGTGATCTTTCGATGAAAGTGCCAACAACAAAACAAAAGGGGGACTTTTGCATCCTGATGAATTTTCATGGCAAATTTTTCCTTCTGTCCCCCTCGCAGCTTAAAGATCGGCGCAGATGATCGCAAAGGCGTCGCAAAAAGAAATCTGCGTTCATATGACTTAATTATGAATGAAACGGAGATACATTTTTACACACAGGGTCCCCAAATACACACTTCACTCTACTTTTAAACACAGGGTCCCCAAATACACACTTCACTTACTTTTAAACACAGGGTTCCCAGATACACACTTCACTCTACTTTTTACACACAGGGTCCCCAGATACACACTTCACTGTACCTTTTACACAGGGCCCTCATGCCCCCAGATACACATTCAAACTCCCCTAACGGACATCTTAGTCCTTTCTCCAGTGACAAATTTTAAGAGTGTCCTTTTACGAGAGGTTGAGCAGTGGCTACCTTCACTCGTAAAAAGAAAAGAAAAGAAAAGAAAAAAAGGGAGAAAATGGAAAAAAAGGCCTTGAAAATTAATTAAAAATCAAAGCTTTTTTTCAGATTTCAGATTTGTTCAAGGAATCGGTAATATGAACTACTGGACAATGTGAGACGATTAAATGTCAAACAAACATGGCGACACCGTATAGGCTGAGTTTCCCCACCAGCAAACACCCGTCTGTTGACTACAGAAACCTGTTGAATATGCGCAGATCAAATACAAGCTTTGCAACCTCTCCACTGTCGTCTTTTAGAACCTCCGTTTTAATTGGTCAGTTTAGTTGAAGCTAACCAATCACATCGCTCGTTCATAAAAACAATTTCTAACGGATCGAGATAGCTTTGCCTTTTCGATCTCTAAGTCCTTTGACTTTAAATAATAATATCGAGGATTTCTTTAACTTGAATCTCACCTAGAATTCGTTTCCCGATGAGCTCAGGACTGTAACGCCAAGAAAAGAAGATTTGCTACTTTTTAATAAATATTAATTGTAAAGACAAAGAAAAATGGACATCAGAAGGATTTTACTTTTCATCGCTACGGTAAGTTGTACTAGCTTACTCTGTTAACAAAACGCTTCTAAAGTCTTTATTTCATGGGAATGTGGATCTTGAAGTCCTTTTTTTACGACAGTCACCACATTTTTTTCAAAGAATTGTTTATAAGACGCTATATTCATATTATATAGACGCCTTCTACTCTTGATGTGACACTTCGAGACGGGTTCTAGGCCGGTATAATTGATTCCCCTGAACGCTGTTACGCGACTTACTTTGCTTACACTATTTGCGCGCGTGTTCCTTTCGTGCTACCATGTCGAACTGTAATTTTCTTGGATGAGTGCTAAAATATCACTAAAATTGTATCAAAAGCTATGGAGGATTTTATAGATTTGTAGATATATGTTTAGACATTGAATAATTGTTCCTTATTAGAGTGGTATTAGTAAAGTAGAGTTGTAGTTTGCAAATGTTTCGATGCATTTGTGAACGAGCTTCTGAAGACACTTCTGAAGACAGCCATGAGGCCGAATTTCAATTGAATTGTCCTAAAATCGGAAAACAAGAAATAAATTGTACACTTTCCGATCCACAAAAATTGAATCTGTATATTCGTGTTCTTCAGGTTTTAGTCTCCTTGCAGCATGTTTTCAAAGGAGCTTCAGGTGAGTGATTATCCAACTGAAAGTCTTTGAGTAATGCGCGCCCTAGAGCTGCAAGCAATCTACACGTATTGCACCACAACAAAGGTCTCACCAGTTGGCTAGGAAAGGGGGTTCACGAAAATGTACTCACCAGCTATGCAGCTATTGCATGGAAACGCTTGAGAAACTGGCCGCGCAGAAGCTGGCCTCTTCTTATTCCTTGAGTCATACATGGAACAGACAGGGTCAGAATGCAAAAACGTAAAATGACTATTGCTGTGAACAATATGTCGATAACTTGTTAATCTATGCTACAGTATAAAATCATTATTTTAATCTCATTTTATGTTAACATAGCTGACTACGCGCCAGAGAAGATGAACATTGACGATGAAGCGCGCCAAGAAATGATCCTAGAACCACGTTCAGTACTCCCTCGCCCAAGGGACAAAGCACCTGAACCTCCTGTAGGAATAACTGCACAACAACCACTGTCACTGAAACATGACGAGACAAGTGAATACAACAGTGGTAGTGGCAGCGAAGAGAATGAAGAAGATGAAAGAAAATATGTCGAAGTGTTGTTGTAGCAAGTAATACTGCCGGCTTTAATCAAACTACCTTCAATGTTTCAGCTGAAAAGACGGAAAAAACTCCCTCAAAGGTCCAAACAAGCAGCGCAGTCTCCAATGACAGTGTTGTCCCAGCTTCCTCACAACAAGCGAATGAAATCCCTCCTTCTAATGAAGTTCCTCAGGCACAAATCGGAAATCCTCCAAGTGGACAGAACGTGAAAGTAGAAACTATCATCACGCCTCAAAGCATGCGTTTTGGGATGCCTTCAAAACCCTTGACACCTATAAAACCTGCTCAGGATATGGAAAAAATTGGTGAGGAAAAGAGATTAGAGAACAAAGAACAACAAAACGTGACGCTAAACCAGCCATCAAGCTCCACGAACACACCAAAACAGATGAATAGCAACGTATCTGTTGCAGATGTTAAAACTGAGGCTGAAGACAGCAGTAAAGTTAAAAATACTGATGTTAAAACCAAAAAAGCCTATGGCGAACTGAAAGATGGCGATATCTCTAAAGATGACATGGAAATGGAAAGTGGAAGTGGTAGCGACGAGCAAGATGAGCCCAACACAAACTATGCAATTCCCGAGAAAACCAGCCATTTTGAAGCCACAGGGGAGAGCAACGAAGACGACGACGACGACGACGACGATGATGAAGACATAGATGACTCTGGGTCAAGTTCTGGATCGGGTGAGGTTTCAGTTCATGAAGAAGATCAACCAGCTTCTAAGCTTCACAAAAATCATACACTAAGCTCTACCAATGGACCTTTAAAGCTGTATGACAATAGGGAAAAAACAACGAACGAAAATTTGGACGAACAAAAAGAAAGCCATCTAGCACCTGATATTGAAGCCGCATTTAATCAAGATAAAGGTAAAATAAGTGATATTATTTCTGTAAGATTGATGTATAATTCTTCATTTAAAACAACTGAAAATGCTTATTTGTATCAGAACATCTCATATTGAAGTTAATCAGTATTATCATCCGGTTAAGTTATTTTTAAAAGGTTAATTCGTATGACACAGCCCTGCATTTGCTACACGATATTTTGTTCCGTGCAATGTTCCAAATGTTCTAAAACTATGGGCTTTTCTCACCCCTTGAGTGACATTTTAATTTTTTATCCAACAGCAACAAAAACAAGTTGCTTTCAACCGAACGTTTAAAAAGCACAAACCTCGGCCGCCCATAACTTCGGTGCTATATATTCAACGAAACTACCTCAAAATTTCAAGTTTTAGTGTGTTCTTTTCAAATATTATATTTTTGTTCCTGTTTGATTAAAATATAAAATGTCACGCAAGGGATGAGAAAAGCTCATTGCAAAGGTAGACTGACACATGGTGCAACTCGATCTGTAGTTGCTCGCTACATTGTAAAACTGAATGTTGCATAGTAGAAAGCCCATATTTTGTCCCCAAAATAAAATATCATAACTTGAGCAAGTTTAACACCTTTCAAGTTACCTTTCAACGTTGATTACTCGACAAACATATATGGAATATATTCAGTCCACGATAATTTCTTTATTCTTTTTCTGTTTTTGTTTTTTGTAATTTTAAATGCAACGAATTTTTCTTTGTTGAAAGAAAACCAAGATGAAGACGAAGATGAAAACGAGGACAATGATGACAAAGATCAAATCATAAATCAAGAAGACAAACCAAAAGCTCCTGAACAACATGCTGATACTAATTTGAAGAAAAATGAAGGCAACAATCACGAAAAGTCCGACAATCAGAAATCAGAAACCCACTCACTAACTACAACAAATGAGAGTGACAATACGAATGTGAAAACTCCTGAATCTATTGATCATGAACAACATCAAGAGAAAAATACGAATCCGAAAACTCCTGAGTCTTTGGAACATGAACCACACCAAGAGAAAAATACGAATCTGGAAACTCCCGAGTCTTTAGATCACGAACCACATCAAGTGAAAAATACGAATCAGGAAACCCCCGAGTCTTTAGATCATGAACCACATCAATACAAAAGTACTACTAAAGTTAAAACTGAAATTAAGCATCATAAAACTTCAGTGAAGACGTTGTACTCGAAAAAGACTGTGAAGCACTATGATGCTAAACCTGAGAAAGTTGCAAAAGTGAGCATCAAACATCATCCAGCCGTTCAACATGTGAAAAAGCAAATGATGAAGAAACCTCTTCACAAGTACATTCATTATAAGACAAATCTTCACAGCGTGGTGCATCATATCGGTAAGTGAATTATATCACTTTATGTAATAATTGGTATATTACGCGCGCTCTGATTGGTCGAGAACAGTGTGTGATTACAGAACACACGAATAGATGACGTGACTGAATCTTACGCGCGCTGTGATAAGTTCAAATGTTTCGATTAAGGCCCAGTATAATACGAGCAACAAAATCGTCTACTTCGTGCAACAATGAAAATTTGTTGCGCGCGGGATGGTAATACGAGCAACATTTGCTCTGCAACTTGCAACGCAACAGTGTTGCACAACAAGTTGCACGATTTTGTTGCTCGTATTACCGGGCCTTAAATCTTATATAAAACAAAAAGATTCCATTTCTCTGTGGGTCTGTACCCTAATAGATGTACAGAAGACGTACGTCAAAATGTGGTGAGAACAACAGTCACGCCACTCGACTTCGAATCTATTTCTTAAATTCTAAATGAAAACGAACGTATGCGCGAAAGGCGGGAAACTTTTAAATGGCTTCCTCAATGAATAAGCCAATCAGCGACTGGATCCGATCCATCACCATATTTTGTTACTAAATTCCCAGCTTCCGGTTGCACGAAGGGTGGATATCGCTAGCTGTTGGATAATTCCTTATCCTTCCCGTGGATAAAATTATTGGAAAACCCTGACCCTAACCTAACCATAGGGTTATCCAACAAGTAGCGCTATCAGTACCCTTCGTGCAACCAGCTGGGACCAGAAGTTGATCATGTCTCATTTATCAAAAGTGTACGGGCTAAATATTATTTATCAAAAGTGTACGGGCTAAAAATTATTTTCCATTCACACTTTTAAGTATCTAAAACATTATTAATTGACAACTACAATCATTGCCAGAATTATATATTGGCAAGACTGGCTTTTTTGGCGCACGCTCAGTGGATCTTACTCAGAACATACACCCCCCCCCCCCCCCCCCCACCCAAACATACACACACACACACACCTTGTAATGCTGATGTGAAAAACGCTAGAATCTACTACCCTTAAATCAGTCAGACCGAACTTACAACTACCAGCAACATGGGGAGGGGGAAGTGGGGATCTGAGCCTCCTCCGCAGGCTACTGCCTCCTTTTCTTGGGCATTTTTGAGACTGGGCTTCCTTCGTCACACAAGAAACCCATAAGGAGTTGTCTTTCTTCTTCTTACCCCATTTCCCTCTCTTTGCCACACAGAAAACCCTCAAATAGTTGCCTAGAGAGAACTCTAGGGATACTACAGGATGCTATGGGGTCCATGAACAAAAGCACTAAAGTCACATTGTGCCAGCTAATAATGACAAGGATTGTAGCTTATTATATCTCAGCCTAGCTTTGTTGTTGTATTTTTCTAGATAAGACCACTCTACACCCACAAACCTGCAACACAGATGAAATTAAAACCGGCTTTTCCTTAAAAGGCGGGACACGTGCTGGTCACGTGGAAAATTTGGGCGGAACTACAAACATACACGAATGTGTCAAGCGGTGTTGCCATAAAAAAGTATGTGATGTTGCCCTGTTATTGGATGGACGGTGTTTTGGTGTGGCGTGTTACAGCAAGGAACTTTGTGAGCCAATCCCCGTACCACACCCACATTATGTAGCGTCACAGATTGCATTTTTGAATCAGGCTCACAGAAGAGGGGATGTTGAAAAAGGAAGATCTGGTAAGTAGAATGTTTCAGTTATCATGTACCAATGCTGTCCAAATAACCGTCGACGTCCTCGATGTTTTGCTGCAGAGGATGCGACACATGTGAAATGGGGCCCTGAACGCGGCGTTGTCCTGTCAGTCACACAGTCACAGAATTGAACGTATCACCTTACTAGATAGATAAAGGTTTTTTAAATAGGTACATAGGCTACAAAAGAGTACTAATTCAATTATTTCTATAAAAATTTGCATTGTCTAGAGTTTGACTGCAAGTATGGCGAGTTGACGATACGTAACAACCATCACTGGACTGGTGAACTATGCGGTGGAGTTGTCTCCTGCAGAAATGGTGTTGTAACTGTATCAAAGTGCTCGGGAATCCCACCAAGACCCACAAACTGTGCGAATCCAAAACTTTATGTTAAGCAAAAACCAGGACACTGCTGTATTAAAAAGTGGAAATGCCAAGGTAATTTGATAGAATCCTTCTTGTCATTAACCTTTCTTATCATGAACCCAAGGCCTAGAGAGGCTTGGAGTAAATTGATTGAAACCATTCTGTTATGTCACCACGCCTTATAAGCTTGGGGTCGAAGCTAAATCTGATTGGTGGAAGCCATCCAACTATGTAACAAAGCCTTAGATCAAAGTGAACGTTCCTCATTCAGGACAAAAGGGAGGGAAACACACCCGTTTCCCTATCGTAGCTGTTCTTACACAGCTCCATTCCTCGCGCGTCTGAATTTCTACACAGGAACCCCAAAACCTCACAAGAACGCCTATGACACAAGACCTTAGAACCTTTGACACTTCAGTTAATGTTTCAGCACTTCTATCGTGAATATGTACTTTTTTGTTCGTTGCAGACAAGTCGTGTTGGTACGGAGGCCGTAAAATCGCACATGGTGTAAGCCTGAGCGACACATTATGCACTGGTGTGGTGTCTTGTATGAATGGACAAGTCAAGGTAACGAATTGTCCAGGCATTCCTACCAAGCCAACAAACTGCGCAAATCCCCGTCTTAAAATTACCACAAAACCTGGTAAATGTTGCAAGAGAAAGTGGGTGTGCCAAGGTAGGTTTATCATAGGCCTGTATGTTGACTGTCATGTAATTGTAGTTAATGTTTGCGTATCAAGTGTACTTTATACCAGATTGCATGTAAGTGAGAAACGGACCGCGTCGTACTGTAGCCATGACAATGTAGCGATGACTATAAAAACGTTCGGAGTCCTTGCCATGGCTGTTCCGTGCCATGACCGTGCCTTTTTCACAGTCATATGAAAACAGCTTTATCGTCCATACCGTGGAACAGTACCAAAATACAGCGGGTCATTTTAGCCGATGTTGTCATACACTAGACAAACGACATGCAGATTTGGCAACATATAGTGGCGTCGCGTGATCCCGCAGTAGAGTAGAGTTCGTATGACTATGAAAACGGCACCACACGGTCACAGCACGGTTACGGCAGGAATTTCAAATGTTCTTATAGACATCACGACACTGACACAGTCACGGCACGGCGCGGTACGTTTCACACTCATACGAAATCTGCTCTAATGTTCACTGTTATACGAAATAATAATATGAATATGAAATATTCTCTATTAATTCTCACTGTAATCTCTCTACCACGACTAGAGCTAATCGTATTCAATTTTCTTTTCAGATAAAAGCTGTACGTACAATAGTCTAAAAGTCGATAACGGCGAAAGACTTACTGACGCATCATGTGCTGTCGTCATGGAATGTAAAAACGGTTTCTTAGATTTCAAGCAATGTCCAAGCCCTCCCGCCATTCCACATGGCTGCCTCAATCCCACGCTGAAGGTGAAAAGGATTCTGGGAGAATGTTGTCAAATGAAATGGGCATGCGCACCAGAGATATGATATCCCATAATATCATAGACTATACCATGGTCCATGAGGACCTCTCATACAGTATATTATTTACATTAATTAGAAAGCTTTGATATTTACAGGTACGTAAGGGTCCCTGGAACCAGCGGAAATTGAATAAGGTAGGTCCTTCATGTATGGTACATTATAATGCCTTTATCTTTCATAAAGAGTGAGTAAATTATCTTATAGAAAGGAACCATTATAATGTACCATATTGAAAGACTTCCACTGAATGAATTTTATGACGCCATGTATTGTGGGATGCCTTAGTTTTTAGTATAAAAATAATCACATTTTTATTCTCAAGTCAAAATAAAGTTTTGTACGTTTTAATGTCAAAAGTTGGGTTGTGGTTTGTTTATCCGTGCTTTGATTGTAGCGTTATACCCATTACGTAACACCGCTCCCTGTCGCCAAACCCACCCACGATCAAGTGTATAAGGAAAATACGGTAACGCACGATCTCCAAAGGCACTAGACACTCTGACAAAAACATCTTGCAGGCGGTTGCACGAAGCCTGGATAAGCGCTATCTATAGGAATCCATAGGAATCCTTGTCCAGCGGATAAAATTTATAGGTCTTATCCGGTGGATAACTTATTGCTTACCATCAATAGGCGTCACCCTTTATGTGTCAATCATAAAAATTAATGTTAGGGCTCTATAAATGCGGCCAGAAATGGAAAGAGCATGTCAAACTTAGTGATCACTGAAAATTTCAAATAGTATTCTTAAAATTGAAAAATTGGTAAATCTTAGAAGTACTGGGTTTTTTTACAAAGAATGTATGGGTATTTTTCACTGGGGGGAAGGATTTACCCCTCATCCGAAAAACACCATACATTCTTTGTAAAAAAAGTCATGCAAACATTAATTTTTGTATTGACACATAAAGGGTGACGCCTATTGATAGTAAGCAATTCAGGCTTCGTACAACCGGCGCCTGCTTTTAGAGACAAAACAAAAAAGGGACCCGATTGATCAGGGTACAGGGTAGATTATCCATTTGATAGATTTAGGCCATGTTTACATTTGAGTGTTGATCTCAGTTTAGTTATGTCTTAATGATGTTTTAATAAGTTTGCAGTGTTCCATTGTTTTGATTGTTGTACCTTATAAGTCCCTTACTCCAGTCTAAAAGGATACGTCCACAGCAGTACAGATGAGTTTGAAACGCATCCTTTTTTTCTGTTTTCGCATTTTAGACCTAAAAACTTACACCGTTTTAGTGTAAACGGAAGATCAAAGCGCATAGAAATGTTCTTTTTTCGTTGCTTGGACTTTCTTATTTTTCCGTTGCTTGGGCTTCCTGTATCATTTTCCCCTAGTAACCGGAAGTGCCCGATTTTCTGATGGATTTGAAAATTACAACACAGGGATCCCAAGCAACAGAGAAAATTAACGAGCGAGACTTGGACCAAGTCCACTAGACGGGACCTAAATACGGCAATAGATGTTTTAATTTGTAAGGAATACGAACCGTACCAAGACTTAATGGTGCAAAAGCCTTCGTTTATTAGAACATGCAGTATGTGGATCGAAGCCACAAAAATATCGTCTGTTCATTACAATAATAAATTTGTAAATTAATCGCATTAAAATGGAGCAGTTATTTACAGAGTTTAGGTTTAGAGCGCTTTCTATTCTCCGGTTTAATTAAGTAGTAGCTTTTGCTTCTAATGTCCCTACAACTTACTGAAACATTTTAAAGTGCGTTTAAAAGTGTTCCCGGTTGTCCCAAAGTCAGTGTCAGTCAAAGTCAGTCAATGTTCTGATCTATTGTATGTATCTCAGTCGTCGTATGTCCGTGAATTGTAGGGCGGGTCGAAAAGGTCTGTATTTGACGTTCCTACTGATGACCACTATAATATAGTCCCTTACATTTCTGAAGTTTGTGTTTCTAGTAGTCAAGTCCACTTATTCCCCCAAGTAAAGATTGAGTTTATATAAGTTCTGAACTTCTGGTCAGCTTGTTTCTCGAAAAATTCCGACAGTGGCTCTACGGGCCCTTTTACGCGAAAATTACGGAACTGCTCGAGCACTCGGAAACTTGTCGGGAAAATCATTGATTGAAACTGAAAATAACGAGTGTTTCGAGAAAAACCCGTTTTATAAGTCATCGGGTCTTTCGACAAACGGGCGCACCAGCTTTGAAGTTCAGGGGCACGCATCTCGAAAGACCAGATACTTACGCGGGACTTCTTCGAGGCGTATGTTATTTTTCATGTCTATTTATTTTCTCAGACACGTTTAATGGTTAACCGTAATTTTTTTCACATAAATTATGGGGACCGTAAGATTATCGGGTCTTCGAGAAATGGGCCCAAGTTTTTCAAGGTTTAACTAATTTGGAAATTTAATTAAGACTGGAAAAGTTCACTTTAACTTCATATAAATTGTATACTAGAGGAATCACTTTTAGTTGGTATGACGAAGTAATTAGTTTGCAAAAATGCAAGACATAAGAAATGAAGATACAATGTATGTTTGCTAGAATACCGAGGTAAATGTGTCGGGTTTTTAAAGTTGTGAATATACTATTGTAATTGTCGTTTATGCATTCATGCTCTGTTGTTATTTTGTTGTTTATGTGAGTTTGTGTATTCGTTTTATAGTGGAAGTGTTGGACATCTTCACGTACATCGATATGACGTTCAACTTTTTAACGATAAAAATCGACAAAAACCGCAGCTTAGTGCAATCAGAATTTGTCGATGATTTACGGGAAAGAAAAGGAAAACGTAGTACAAATGGTACAGAGGATCATTTTCAAAGTATTATTAACTGAAAGGTGTGGATACAAAACCAATGTTAAGCGGGAAATGATGCGGGAAACACAATGATTCCCTTAAGGGAGTTATTTCGTTTTTTAACGAAATATTTATATTATCATTATAATTAACTGTACTATATCTAATATAGATGACTAAAGCTATCCTAAATGAATAACGGCAACACAAAATCACTACTTACTTAGATGATTCCACGCGAATAATATTCACTAAAAGCTTCCGAAGTCGTTTTTGGATTATTTGAAAATGGATCAGCTCGCACTTACGGACTCTAACGAATCTTTAACTTATGAGGTCATCGTTGAGCTTCAACTTGTGAAAAATACGGACGTTTGGTATAAAAATATGGGGAAATTCTCCGTATTTTCTAGGAAAAGTTTTAGAAGACTATATATAGAAATAAGAAATCTTCGTGGCTCTAATTTTTGTTGCTGTCGAAAAGCAAGAGAGCATTAAATAGCATTACACGGCTATCAGCTTCGATGTAAACAACGAACAGGTGTACAAAAGGCTATGACCAAAACAATCATGTGGATGACAATTGTGACTGGTGAACAAGCATAATTTGACAACCCTCGCCAACGTGATCCATAACTTTTTGTTTTAAGTCACACACTTGTTGCTTCAAAGCATTCGCTACGGCGTTCAGCTCAATGTTACGTTCTTTCAAATCCTTGACCCTGTTTTCAAGACGCGCCTCCCGCTCAAGTTTGCGCTTTCGACACTTTGAGGAAGCAACACGATTTCGCTGCTTTTTTCGCTCGCGTTTAACGACCTTCTTGTATTTCTAGATCTATAGGTTGTAAAACGCCTGGATCAGCAATTATTTGAGCTGGAGAAGGCTCTATTTTGAATGCAGGCTGAAGTTCTTGTTTCTGTTGATTTATGACATTGCTGTACTGTGAAAAGGCCGTGCGAAAGGCCGCCGTGTTTCCATCATTGCTGTAATGATCCTGATAGGGTAGGCTATCTGTAGGATAAGAGAACACGTTTGCTGGGTACGTAGTTCCACATGCTTGTGGATACGGATTAAACATTGCTCCTCCTCGAGTAGAGTTCGAATACAAATTACTTGTAGTTGGAAAATATTCCGTATTACAGGGTTCATTTCTTGTTAACGTGTTGTTGGTAGAGAAAACCAACTGTTCCGTTGTAGTTCTTATAACTGGTGTCGTATTCATAAGTGACCCTCCATTCCCCAAGAATGGATCGCTAATATCGGCTGCATTGTCAGCAAGGTCAATCAAGCTTTCTCCTGTTGCTTGCTTATCGTGTAGGTCTTGAAGCGCTTCTGTGAATCCGCGTGAATAATTTTCGTTAGTGCTACTAACCGGAGCGTTGGATGTTGTATTGTAAAACGAACATGGCGTTGAACTGGTCGTTACCGAACCTTGCAAAGACATGATCATTTTCTCGAGTTCTGGAGATCCAAGTTTAAGAATGCCAAAGTCTGGTGAACGGAGATCTGAAGGAGTACCATTTTTCCTAAGGCCTTCGGTAGCAAACTTGGGTTCCGTAGCTACAGGATGCAAATTAAGTTGCAGTTCATTTTTATCGTAAAGATAATGTGGCATCAGATGGGAGGAGATCCCTTCGTCTTGATAAAAGGTCGCTTCTTGTGGTTCTTCCATTTTCTACTAACTACTACAGTGAAGGCGTGTGGTTCTGTCGGGCAACTACATTATGTTATACGCCTTCCTCCATCCAACCATGTAATTAAGAGATTTATTGTCACCCCAAAAAATATCCTTGATCAACCAAGGATCAAGAAACCCTGCGAGGGTCCCCTCGAACTTCGTGAAATGTTTTAGTCTTGTATCATGCCATAGTTGAACACTTAGGTCACTACCCAGGGCTATGACTGGTCAAGAGCCTATCACCATGGTAACAACCGATGACAGTTTTGATTGGAAGAAACCCTGATTGGTTTCAGAAAGTACTAACAAATTCAACCTGTCGTACACTTCATCACGCAAAATGACCTCAATCAGTCTAAAGTGAATTTGACAGGTGGGGACGTCCTCTCGCCAAAACACACTGAGCGCTAAAATGCGGACAAAATTGTTTATAAACTAATATCCTCAAATGGGACAGTTGTATGTCACGCGAGGAATGAACAATTTAATTCAGTTAAAGCTCTGTTTTTACACTAAATGCATTAAGATTTATATATCTAATGAACTGAAAAAGAGTGTAGAAAGGGTCAATGATTCTCAAGATAGTACCTTAAAAATGCGTATACATGAATTAAAAAGATACGCCACTTAAATAATCAGTGATTAATGCATGAATCTGACTTTTAAGAAAAGTCTCATTCACAAGACTTTTCAGTAGTAAATAAATAGTAGTTGATGTATTTTTCATATTTGTAGATCAGATTGTAAGATTGATGAGCGCGCACAAAAAGGAATGTCTGCATTACCGAGGTATTATGCGACACACATTTTCTCCATTTAAACGGGAGGAAATATACAACAAGAGAAAAATGACAAAATTTCCTAAAGAAAGCGACTGAGAGAATCATTGTGGCAAGCAAGCAAGCATACAAAACAATACAAAGCATACACGTAAATGTATCCTGTAAAAAAAACCATGAAAATTGCTGTTCCACTATGACATTAATTAAGGAAGAAAATAGCTTTTAATCCATCTAATACGGTATCAGAACTGATCAAAGTTTATTACTGATCGCATTTACTACCGCTCGATTTTCTGCCAGACATAACAGAATTGTTTTGTCGTTAAACATGACAGCATTGTCACTGCAATCAATCAAACTGGAAAACAAGATGACAGCCGTACTATTTTTTTGAAAATAAATTGTCAAGTTGTTTACTATCTACCTTCGAGCATTTATAGCTTAATCTATATTGGCTGTCTTGGTGAAAAGGAGGCGGGATTTTCTTAATCGCGAATACCAGCGAAAAGGACAAATAAGTGTCACTAAAAACTTGAGCAAAATATTCAAGTGTAAACATCATTGTTAGGAATTCAGATTTTTAAAAATGGAAATTGATTTTGAAATGCTTTTTCAATGAATTCTGCTCTACAAATTTTTGTCTTGAATCAGTTGATAGCATGGAAATGACGATAACAGATTTAGTCAATGAAAAAAACTATATAGTCAGTGGAAAAACGGTATTGTTTAGTTCACGACAGTTAGCTAGAGACCTATAGATAATGATTCAGTGGACTATAGTTTCAGTGAAAGTTTATTTTCCAGTGACACGAAGAGTGGATACTGAGTTCTATCTGTTGTATAAACCAGTCATCCAGTAGATAAAACGATGCTCTTAAACTTATCCAATAGATTTATTCACTGGATATTAAAGTATTTAGATATCAAACAGATAGTTAGATTCACTCACACTGCATGGGCCAGTAATTAGAACCTAAACATTGAATAACAGGTAGCAGAACTATAACCAAATAGTACAAAATAGCACTATAATTAATCAGTGGAAAACAGTGGATTTTGTACTATTTAGTTACTAGGTTGTTTCATGGTTTAAGTATTTGCGTTCTAGTTATTATAATCAGTTTGCTCCTACAATTGATTTCAGTTTTTCTTCGACTCAAAAGTAGTCTAATAATGATTGCGTGCAAAGGTTACTATTTATTTAGCATCTTGAAAACAAAATAAAATATTCCACGTTCAAATTAAATATCAAACTGTTTTTCAACGTTACAACAATTCAAGGCAATATAATGTCTCGAAGAAAATGAGGTAATCTTTTGAACACGGATTAGCTTGGATTTGTCACTTCGAAAATCCCTTCTTTTTCTCACTTGTTCGATCGCTTTGGTATCCCATGGCAACACCACACCCTATTTTGCAAATGTCAATTTTGGTTAATTTATTCTGGCATCAGCATACATAATGAGGCGAAACACCCAGTTAAATTTGTAGTGCTTTCTTGTGATAGGCTGGTGTTTTCTGTGAATGGACGTCATTTTACAAAACAAGAATTGACTCAATATGGAGGACAAGATCATTTAAAGGAAATTGAACGTTGGCGAGCTACTCCCTGGTCATTCTCTTGATTGTGGCGACGTAGAAAAGGCGACTGACAGATTCGAAAGAATGTCAAATCGATGTTTTCTTGAGCTGATCAAACCGGCTATAAACAGGAAAGGTAGGCACGGGATGGAATTCGTTATGGTTTCTGATTGAAAGAATGTTTTACTTCTCTTAGTTTACACAATGGAACGATAACATCGACTGCATTTCGCAACCCATCCTCCAGGGGCGGATCCAGGATGTTGAAATGGGGGGTGAATTTTTGTAATAATGTTAGAGAAATCAAATATTATTTTAATATTTGAGGGATTGGAAAAAGAAAAGAAAGAAGGGGGCTCAGAAAAAGGGGGGTGAAAATTCACCCATTTCGCCTCCCCTGGATCCGCGCATGTCCTCACTGATAAAATAACCACTCATTGTCTCGCCCAGGCAACGCGGTGTTGATAGAGAGGACACGTTGCCGAAGGGGAGGTGGAAGGGTCAAAATAAACCCTTCGATTCCGCGCGCGAGCTTTCCCGGTGTCATTTGTGAAAGAGGTCAAAGCAGAAACTTAGCTTGAGCGTGCAACCCGAAAAACGAGGGGCTGATATCAAGCCTTCACTATGCCCCGTGAGGGCAAATCGCGATTATTTTCCAGTGAGAATAATACTAGTACATATGTACGACCCTGGAAAAGCTTTTTAAAATCACTCGCTAGATATGTATGTACTAGACGTATTATTCTAACTGGAAAAATGGCCAGGGCTATGTACGGCCAGAGTTATGTACGGCCCTATTTCTTAATTGAGCCCACTTCCTTTGCAATCGGTGTTTCCAGTAGTTTATAGTTTCTATCCCCATCCGGCGCGCGCGGCTTGGGGAGCATTTGTATTCCCCTCGATCTCCTCCCTAGACAATTGTAGGTTTAGTCCGCGTTACTATTGTTGAAGTTAATTCGTAGTTTCAATTTAATGGGGACGTCCGCGGCCTTTGAATTTGACAAACCAAGAAATTTAATCGGACTGAATTAATTTCAAGATCATTTCGACAGGGAATTTCAAAAAGTTATGATATCAACGAAAACCAGAACAGATGCCGAAGTTAAACCAATCAGGACGAAAATCACGACAATGCGTAAGGACATACTAAAGCTATCACGTGACTACAACTGAAGAAAACGCGGGAACTGACAACATAACCATCTCAACATAACTGGACAAAACTGACGATCCACGTGACAAGCTGACCAACAGATACGTATCATATAGGACAGGAAATAAACTAAATTCTTTCATCTTATTCTTAGCCGTTTTTACATATACATTCTGTCAGTATCAATTCTATTGTAGTACCTTAATCTGTAGGCTGCCCTAGTAGTTTTGTTGTGTCCGTTTATTCATCTCTTTGATAAAAATCAATACGTCTAGTCTCTGTTCCATGCAAGTATCTGTCATGCTTGTGCGTTACTTGTGTTTGTACTGAGTTTCAATTCTGTCAATTTAAAGTGGTGGGTCACATGTTCGTCCAATTGTCTCTGATTACATCTAGTGTCTCTCCGTCCTTCTGGGGTACTTAGTGTCTGTCCTGTTGGCGTTCTATCGTGTTTTTCTGGTATGATGAGTGTCTGCCTACTAGTGTATTGAGTGTCTGTCCAAGTGATGTACTGTTATCTATTCAAGAAGTGTACTTAGTGGTGATCAGTCCAAGTGTTGTACTTAGTGTCTGTCCAAGTGGTGTACTTAGTGTCTGTCCAAGTGGTGTACTTAGTGTCTGTCCAAGTGTACTCACTGTTTTGTCCAATTATTGTACTTAGTAGCTGTCGAAGTGGTGTACTTAGTGTCTGTCCAAGCATTATCCTAGTGAAGTGTTCATGTCCAAGTCAAGTGTCCATGTTCATGTCCAAGAGTTGTAATTAGTGTCTGTCCACATGGTGTACTCAGTGTCTGTCAAAGTATTGTATTTAGTGACCGGACTGTTGTACTTTGTGTCTCTGTGGTGTACTTAGTGTTTGTACAAATATTGTACTTAATTAGTGTCAGTGTTCAAGTCCACTGTCTGTCCATGTAAATGGTGTACTTAGTGACTGGTCATGTTGTACTTACAGTCTATCCACATGGTGTACTTAGGGACCACGGCCATGTTGTACTTGATGTTTGTCCAAGTGTTGTACTTAGTGTCTCCAGGTGTCCTTAGTGTCTGTCCAAGAAGTGTCTGTCTCCACGGTGTATTCAGTGTTTGTTCAAGTATTGTACTTAGTATCTGTCCAAGTGATATATTTAGTTCTGTCCAAGTATTGTAGTTAGTGACTGGCCATGTTAATTGTACTTAGTGTCTTTGTGGTGTACTTAGTGTCTGTACAAATATTGTACTTAGATAGTGTCCATGTTCAAGTCCAAGTGTTGTACTTATTGTCTGTCCAAGTGTTGTACTTAGTGTCTGTCCAAGTATTGTACTTAGTGTCTGTCCAAGCATTTCACTTAGTGTCTGTCCACATAGTGTACTTAGTGTCTGTCCACATGGCATATTTAGTGTCTGTCCACATGGTGTACTGTCTATCCAAGTAGTGTCTGTCTGTGGTGTACTCAGTGTTTGTCAAAGTTTTGTTATTAGTATCTGTCCAAGTGATATACTTAATGTCTGTCTACATGGTGTACTAAGTGTCAGTCCAAGTGTTGTACTGTCTGTCCAAGTGTTGTACTTTGTGTCTAAGTGGTGTACTTAGTGTCTGCTCAAGTGGTGTACTTAGTGTCTGTCCAAGTGTTGTACTTAGTGTCTGTCCAAGTGGTGTACTTAGTGTCTGCTCAAGTGGTGTACTTAGTGTCTGTCCAAGTATTGTACTCCGTGTCTTTCCAAGTGGTGTACTTAGTGTCTGTCCAAGTGTTGTACTTAGTGTCTGTCCAAGTGGTGTACTTAGTGTCTGCTCAAGTGGTGTACTTAGTGTCTGTCCAAGTATTGTACTTCGTGTCTTTCCAAGTGGTGTACTTAATGTCTGTCCAAGTGTTGTATTTAGTGTCTGTCCAAGTGTTGTACTTAGTGTCTGTCCAAGTGTTGTACTTAGTCTTTCCACATGGTGTATTGTCTGTGCAAGAGCTGTACTAAGTGTACGTCTGTCCAAGAGTTTTACTGTCTGTCCAAGTGTTATACTTAGTGTCCACATGGTGTACTTAGTGTCTGTCCAAGTGTTGTATTTAGTGTATGTCCAAGTGGTGTACTTAGTGTCTGTCCACATGGTGTACTGTCTGTGCAAGAGCTGTACTAAGTGTCTGTCCAAGAGTTTTACTAAGTGTTTGTCCAAGTGTTATACTTAGTGTCTGTCCACATGGCGTACCAAGTGTCTGTCCAAGTGTTGTACTAAGTGTCTGTCCAAGTGTTGTACTTAGTGTCTGTCCAAGTGGTGTACTTAGTGTCTGTCCAAGTGGTGTACTTAGTGTCTGTCCACATGGTGTACTGTCTGTCCAAGAGTTGTACTAAGTGTCTGTCCAAGAGTTGTACTTAGTGTCTGTCCAAGTGTTGTATTTAGTGTCTGTCCAAGTGTTGTATTTAGTGTTTGTCCAAGTGTTGTACTTAGTGTCTGTCCAAGTATTGTATTTAGTGTTTGTCCAAGTGTTATACTTAGTGTCTGTCCAAGTGTTGTATTTAGTGTTTGTCCAAGTGTTATACTTAGTGTCTGTCCAAGTGTTGTATTTAGTGTTTGTCCAAGTGTTATACTTAGTGTCTGTCCAAGTATTGTATTTAGTGTTTGTCCAAGTGTTATACTTAGTGTCTGTCCAAGTGTTGTATTTAGTGTTTGTCCAAGTGTTATACTTAGTGTCTGTCCAAGTATTGTATTTAGTGTTTGTCCAAGTGTTATACTTAGTGTCTGTCCAAGTGTTGTATTTAGTGTTTGTCCAAGTGTTATACTTAGTGTCTGTCCAAGTATTGTATTTAGTGTTTGTCCAAGTGTTATACTTAGTGTCTGTCCAAGTATTGTATTTAGTGTTTGTCCAAGTGTTGTACTTAGTGTCTGTCCATATATTGTATTTAGTGTTTGTCCAAGTGTTGTACTTAGTGTCTATCCAAGTGTTGTACTTAGTGTCTGTCCACATGGTGTACTAAGTGTCTGTCCAAGTGTTGTACTAAGACAGTGTTTGTCCAAGTGGTGTACTTAGTGCCTGTCCAAGTGGTGTACTTAGTGTCTGCCCAAGTGGCATACTGAGTGTCTGTACAAATAAATTAGTGTCCATGTTCAAGTCCAAGTGTTATACTAAGTGTCTGTCCAAGTGGTGTACTTAGTGTCAGTCCAAGTATTGTCCAAGTCAAGTGTCCATGCCCAAGTCAATTGTCCATGTTCAAGTCCAAGTGAACGTATTAGTGTCTGTCCACATGGTGTACTTAGTGTCTGTCAAAGTATTGTACTTAGTGGCCAGACATGTTGTATTGTATGTGAAAGTGTTGTAGTTAGTGTCTGCCACATGGTGAACTAGTTTCTGTCCAAGTGGTGTACTTAGTGTCTGTCCAAGTGGTGTACTAAGTGTCTGTCCAAGTGGTGTACTGTGTCTGTCCAAGTGGTGTACTTAGTGTCTGTCCAAGTGGTGTACTCAATAAGTTAGTCCTTCCAATGTGTGTCTGTCCAAGTGGTACATTTAGTCAAAGTGGTGTAAGAATCCCAGCTGGTAGGAGACAAACCAGCTGGCTATTTACAAGCATGTTCGAGAAACTGAATTTGAACTAGCGACTATATAAGAAGTGCCTCAGCCTCATCTAGTGATGGGATTTATACTTGAGACCACCAGATTACAAACCGACACTTGATCACTAGTCAATACTACCTTGAACAAAGTACAGTACATTTGTTCAGTAGGGCTTCACTTGCTCGGAACATCTTTTCTCATTGATTTGATGCAACAAAAGAATCTATTGTTTTTATTGCCAGTTGTTTTATTTCTTTTTTTTAGATTCTAAGGTAATAAATCAATTGAATGGCAACTTCCGAGACAGTGCGACCTTACCCCATTTGTTTTTCAAATCATTTTTTTGTTATTTCCAGACAATGAACACACAAGGAAACAGAGATGAATGGGTATTACAAGCAGGATAACCATCAAGAGTAACATTTTGTAGAAATACAGATAAAGCAGGATGACACAAGAAATTGACAAAAGTAATCATGTAAATCAGAAAGACAGCTGGGAATCTCTCAACTGGGCCTCACTGTTAATGGAGCCTTGCTGTGGAGAGGGCTGGCCATGCAACTCCATTGGGAGTGGCTAAAGTCATGTAAAAAACAACAACAAGCTTTCAACTGTTTAACGTAGCAATATGTGAACAGTTAATAAACTAATGAAGAAACAGCATAATTTATTTCATAAATCTTTAAGTTTGTATTTAAATACATGTAGAAGTAGAACTGTAGAAGCTGTTTATTTTATATTAAATGTTAAACAGTTACTGTTTTTTGTGGACCATTTAAATTATTATGATATTATGAAAGAATAAAATATATGAAATAATCTAAATTGACATATTATGTACCACTAGACTTTTTAATTACTTATTAAGAGGATATTTTTTCATATTAGGCATTAAGCAACACAAATGTCTCAGTTGAAGAATAAGTGTTGTAAAGCTAAAATAATTTCTTTCAGAAAGTTTAGGTTGTTTGTAGTTGGCTTTGGTTGATAAAAGTCAAATTTAAGTGATAATCCAAAGTGAAAGTTTGAATTCCAAAATGAGGGTTAGGTCTCAAGTTGGTCATTTGCCATACATATCTTTTTTACATTCAGTTTGATAGTTGCTAACTTGAAATAAAAATGCATGATAACAACTTTGTACAATTCCAAACACAGTTTAAATAGCCATTATATCTTATAAGGTCAGCTTTTAACTGGTAAAAATAAAATTTGAGTGTTAAACAAAGGAAAAAATTTGAACTAAAACTAGCAAGAAGGGCTAGTTTTTGGCACTTTCAGCCAATGATTATTATTCGACATTAAAAAAAATCTCCTCTTAAATAAAACACACAAAAAATAAATATTATGAAATGTTGTCTTTCATCATAGACTTGTCTTTTATATTATTATCAATGACTATCCCATTTAAGGTGGTCAATTCCTTTGGAGGTACCTCAATTACTTGCCCATGCATATGTTTGTCAATTTGTTTTTGGACATTCTCTAGATATTTACCATATGTGTATAAAATACTGCCTAGAGAGTTAACCAATATGCCTGCTACAGTCAACACTGTGGCTGGAACACCACCAAACGTGAAAAATCCTATGAATGTTGTCAAGACACCCTTTATTACTCCGACAAGACTGATGAATAAAAAGTAACTTGTTAGTAATTAAGGCTGTATTAATATAAATGTTGCTTGGGAGATGATAGTGTTAGAAATGTCAGCTATTGCTAAGGTTTCAGTAAGTGGTTGGTTAAGTACACATCAGTAAATGGTTGATAAATTGTTAGTAACTGGTTGGTAGGGTGTTGGTAAGCAGTTCGTTACTAAGGTGTCAGTGAGTGGTTGGTAAGGTGTCAGTACTAAGTGGTTGGCAATGTGTCAGTGAGTAGTTGGTAAAGTGTAGGTGGTTGGTGAGGTGTCTGTAACTAGTTGGTAAGGTTTTTAGGAAGTGGTTGGTAAGATGTTGGTAAGCAGTTAATGGTGTCAGTGAGTGGTTGGTAAGGTGTCAGTGAAAGGTTGGTAAGGTGTCAGTAAGTAGTTGGTAAGGTGTCAGTAAGTGGTTGGTAAGGTGTCAGTGAGTGGTTGGTAAGGTGTCAGTAAGTGGTTGGTAAGGTGTCAGTGAGTGGTTGGTAAGGTGTCAGTAAGTGGTTGGTAAGGTGTCAGTGAGTGGTTGGTAAGGTGTAAAAAAGGTAAAGGTAAAGGTAAAGCTCTGTATTTAATGTCGAAAGTTCCTTTAGCTACAAGCAACGCTATAAGCTAGTCTCCCAGGAAGCCGACGGTGCGCTCATTCTACCCCCTCTTTCCTTCAGTGCTCCTTTTTAAGGGTATTTAAAGCTAATTAAAGCTACACAGAAAGGAAAGAAGTCGAAACAAGGATGTGAGATCTGGGGATCGAACTAGGGACCTCTCGCACCGAAGGCCGCGCACTAACCAACTGTGCCATCCTTGCTCCTAACAAGTAAGTAAGTGGATGGCAATGTGTCAGTGAGTGGTTGGCAAGGTGTCAGGAATTGGTTGGCAAGGTGTCAGGAAGTGGTTGGTAAGGTGTCAGGAAGTGATTGGTAAGGTGTCAGGAAGTGGTTGGTAAGGTGTCAGTAAGTGGTTGGCAAGGTGTCAGTGATTTGTATAAAGGTGTCAATAGGTGGTTGGTAAGGTGTCAGTAGGTGGTTGGTAAAGTGTCAGGAAATAGTTGGTGAGGTGTCAGTAAATGTTAAGTAGGGTGTCAGTAAGTGGTTGGTATGGTGTCAGTGGTTTGTATAGAGGTGTCAATAGGTGGTTGGTAAGGTGTAAGCAGTTGGTAAGGTGTCAGTAAGTGGTTAGTAAGGTGTTAGGAAGTGGTTGGTAAGGTGTCAGTAGGTAGTTGGTAAAGTGTGAGTTTACAAATGGTTGGTAAGGTATCAGTAAGTGGTTTGTAAGGTGTCAGTAAGTGGTTGAAAAGGTGTTAGTAAGGTGTTGGTAAAGGTGTTGATATGTAATGTACATGATTAGTTATTATCTTGCCAACCATTTCCTGGCACTGATTTCAGTCAGCACACTCCAACCAAAATGAGGCAAAGCTACTATATATGCCATTAATTAGGCATTCATACCTGGTTGTGAGGGCTGAATTCATTGTTGCACATAAGAACAGTGAATAATTCAATACGCATCCCATAAGGACATCCAAAATTAAAATTGTCTGTCAACAAAAAATTATATAAAGTTACCATTGTTGTAAGAGCTATGGATAAAAAAAAGTTGTTACAAGTCCAGAAAGCTGTCATATATCTCAAAAAAGCTTCTCTAAAGCTGTTGCCAGCATGTATTTAATCATATAGAGTGAACTTTTGGATCATGAAGCTGCATCAAACTGATTCATGTGATGGAATTAGTAAATGACAAAGGAAATGACAAAACAGTCCTTTTGAACAATCTGCACTGTACGGTAAGTGGTCGGTAAGTGGTCAGTAAGGTAACAGTAAGTGGTCGGTAAGGTAACAGTAAGTGGTTGGTAAGGTAACAGTAAGTGGTTGGTAAGTGGTTGATAAGTGGTCGGTAAGGTAATAGTAAGTGGTTGATAAGTGGTCAGTAAGGTAACGGTAAGTGGTCGGTAAGGTAACGGAAAGTGGTCAGTAAGTGGTCGATAAGTGGTCTGTAAGGTAACAGTAAGTGATCGGTAAATGGTTGATAAGTGGTCTGTAAGGTAATGGTAAGTGGTCGGTAAGATAATGGTAAGGTAACTGTAGAATATGGTTGATAAGGTAACCGTAAGGTAACGGTAAGTGGTTGGTAAGTGGTCGATAAGTGGTTGGTAAGGTAACAGTAAGTGGTCGGTAAGATAATGGTAAGGTAACGGTAGAATGTGGTTGATAAGGTAACCGTAAGGTAACGGTAAGTGGTTGACGAACGGAGTTACGGACCACTTACCGTATGGTGCAGATTGTTCACGATTACCCATTTTTATGGTAAGACACCCCTAATTCTGGGCACTCAGGCCAATATTATTATTTTTGGCACAGTATCTGTAATTATCATCGTGTTAAGAGAAAATTTGTGGGCCTGATAGGGGTACTGTATCCAAAATGATCTGTTGGCGTGCCAAGATTTAAGAGTACCATGTCATAACGTTGTCATATAAATCAGGCTTTAGCATTATTTAACGTTAAATACATTACCTCAAAGCCAGCATTCTTGTATCCAGTATAGTGCATTGCAACTACTATCTCACGAGTCATTGCAACATATACAAATAAAATAGGGATGCAGTTAATACTGTTTAAATGTAGCACTGCCACGGCAGATAATCCTTCATCAACTCCAGATTTTTGTACATAAGTCAGATAAATAGCTTGACTGAGAACACTGGCCAATGCACACACATATGCATCAAGAGAGTATTGTAAATCCCCTAGACCTGAGGAAAAATGAAAACAGTAAATGAAAGAAATTTAAAATGAATGGAAAAATGAAATAATAAAAGTGTAATTTTTTGGTGGTTTATATTATGGAATCATTGAATTCTGTTTAGTCCTGCCTTGATGCATTAGATTTATATAAAATTTATTAAATGTAATGTGTTAGAAACTTGATTAAATAGAAACCTTTATCATGCTTTTAACAGAATATATTAATTTATTGAAAAAGGAGGGGGTCTACCATTATATTAGTCAATATCAATAAATGCTATTATATAATACCTGCTATAAAACACCCTATAACAATCATTATAATTGATGTTATGATGATCCTTGATGGGATTTTATTGAGAATAAGATATGTAAAGAGTAATGTCACAAGTGGCAGTAATCTTCTCAGAACATTGTACCTGTAAAAAGATATACAGCATATTCTGAGTTAAAAAATAGTGAGAATAGCAGTCCTACATGTAGCTAATAGAATTGAAGAAAAAGGGACTTCAGGGAGAAGTGGGAGGTGCAGATGCAGTTGGTTTGCATTGAATTTCATTCTCACACATGTATCATATTAAATATTGTTTCAAGTATGAACAAATTAACAACTATAGATTCCATTTTACTGTGTGTGTCTACACTAACAGATGCACGGATGATGTCAAAATGTTGTAAAAACAAAGAAGTATGCCACAAGACAAGATCAAGTGGTGTGACTGTTGTTCTCATTGCATTTTGACATCTTCTGTGCATCTATTAGAGTACAGACCCATGGAATCTATTTCTTTTCTATAATATTCATCAAAACATTTCAACCAATCAGAGCATGCATAAGATTCAATGATGTCATCTATGCATGTGTACTGTAATCACACATGGTTCTTAACCAATCAGAGCATGTGTAATATATTATACCAATTATTATATAAATTCAAATATCTTACATTGGAATGGATAAAATTGTAAGGGCTTTAAGAGCCAGTGTTGTCTGTAGAGCAAAGCACGCAGATGGAATGAAGAACTTCATAGCCCTAGATAATAAAAATGTCTCTTAAATATCTGTAGTCTTAAAAGGTTATCTTCTGTATCGCATATATTGTAATATAATCATTAATCCATTCAATATAGTGTAAATAAAGTTGAAATGGAATTAGAATTACAAGCCAAAGTTGGCTCGGTTGAGCATCAGTCTTTTGTGTGAGAGAAATAGGTGTTGTAATTACATCTACAAACAGGGACGGATCCAGGATTTTGCAAAGGGGGTGTCCCAAGTAGGGCTCCTGAGAGATGACGTCCCATCCAAGATGGCGGCCTCGTACAGTACAATGGAATCTAATGATGTCATCTTGTACGGCGCTAGGGGAGTGTTCGGTGCACCTATGGACACCCCCCTGGATCCGCCCCTGTACAAAGGTTACAAACCTTCATGTCTTCTTGGATAAGGACACTGTAGGCCCCTGATAGCCATTATATAATGGAGACGTATTAAAATTAATAATACTCAAAATACTAGCTCAAATAAGGATCCCTATGAGATACTGTTACTTTTAATAGTATCAGTAATACATGGGTTGAACAGGGATGCATCCAGAGGTGGTGTCCATAGGTGCATGCATTGGATGGCCCCCCTAGGGCAGTACAAGATGACGTCACCAGATTCCATTGTTAGGAGGCCACCATTTTGGATGTGACGTCATCTCTCAAGAGGCCTACTATTTCCGCCCCTGTTGAAATACATGCAGTCATCAATTTACCTTTCTATGGTATACTTTGGTATAGATAAATATCCTGTTATCCGCAGAGCTTCCAATATAACTGAAGTAACTGTTACTTGAGCTAGCATAAGCACATTAGGAAAATGGAATCCAAAAGAAGTCAGAAGAAGCTAGTAAATGAGAATTGAAAAAAGGGATATTAAATAAAAGTTTAATTTATTGAATGAAAATATGTAAAGTCAACTATAGAAAATCAACTGATCACTCAGTTGGGCTTGAACAATCATTTTAATACCAGAAAATTTGAAAAATAAGGTAGTAAATAGTTCAAACGCCACATCCCACATGTGCCAAATTCCAAATAAATCTTAAGAATCTTAAGAAAATATCTAATCTTAAATTTGCTCTCATTTTTTCTCTTATTCATCTTATAAACTGAAACTTTGCACTTTTACTAATATCAGTGTGCTCTTTCTATTTCTGGCATTCATTTTGATGGTGTTGCTTGATTTAGGGGAGATAGGGTCACGTTACCTGTTAGTGCAAATGGCCTATTGTTGAATAAAATTTATTGCTTTCTTTTCAAGAAAATCATGTTTGTTTTGAAATTCTAGAATGCTTTAGTCCGATCACAAATTTACCACTTCATTTTAATGAACTTTTCTCACCCTTTGTGTGACATTTTATATTTTAATATTCTATTTTTTTATTTTAACAGGAACAAAAATATAATTATATTTTGAAAAGACCACACCAAAGTTAGCAAAACTTGAAATTTTGAGGTAGTTTCAATGAATAGCACCAAAGTTATGGGCAGCTTAAGTTTGCCCTCCAACAAACATTTCTATACAAAAAGCACAAACTTTTGCCACCCATAACTTTGGCGCTATTCATCCAAACTACCTCAAAATTTCTATTTTTGTTAACTTTGATGTGCTCTTTTCAAATATTATATTTTTGTTGCTGTTAGTTATAGATAAAAAAATTAAAATGTCATGAAAGGGTTGAGAAAAGCTCACTACAGTAGACTTTTAAACCTAATTTTAATTTTTAACATTAAATTAACATTTTTTTAATTGCAGGAGATGGGATGTTTTCAGCCAATTTCAGTTCTCTTGACAACAAGCCCTACAGCTGTGATATATGAAAAAAAGAGTTTTAATTGGCTCATAATAATGTATATTATAAATAAAAGTTGCAAGAAAGGGAAAAATCCTGTACAACAATGAATTTTATTGTTGGGGATCATTTCTTATTGTGGACCATGTAAACTTTGTCAACAAGAAAATTATGATTGACAGCTAACAACTCATGTAGAATGAACACCCAACGTACTGGTTCACATGTTGTCATTCAATTCAATATAAAACAACACTTTAATATTTCTTTGATTTCTTTTCAATTGATCATTTTTTCTTTTGTTTATTTTCTCTGAATTACTCTACGCTTAGATATTTTTGAAACTATAAAGTGCTAAACTTCTTATACAACCGCCTTAGGTAATCAAATCAAAAATGAGTTACAAGCACTTGATTATTATAATCTTACCATGCTTCCAAAGACTTATTTGTTACATATTTTAAAAAATTTCCTCAAATATATTTTTTCTTCACTTTGACTCAACTTTGTTGAATTTGAAAGGCTCTAGAAAGCCGCAGATAGGAAGAAATTTATAGCGGAGCTCACCATACCTAAGAAAAAATGGTAACCCATCGAGTTGATTTTTCATGGACACACAGGGAGCCCAACGGCTGTACGTCCGTCCGTACATACATACATACATACGTCCGTACATACGTACATACGTCCGTGTACATCGCGATGCTGATTGGCTGATTGCTTTTTGGCGCCAACTTGACGCGCGCTGACACTTTGAAAACTGAAAATTTACAAGTTTCCTTGCAGTTTTAACTTGCAAAGCTTAAAAATAGTATTCTCGAAACCTCGTAAAAATTTAGCGATTTTGATGAACATTAATCTGTGCCAATCTTGACAGGTTAAAGCGAAAAAAACCGTACGTTTGAATTTTTTTCGGGCCTGGTGTCGTTTCAAAAACTGCTCGAAAGACGAAAGACACAGAGGATATTTTCAAAGTTGGACGACTTTTTAGTTGGATTCGTAGTTTAAAAAAATTCCTCATAATGAATAAGTCATTGAGGATCGTGTATTCTTCGTTTCGTGAAGATGCCTTCAGTAAAGCTGCTTAAAAATCTAGCCAAAGTTGGAAATAAATCAAGAATCGTCTGCATTGAGCGTGAAACAAGGACCAGTATGCTTCGAAAAGACAACAAGGAAAGCACTTCAAGGTAAAGACCCTGGCCAGAAAATGATATCAAAAAGTCTCTTGTACCTATATTTGATCTTTTATCTTTGATTTGGGATTGATGACTTAAAAAAAACCTTTTATGCACGTTGAACTGTGGCCAAGTTTAAAGAAACACTCGATCAAGCCTTACATGAAATGTACAACGACATTTTGTTTTACGGTGAACTTTTTGCACTAGTTCTAATAATAATAAAATCAGTAAAAAAAATTGATTTTGAACTTACTTCAACCCCACTAATGTGTAAATACAGCTCAAGTTTTGGTCTGGAATTTAATGAAACAATTGACAGGGAAAAAAGAAGGAATTTTGCCATGCAAACTAGAATTGTTTTTATACTTTATTCATCTGGATGAAGTTGCTCAGTGAGCCCTGTGAAGCCTTAAATACAGACTGAAAATGCTTAATTCCTTGTTTTCTTGTTATTTCAATTAGCTGTTTTTATAATCACTTTAAATTGTATTATCAGTGTAATCTGGAAGAGAAAAGTGGGAGACAAGTATTCGCCTAGCTAGTGTGTCATTCTTTTCTACATTAAATAACAAAACAAAATAAAAACAACAACCACAAAAAACAAGATGTCACAAATATAGTGAAGACAGACAAATCAATATATGTTGTTCTGTAATATTCAGGATGTCGAAAAGGTTTAATTACTTGTATCAATTTAAAAAAATGTTTTGGAGATTTTGCTTTCTATTTCTGAAAATTATTGAACCCTTACAAAGTCAGTTATGAAATCTGACAGTGAATCTGAATATTAAAATTTACTGTAACAAAGGTCACTGAGCATACAAGCCCATACAATATACAAACCAAAACCAAAACTTATTTCAAAAATGCTTTTTAAATAATCTTCATTTCAACTTTTTCAATTACCACAGGAAGCCCAATTCATTTGAATCAAGAACATAAAAAAATTAAAATTGAAATTGGAGCTTTGCTTTTAGGTAGTAGTTGTTTTGAGTTGTTTTACAATTTCATCTAAAGTCATGATTAGTGTAACCTGGAAGAGAGAATTCTTGTTTCGTGTAAAGACAACTATTTATCAGTGTCATTCTACTCTACATAATAATTAAAAAAAACAAGATGCCACAATACTGTCAAGACAGAAAAATCTAAATATAATTTTCTGCAATGTCTAATTGTTTAATTGAAGGATGTTGAATTAGGTTCAGTATTTATGTGAATGAAATCAGTTTGAGGGATTTTTGCATCCTATTTCTGAGAATTATGAAGCACTACTACTAAGTCAATTATAAAATCTGACACAAATATCTGAATAAATATCACTATGGTCACTGAGTTGAAAGCCTTATAATTCTCAGGAGACTGAAGGGCAAGAAATAAAGCTTGATCTATAGTCTTTATTTCAACTTTTACAACAAAATGCAATATTTGTTTGCCTATTACCACAGCAAGCCCAATTCATTTGAATCAAAAACGTCAAAATAAAACAAAGTATTTAAAATTATTATTATATTTAAATGGGAGCTCCGCTATTAGGTAGTACCTAATTTTTATATTAGAGCTTTATTTTTAATCATTTGATTTTGTATATAAGCCTTATAAGCTTACAAGTTTGTTCTACTATGGTCAAACTTTACCTTGTTCACAAATGACATTGATCCCGATACTAGCCCATAAAATAGTGCTGCCAAAATACCAGGAATGAAGATCTTTGTGAGCTTTACATCTTCGAATATTCCGGAATCCCACACTACAAATTTTATCGACTTTCTGCTTTCAGCCATTTGTATTTGGAGACCTGACTGACTCTTGAGCTGAGCTGAGCCAGCCAGACAAACCTGAACCACCAATGTACTACGTCACACTCGTCACGCACTTACGCATATTTCCGAGGGATTATTGATTGAGAATTGAGCCAAAAATGTAGTCGATAAACTTTCGACTTCAGTTTAATCTCTTGCGTGTTTACTTCTTTATCTTTATGTATTGATACGATTTCAGCTCTAAAACTGACGTTTTTGACGTTTGACAGGAAAAGGTAAAGGTAAATTGAAATCTTATTTAAAAAATGAAATATTGGGAAATCGCCCGAAATATTTCGAGTTATTTTCGGATAAAGACGGAATTGTTTCGTGATTTTACGAACTGTTACGGCAATATAAGAAACGTTTTGATTGGCTGCTTGTATGTCAGGGATGATCACGACGGCGCGAAAAGTAATCGGGCCTCTTCCATTTCAAATTTCCTTCACTGATCTTGAGTTGCTCCACATCAAGGGCTGAGTTTGGAAGCGATTTTCAAGATTGTCAGCTATTTATAATGGATCTTACAAAAATTCTTGAAGCAACTGTTTCACCAGGTAACTTATCACAGTTAAAATAAACTATTTCGTGTAATAATGTAGAGTCAGGAGAGTTTTGAGCGCGAAAGCACATGGCCGATAACGGTACGTCCGCCTCAAACACAACCGGCATTTTTCATGAAATTTCATAGTCTTGTCTTCTGTTTTCTTTTTATCCAGATCTCGCTCAGCTACAGTCAGCTCAAAGATGCTTGGAAGACGCTGCTCGTGACAACTTTGTACGTAATAAGTCTTGAGCATTAGTATTGGCAAGTCAGGGCAAACGTTTGTTGAGGAATGCGACAAAGTTTCCGGTCCACTTTCGTTACTCTATTTTTGTGAGTGTTTATAAGTGTTTCTCTATCATTTCACAGCCCAACTTTCTAGGAGCTCTGTCCAATGAATTAGCAGATGGCAGCAAGTCTCAAGTCGCCCGAATGGCCGCTGGCTTGCAGCTCAAAAATCAGTTAACGTCGAAAGATCCAAACATCAGACTTCAGTATCAACAACGATGGCTTTCGTTGGACGATCAGGTCAAGAATCACGTTAGAGCCAGGGTATGAACAGAAAATGTGCTGTATTTTTCGTTTGAACGATTTCTTTGTCCTTCTGCTAAAATATGTACATTTTGTACATTTCAGTGTACAATGTTTAAGAAATTTAAATGGTAGCTTTCTTTTATGTTAGGCCATTCAAACACTGGGAACAGAAACTGCTAGGCCAGCTATAGCTCCTCAGGTAAGTGTCTCTCTTTATACGATGTCTAATTTAAATTGCTTGTAATTATTGGGATTCATGTAAAATGTACGAAAACAGAATGTTGCAAAATATTATTACAGAATTATGAGAAACTTTTAATTTTACCCAATGCAAAAAATTGTGATTCAACCATAATATTGTAGAGATTTTAGTTTTAGTTGTAATTTTAGTGTATTGAAATAAACCAAGTTAAACTGTACACATTTTTATAAAGAAACTGGAATTGAAATTATTGCCACATTTATACAGTAAAAGGTAAAGATAAAGCACTAATATTTAGGGTCGGTAGTTCCTTTAGCTGGTCTCCCAGTAAGCCTACAGTGCACTCTTTAACCCCCCCCCCCCCCCCCTTTCTTCCCCCATTCTTTCCATCAGTGCTCTGTTTAAAGGCATTTAAGGCTAATTAAAGCTACACGGAATGGAAAGAAGTGGAAACAAGTGTGTGATGATCCGACAGAAAATTGGACTCAGGACTCTTGCATCAGAGCCACTTGCCTCTCACAGCAGTGGTCTGGGGTTGAAATCCCAGCTCGGGCGCTGGATCATATGAGTTGAGTTTGTTTGATCCCATGTCACAAGGGTTTTTTCTCCAGTTTTTCCTCCCTTTGCAAAAATCAACTTGTGAGTCGAGCATTGTATGCAGAATATTTAATGTAAAGGTAGTGAGTGTGGAGAAGTCTCAGAGATATGAGCATGTAGTTGCTACTCTGAAAATCTGAGGATAAATAAAGATTATAAATTTCATAACTGTATGTTCATTGTCTTAAATATTTGAAATGTAACAACAACTATTTATTTCATTTATTTGTTGCAGTGTATTGCAGCTATTGCATGTGCAGAAATACCCAACAACCAAAACTTAGAGCTAATACAAACATTGGTCAATAATGTCTGCAATTCTCCCAAAGAACTGGAAGCTTTACGAGAACAGACACTAGAAGCAATTGGATATATATGTCAAGATATTGTATGTAATAATTCAGTAAATCCTACTATTAACAAATAATCATGATTAAATAAAGGAGATTTCACATAACTACAAACTATAATATGAGCGATAGTCGACGTTTTGATGTTGCTGACATCATTTTCAATATCAAAATGTCGACTATCGCTCATATTGTTTATAGTAAAAACTATCAATAAATCTAAAGTCATTCACATAACTGAGAAAAAAAGCTAAGAAAAGCAACAAAGTTTATGGCATGGGTCGGTTATGTCAAGCAACAGAAACTGTCATTCTTTCAGTCACTTTCAGTCCCTTGTGAACAGGTCTTCAAAACAACAGGGCAGTTCAAAAGTAGATTAGAGCTAATCCTGGGTTAAAGTTAATGGTTTTCTTTACACTGAATCCAGGGGGTGACTTATATAATACTTTGACACTTGTAATTTACAAGTCGGAGTACAGCTAATTAAATTAATTGTTTTGGCTGTGGATAATATAATATAGCGGTTTTTATGACTGAAGGTGGCACAGGCACGACATGGTTATGGCAGGAATATTGAAGGTTTTTATAGACATCACAGCATTGATATGGTCATGGCACCATGCAGTCTGTCTTGCCCTCATAAAAACTAGCTACACTTGTAAGTTACAATAAGTTGTAAAAGTTTTAATGAAATCACCCATGGGTTAGTGCAAACTGTCTTTTGAACATGAAATATACAATATGTGATTGAAATAAAATTATTACTTTGTTCATGAGCTTTGGATTCCTTCGCAGAATCTTTTGTAAGTGTTGATGTGAGATCATGGTGGATCAGCAGCAGTTCATAGCTGTAGTCTCTGTTTAGGTTCAGAGCCTGCTAGTGAATCAAAATTGCTCTCTTGATCTTCATTCTACATGATGAGAATTTGTGTTATTCTGCATGATGAGAATTTTGTTACTTGTGTTGAGAGAGTGTCCAGTGACCTGAAGATGTTCACCTATGGCTGCAAGTGTCTTTCTACTGGTGTTGTAATGTTCTTTAAATCTCATGGTAAAGGATCTGGATGTTTTTCCCATGATCTACCATGATCTCTTGTCATGTGACACAACATTACAAGAGTTGCATTAACACTTAGGAAAGATTCTGCGAAGGAAATTATTGAAAGCTTGTGAACAGAGTAATAATTTGATCTCGATCATGTATCGTATATTTCATAATATTTTAATGAGGTTGGTAACTTAAACATGCTGGCTAGTGTGTCTGTTGAACAATCAGGCCCTTAGTGGAAAATTCCATACTAATGACCTCTTCAGCCTCAGCTTAGTCTCAAGAGTCACATTCTAGAAGTATCAATGTTTGTTTTGAAAAAAAATTAAGGATTGTTACCATTGATCTTAATTCTTTATCAGGAACCAGAACATCTTGTTTCCCAAGCTAATAACATATTAAATGCTATCATACAAGGCATGAGTAAAGAAGAACCAAGGTGCGATATTTTTGTGCTGTGCTGTGCTGTGCTGTGCTGTGCTGTGCTGTGCTGTGCTATGCTGTGCTGTGCTGTGCTGTGCTGTGCTGTGCTGTGCTATTAATATTATATTATATTGTATCCAGGTCCTGATATTCATTTTTGAATCTTTTACAGTAACCATATTAAATTGGCTGCAACAAGAGCTTTGTTAAACTCACTGGAATTTTGTAAAGGCAACTTTGAAAAAGTGGTAAGTGTTTGATGTACAGTATAACTTGCAGGATTGCATGTGACATCAGGGCAGCCATCCATTGGAGATGAACTCCAAAATAAAGACTTTTATAAGCACAGATTATTTGTTCATCCAATGTGGCTACCACTTTTGATTCTCAAGGGAATGGGTACTACAGTCGAATGTAAATTCAAGTGGAATGAATGATCAACCTGCTTCCTAGCAACAAGAAACATCACACAAAATATTGCTGGTGACAGTCCATAATAATGCTGTCAAAACTCGAAACGTTCTTTTCCTTGCCACTTATCGTTATCTTACCATTATCTTACCATTGCCTTACCATCACCTTACCATCACCTTACTCTACCTTACTGTCACATTACAGTCACCTTACTGTCACCTTATTGTCACCTTACCCTTACCTTATCAATTTCTTACTGACCACATATTACTGTTGTCTTACCGACCACTTACTAACCACTTATCAACCACATACTATATGGTGCAGATTGTTTACTATTACCAAGGGAATGAATAAAGCCCAGCAATAGGGTAGATTTGGCAGGACTTAGCAAATGCTATCATTATCTTGTTGTGTTCATATGTTTTTCATTTTTAAACTATGAACTTTTCAAATTTTTGATAGGCTGAAAGAAACTATATCATGGAATGTATATGCCAAGCCACACAGAGCACAGAGACCTCAGTAAGTCTATGTATGCATACTTTGAAACCATTGTTTAGAGAAAGATTAATTAAGACTTAATTAATTAATTAATTGGTTTGTTGGTGTTCGTTAGACTCGAAGGGCTGCTAGGCAGAGTCTTCAGTACATAGACCGAGTGCCGATGTGGCGACCAATTTGAGTGGCTGTTGTTCGGGGCTTGCTGGCCTCGTGCTCACGTGGAAACACAAAAGCGTTTTCGCGTGAATGAGGGGCTGGTGAGTCCGGGGCAATAGTTATTCGGGTGGGTCGCCATATTGGTATTCGGCGAATATAATAGTATTTTATTATATAAAGTAGTTTTATAATTTTTATATGTTTTATATTTTTAGATAAACTAGGTTATAGCAATCCATATTATTATGCATTGATATTATTTATGTTATTAATTATGTTGTTACACGACCCCACAAGCCTCTGGCTTTAAATACTGATCATGTTTAAATAAAGTTATATTATTATTATTATTATTATTATTAAGATTATTGTTACCTTGTAGATCAAAGTTGCAGCCTTACAGTGCCTTGTCAAAGTGATGTCACTATACTATCAGCACATGGAATTGTACATGGGTGTTGCTGTATTTAGTGTATGAGTATTTACATTATATAGATTTCTCATTTGAACTCTGAGTGATTTGAGTAACAAAAACTTATTAGTTTACATTGCCTCTATAGATCACATTGCAAGCCATCAGTTCTGATATCGATGAAGTCAGTTTACAAGGAATAGAATTCTGGTCAACTGTGTGTGATGAAGAAATGGATTTAGCAATTGAAAGGGCTGAGGTATTGAGAAGTTTTAACTAAATCAAAGGGGTCCACGTAAAAGTGATTTATCAGTAATCTTTCACTGGAATTTCTTTGGAATTGAAAGAATCTCTCACTGGAATTTCTTTGGAATTGAAAGAACTTAGAGGAGAAGATTGCCTGTACCTTCTTGCATGGCTCCCTTCATTATTGCAACAATCATTTTAAAATTATTTCTTTGCATGTTTCTGTTTGTGATAGTTTGTGTTTACTAACAAGCAAATTGGAATGCAAATGTGCCAACCATTTTCACAACAACCTTTTGAAAGTTGCTTTGTTTGAACAGCCAATTGCTCTCTGGTTGGCACATGAATGATAAAGGGTTTCATAACAGGAAATACCACTGTAGAAGTCTTTTGATTTACTCCCTCATCAAAAATCAACATGTGGATAAACGTACATGTAATCCACAGGAAAAAAATGTCAATTCCCAACTTGAGGTTTCCCTGGGTCTAAACTGGGAATCTGTTCTATTTTACTTGGGAAATCTGTAATACCCAAACTTGTGAAAATAGAACAGATTCCCAGGGATTCCCTGGTTAGACCCAGGGAAGCCCCATGTTTGACTCAAGCTGGGAATTGATATTTTTTTCCTGTGTGAGTTGAGCATAATGTATGCAAAATATTTAATGTAGAGGTAGTGTAAGTGCCAGCAGAAGAATAGCCATTACCTCATTCTGTTGTAGACGATTATTTATTTATTTGTTCGTTTGTTTGTTGATTTGTTCGTTTGTTTGTTGATTTGTTCGTTTGTTTGTTCGTTCATTTAAAAATTTATTATTCTGATTCAAATGAGATTACTTAGGCCTAGTTTTCATGAGCAATGGAAGCAGAAGCTGAAGCAATATATGTAGACTCAGTGTTGTATTTCTCACCTAGGTGTGAAAAAGAGACAATGAACAATGCAAAACCAACAGTGTATACCGAGTCTGCGTATGATCCTTCCTCTTCTGCTTCCATCTCTCATGAAAACCAGCCCTTATGAAATGATGATTTTTGTTTTTAGGCTGAAGAACAAAATACAAGTCCTGCACAGACAAGTTTGTTTTATGCCAAAGGTGCCTTAACTCATCTTATCCCACTATTGACACAATGCTTAGTTAAACAAGTGAGTTTTTTTCATTAGTCTAATAAATCTGTAATTAGTATATAGCTTGGAACGATTTTCCTTGCAATTTTCACTTTGGCAACGTGTTGCGAGTTTTTGAATCCAAGTCAGAAATTCGCAACGCAAAATATTGCAAGTTGTTGCAACATTGCACAGAAAATCGTCATTAAAAATCGTCTCGTTTAACACCGCCTTTAGGTCTTTGTCAGCCTCATTTTCACTTGCACAGAAAATTTGTAAAAGTGTGATTAGTCACTATTTGAACAACCAACTACTATAAAAGAGTGAAGCTATGCATTATACAGGGTTCGTACACCTGAAAATGTATGGCTATACTCCCACTGTAATATTAGCAAATTTGAAACATTCATATCTCTATGGATTTTCATTGGAATTTCCCAAATTTTTGCACAGTTTTTAAGTGAGACATACTCTTTAGTATTTCAGGGATCATTACATCTTGGGCTAAAAAAAAAATTGGCCGCCAAAGGTCTATTTAGTCTAGTATGTAGTTTGAAGTTATTAACAGCATATTTTGGCCAGCCACAACTGTTATGTCATTTGATCTTCACCAACAGCAAGCAATATTTTGTGAGTTGAACATACGTTAACAATTAATTGCACTTCTCTGTAGGATGAAGGTGACGATGAAGATGACTGGGTCCCTTCCAAAGCAGCAGGAGTATGCTTGATGTTACTGGCTCAGTGTTGTGAAAATGATGTTGTTGCACCAGTATTGCAGTTTGTTAATAGTAACTTTGAAAGTGAGACCTGGCAACAAAGAGATGCTGCTATTATGGCCTTTGGTGAGTTTTCAAAATTTTCAATGCAGTTTGGCTATCAAATAATATTGTTCAGGGTTGTACTTTCTGGCCAGTGACTGGCAATAGTGCTGTGCATTGGTTAGCTCACGTAATTCATGGTAATAAATGCATGACTCAGACAAACATGTAACCATAATTGTACCAAAAAGAAGATGGAGAAAAATATATTTTATCAGGAAATCATTGCTTATTTTCAAAAAACAGTTAAAAAAAAAATGCAGACATCAGACTCAAGGAGATAAAAAATTTGGTTTGTTTGTCTGAGTTGGACATCACTGATGCACTCCCCTTATTTTTTTGCCACCTATGAACAGCAGCATCTATGGAAACTTTATTGTCAACTAAGGCCCAGTTCAGACATCGAACTTTTGCCGCGTCGAATCTAATAGTTGCATTTTGTAGATGAGAAGTACGGCTTCTGAACCTAATAAATTGGACAGATTTGATTTAAACTGAATTTTTCAATTTAATACTTAATCAAATCTGTCAAATACAATAGGTTCAGATGCCGCACTTCTCATTTACAAAATGCAACTATTAGATTCGACACGGCAAAAGTTCGACGTCTGAACTTGGCCTAACCCTTCCTTTAATGTTTCATTCTTAAACATTATTAGATTCACTTTGAAAAATAGTATTATAAAGATATCTTGGTTGATTGTAGGTGCTATATTGGAAGGTCCAGACACTAAGGCACTAGAGGGATTTGTGTCTGATGTAAGTGTTATATTTCCTGTTACCTTGAATTCTGTCAAGTACAGTACATTCATCATCTAGCTGGTATCATTCTGAAATCCCAAATATACGACCACTTATACTTTCATTGGAATTTCTACGAATGTTACTCATCCAGTTGATCAAAATTATATAATACTAACAATAAACTAAATCTTTTACTGGAAGTTGCAAAAAGCATCAGACAGACTTTTATTCGCACATCATCAAATCATTAATATTGTAGAATGGTGACAAGATAAGTATGCAAATATATTAAAAGTGGTCAGTGTTTTGAGCTAAGTGGTTTAACAACCATCAAGTACACATGATATGACAGGGCAGAAAAATGTTTAATAGCCTCAGCTCTCATTAATATTAGGACACCATAGGATTTTTAAGCTCAACATTTTGCATACAAGCCATTTTAGACACAAAGAACAAAATATCAAATGTGACCAAAATTCAGTGAATACGATTTTGAGATATAATGCCGTGTACTTTGGGAGAGGTGACATTTTGATCAGCAGAAAAATCATTGTTTTAATAAATATCCCTTGGAAGCTTTACTGTAATGTCACAGGGTTTTGTAAAAAGTTTTTACTAATGCCAGTAAAAGTGTAGCAGTTACTGTTTTTCAACAACCTATTGACAAAGATTGAAGGGGTGCATGTGAAGATGGCCAAAGTGCATTTTTGAGGTCAAATATCAATATTAGTGAGATTATTAGCATCATGGACAGGAGAAAGGACAAATGGCAGAGACATGTGCCCTATTTTTTTAGTGCCTGGCATTATTATGTTTGGCACTCATACGAGAGAGTTACTTTTAACATTTATAGCAAACATGAGATGAGTCAACCTCATGTTGAAACAGTAACACCAGACCAAAAAAGCAGGTTATGTGATCTTCTCTGCTGTTTGCCATTTTCCATGTACATGATGCTTAAAGTCTCTCTATTTTGTTCATTAAACCATTTTGTACCACTTGAGAAAACTTGTATAACAATAGTCCCCTTCACAGTCCCCTGCGCCATCTTGAAAGGTAGCCGTACCTTTGCATCAAAGTGAGACGAATGGTGATTGTGCAATGATAGATACCTATTTTAACACCTAGGACAATGATTCACAGGTCTCTATCATTGCAAGCTCACCATTTGTCTTGCTTTGATGCAAAGGCATGGCTACCTTTCAAGATGGTACAGGGAACTGTGAAGGGGACTATTGTTAGAAAAGTCATGTAGGCCATTTCCTTGGCCACACCTCCAATAGAATGCAAAATAATTATTAATAATTGTTATGGCTTTTTAGGCATTACCTATTATTGCCCAAAGAATGAGCGATGAGAGCGTGGCTGTGAGGGATTCTGCTGCATGGGTGATTGGTCGTATCTGTGAACTTATGCCACACTTGGTTATAAATGAGAAATATTTAGTTGCAATAGTTAAAACACTCACCAGTAGCTTAGCTGCTGAACCTAGAGTAGCTGCCAATGTATGCTGGGTAAGTCATTTTAACAACTGTGTCTCAATGCCTTTTACAATGTAGAAATCCTAATTCCTCTTACACACTCCTTACTGCATTAAATGTTCTAAACATCCCAACTCTCAACTCACCAGGTTTTTTTCTTTTTAGTCTATTTCTGTTTTTACTCAATTAACCTCACTTTGTTTTACTTACAGTTTCAGTTTTGGAGGTCATATCAATTTTGATTATTTTGTTTTATGATTTTCAGGCTTTTAACTCTCTCAGTGAAGCTGCATATGAAGCAGCCAGTGATCAACAAGGTGGTGAAGAACCAGAGACATACTGCTTGTCGCCTTACTTTGTAAAAATAATTGAAAAGCTCCTTGAAGTAACAGCTAGGTAGGTTTATATGATTATGTTATTGCAACAAAGATGAAGCTGTGAAGCTACTTTATTACCACACATTTTCACTATGTGCTGTGCCATGCAGATTGATGATTTTTTTCATACTCATGTGACCTATTGGGTGTAACAAGATTTCATCCTTTCTGCATTTTATGAATAAGATTATTTTAGTTCAGGACAAAACTTGGGCTCCTATTTGAAGCAATGGCCCTGTTTGTAAAAATTAAGTTAATTTTAATCAGATTAAGTCCTCAATACACACACACACACATTCACTTGAAATTTGTATTCATTCTCATAATCCAATTCAGAACTTTCTACTACTTTGTCCCAAAAACAGATCAGATGCAAATCAGTGTAATTTACGAAGTGCTGCTTATGAGGCTATTATGGAGATGATTAAGAACAGTCCCAAGGTATGTGAGAATATGTACTTATTGACTAAGTGGATTAGGGCCAGATGGGAAAATATTTGACTTGATGTCATATCATACAGACTGAGCATTGAGAGGTCCATACAAATAACCAAGAGCCAAATATTTTCACATCCAGTCCAACCTAACTTAGTCAATAGGAATTTTATCATATGATCTGATTTTTGTGTAATACAAAGTGCTTTTAAAAACTCTGTAATACAAATAACAACAACAACAACAACAGCGTCTATGTTATTACCACAAGAGTAAATTTGAAATTCTGTTACATATAAATGGAAGTAACAATTTTATAGGTAAAATTTCCACAGAAATAACTGGAAAACTAATCAAGCTGATTAACTATATATATGTCCAGCCCCCTTTTCTTTAGATTTAATTGTCAGGGTTAGTGCTAATTGACGTCTCTTAAACAACTGGGCCCACCCAAGTTGTAACTTGAAGCCTACCACACCACACCCATTACACGTTATATTACTTTTATTACAGGACTGTTATGAAGTTGTGCAGAAAACTACAGTGGTTATCATGGAACGGCTGCAGCAGGTTCTACAGCTTGAGGTAAACCTTAAACAACTTTACTGCTTTGTACCTCAAAGCATTAGTTTGCTAACAATCTGATATATATGATCTTTAGAATCAAGTTCAAACAGCTGACAGAAGTCAATACAATGATCTTCAGTCCTTACTCTGTGCAACACTACAGGTAGATAAATATATATTTCATAATAAAGGTAATGGTTTGAAAAATGAAATATTATCTGTATCTACTGGAAGCCATTCTTAAGCAAAGCTTTAGTAAGCCTGAAGAAGGTGGACTAAGCTACACTGAAACATCACCACACAATGTGAATGTGAATGTGAACAACCCAGTGATTTCGACAATAACATTATCTGCACTTTGTGAAATCTGTTTTTGCAAAATCTGCCTTGCAAAATGATATTATGTACAGTAATATTAACAGATGTGAATATCATTCAATATTTCATTCATTCATCCATTAAAAAAATGAAGCATCTTTGTTGAATATCTTGAAAACGTGTTCTCCGTTCATCACATATATTTGTATCTCATACAGAGCGTCCTAAGAAAAATAAGTGCTCAAGATGCACAACAAATTGCCGATCCCATTATGGCTGCTCTGCTGCAGATGTTTGAAACATCTGCCAAAGACAGTGTCAGTGGAACACAAGAGGATGCTTTAATGGCAGTGGGCACTTTGGTGGAAGGTATTGTGCCCTTTCTTGTTCAATCAGATAGGAATTAATGTCATTTAAAATTCATGTAAAAGTCATAAGACATAGTCATAGGTACTTTGGTGGAAGGTAATGTACCTTTTCTTGTTCAATCATATAAAATGTCTTCAATTTCGAATCATAGGAAACATAACCAGACGTACAAAACATACAACTAATGTGATGTGTTACTCCACTTTTGGGCTATGTTTTACAACTGTTTTGTGGCAGCCAACAACTTACATGCACTAAACAATATCGTAAATACTGTATAACAAGTACACTCTCTGATGTATTCACTACTAGAGCAGATTTTGTATGACTGTGCAAATGTCACAGCACGGCATGATTATGGTGAGAATTTTGAATGTTTTTGTATGGTCACAGTACAGTGTAACTGTGTAAGGTAAAAATAAAGTTGTTGTTGTTGTTGTTGAAGAAGTCTAGTCTCCAGGTTATGCTAGATCCTCTGGTTCATTTCAATAAAGAACACTTTTGTTTTATTGCAGTTATTGGTGTTACTTTTATGAAATATATGGAAATTTTCCTTCCTTTCCTTGAAATTGCATTAAAGAATATTGCAGAATACCAGGTTTGTCACTTAATGTTCCTGTATGTGTTTCTTGTTGACATTTATACTAGCTGGAAACATTTTTGAAGATACCTAATCTCATTTGATGAATGCAAAAATAAAGATACCTATTTGATATCAGTGATTTGTTTGACAAGCTTCTGAGTTCTTTAATGATCCTTTAGCTAGTGCGATAAGACTGATTCTTGTCACGTGACAAAGAATGTTGCAGAACATTTGACATAAAAAGTTTGTTAAGTTTGGGACCTGTCAGTGGACCATGATGGTTTTTTATCGACTTTTGAAGGGGTGCACTTACAGTGTTTCTGTTAATTTTTTCAAAGGTTTGCATTGCAGCTATTGGCCTGGTAGGAGACATAGCTAGAGGACTTGGAGCTCAGATTATGAATTATGCAGACTTGTTTATGACTATATTTTTAACACATCTTGCTGTAAGTATCAATCATGTACTTCCAGTGAATTGTCTTATCATCTAGAGTTTATGAGCCATATCTTCAGATGGTTGAATTTTTTTCTTGAAATTCTGATTTGGTGAGCGCAAAGTTAAATCAGTAATTCAAGAAAAAATCCCTCTGGTCTACAGCAATCCACAGATACTACTGTTACCACATCAGACAAACAAAAGTACTTTATCACAATTATTTATCACAACAATTATTTATCACAACAATATAAATATTTACAGCATAGTTTTATATCTAGTTATACTATAATTAAGAAAATTAAGTATATTTATTTTTATTATATACATATCGAGATTTACTACACAGAAAAAGCCATTCAATAAGATTTTCCGTTTGTTTACCAATCTCCGCCAATCAGAATGCACGTATCGATTTTTCACGTGTGAGAAAAAACAATACTGTCCAATCAGAAGCCGTGTACTGCTTTATTCACTGTGAGAAAAATGATACGTCCAATCAGAAGCGACTTCATTTCTGATGAAAATTTTTCTTCAAACTGGCTCCTCTCAGCACTTTTTATCGAAGGATTTTCAGTCTTGGCAGTTCAATTTTCAATCTTTATTCAGTAAAAATTCAAGTAGATTATCTTTACCACAAAAGTCATCGATGTCATGCAGAAGAAGAGCTCTATGGGAAAAAGATTTTCAAAACCAGGCTGTGCTGCAAAAAGCGAAGGAGGATTATATTCACGGCCGGCAGATTCGGAGTCACTGAATGAAATTTTAGTCGAACTGAGCCCTTTTATAGAAAAGCTCGGAGAAAAACACTGATAAATCAAGTTCAAGGTAAAGTTTTGAAGGACATTTGAAACGCCAAGCATGTTTAACGAGCGTGAATTTGACCGTAAGTTTGTCTTTGAATACTTTGAATGAACTCAAATTCTTCGCATTGTCTTTGCTCGTTTTGTAAACAAACGTCTGTCAACGAGAAAAAAAGTCCAAGTTACACAGAAAAGAATCATAATTTTGCACTGTAATTCACTTTAGATACAAATAAATATTATTTTTGTTTTGTTTTGATGTCTGTTTGTAATTTAAATTTTGTTTTGTAGGGTTTTTGTGTTTTTTGAAATCAAAATCTTGACCATGGAAAAGCAAACCATTTTCACAGCAAAATGACTAAAATTTATAAAAATCTCGGTATGTATAAATAAACAGAAAACACCATGGAAAGTGCTTTGTACAGTTTTTATTCACTCGTTGTTTCGTATCATAAAACTCACTCGCTCGAAGGACTCGCTCGTTCGTTTTACGATACTTCACAACTCGTGAATAAAAACCGTACGCGCGCACTTTCCATGAAGTATTCTCTATATCTTTAGTAATTACGTATTTGGCGTATATACGTATAATTGTATATTTTATATTCAATTTTTTCAATTTTAGATTTTAGAATTTTTTCAATTTTAGATTTTAGAATTTTTTCACATATGTATATGTAAATATTTTAGATTTTAGTATTTGAGGGCTACAGGTTTGTCTACCCTCTTAAAATAAAGTCTCTATCTATCTATCTATATCAAGAAAGCACTTCAAAATAGTTGTTGAGTTTGATATTTTGGTTGTTTGATCCTCCATACTCCTTTTAGGAGAACCTTATGCTCTCATTGGTGGAGGAACTCCACTCTGCCTTTCCCTTCCTCTTAAAAAGGGCCGATACACAGGCTAAACTTCAGATTGTGTTACAAAGCAATTACCTAATTTTATTAATCTTGCTGATTGCAGGATGAAAATGTGCACAGATCAGTCAAGCCTCACATTCTCTCAGCTTTTGGTGACATTGCCCTTGCTGTAGGTCATTACTTTGAGAAGTATCTTAATGATGTCCTGGGTGCTTTGAAATTAGCTTCTGAATTTAGAGTTGAAAAGGTACTCTATTCAGCAATATTTATTTCTTACACTTAAGCACATTCTCCACTCATTGCAGAAAGCACTTGCTGCGATCATTTTTACTTGCTGCAAAATTTTGAACAATAGATTTTATTCCAAATGAGTACTCACTGCGAGTAATTTCTGCGATGAGTGGAGAATGGCCTTAAGAATATTAGGAACTGTTTAGAGGTCCTTCTTACACTTAAAAACAGTGAGAAGAAAGTGGATAGCCATATTTTGAGAATTCAAAATATAGATATGAAACAAAGTCTAATGAAGACTCATCAAAATGAACGACTAAGAATGAAAGTCATATCAAATTACCATGTGTAACTGGACTGAAATTTTGAACATGTCAAATAAGCTTCCAATCCCTCCTCTTTTGTTCACGATTGTGTGTTTCAAGGTGACGGTGCAATGCAGATAGACCTTTTCATAATACTGCTAATTATATGCCAATAAACCTCTTGCCTCACTTTGATGCAGCTAAGCAATGACATGGTTAGTTGATTCTTTTGTTTATTGAGCTAAAGTGAGGCAAAGGATTTATGTGCATATGATTAGCAGCTTTATGAAAAGGGTCTGTGATAGTTCAGTAATATGTCTTATTTCCACAGCCTGACTATGACATGCTAGACTATATAAATGAATTGAGGGAAGCCTGTTTAGAGGCATACACTGGAATAATACAAGGACTAAAAGGAGATGATAAAGTTGTTAGTTGTAAGTATTTGTATTTCATGCTTAAAAATGTTTGTTCTGTTTCACACCAAAGGAAATGCCTTGCTGAGATATTTCTTTGCTTTCTTTTTCCTGGAAACACTTAAAAACAAACCAGTTGACCTTTGAGATATTTCTTTGCTTTCTTTTTCCTGGAAACACTTAAAAACAAATCAGTTGACCTACAAGGCCTAACAATGTTTTTCAAATCCAGAAAACCCTTGCCATGGAATTTGTAAATGCCATCTTATTTAAGTATGCATGGCAATGTACATGTATCTTTTCAAATATGACAATCATATGATCTTTTTTATTAAGTGTTCTTTATTTTTAACAGCTAAAGTAAAACTCATGGAGCCCCATGTGGACCACATTGTCAGATTCCTGGAAATGATTGCAGAAGACCCTGATCATTCAGAAGGAACAGTAACTTGTGCTAGTGGACTTATAGGGTAACATTATAGCCTGTGTTGCCGGCTCTCAAGGGAAGGGGAGGAGAGGGGAGGGGAAAGGAGGGGAAGGGAGAAGAGAGGACTAGTCCCCTCCCTTTCCCCTTCCCTTCCCTTAAGAGCCGGGAGGGTGCCCCTCTTGCCCCACCACTGTACCTGTAAGGGGAAGCCTAGATTCCCTCTTGTACTCCCAAACTACATATATATAGAAAGTAAAGCACGTAATCCTGTAAGGGGAAGCCTAGATTCCCTCTTGTACTCCCAAACTACATATATATAGAAAGTAAAGCAAGTAATCCTGTAAAGGGAAGCCTAAATTCCCTCTTGTACTCCCAAACTACATATATATAGGAAAGTAAAGCAAGTAATCGTAGAGTTCAACCTAACTATTCTATATTTCAGGGATATTTGTGAAGCATTTGGTGGTAATGTGCATCCAATGCTAGATAAACAAAGCATAATGGAATTACTACAAGAAGGCCGACGATCCAAGAATCACAAGACAAAACAAGTTGCGACCTGGGCGTCAAGAAAGTTACGCGCCCTCAAGCAGCTGTAGACGGTATGAGCTGCAGACGTAAAAGCAACTTTTCTTGTAACGTTGATGCAAAAGCAGTTGCATCGAGTGTCCACCCCTGCAACAGTTACTCGCAATGTTGCAGAAGCAATACTGGATGTTACTGTTTGCGCGCCACTGCAAGGCAGACGCACGAAACGCTTTGCAGAAATAATGTCAGGAATAGTTGCATTGTGTCTCCAAACCTTTAAAGGTGATGTTACACGGGTCGATTTGCAACAACGATTTTCCGCGCAACAAATGTTCGTAGAGTTTGTGTCGCGGAAAATACAAAACTTAACTATTTTTAGCAATATTTTTGCTTAGTGAACAAGTTGCAAATATTTGATATGAGTTGTAAAAACTTAATTCAAAATTATCAATTTGACCAAGTCTTGCGCGGAAAATCGTTGTTGCAAATCGACCCGTATAACATCACCTTGATTGAACTGATTATTGGTAATTTTCTTATTATTTCATTTTAGGATAGAACACGACTGCGTGAGAGAGCGTGCGCGCGAACTGAGAATGCGAGTGTGCGTGATACAGAAGATGGATGATTCCCTCTGGACCAACAGACCCACACACAATCGACGTCATCTGGAAGACTACCGGATTCCCTGACATGGACTTGAAATAATTCCAACGCAGAAAGTTTAGAGCGGACAGACTTAACACCCATTTCATTGGTGGTTCCCGAACTGTTACGTGACAAAATGACTTATTCCTAAGCCAAAGCCTCCTTTTAAGGCACGGCACTGAAAGAGATCATTTCTCTTTTCGACAAAAAATGAGAATTTATTCGATTGCATAATAATAAAAGAAAAGGGATGCAGAAGCGGAAACTATTCCAAAAATGTCTGAAAATATGAGTTACAAAAGATTGAGTAGCGGGCAATTTTGGGGTGAGTTTTCGTTTTTGAACTGGGTTTATATTGTTAGTAATAGTGTAACAATTGTAAAAAGAGAATAAGCAAATGCATCGGTAATTACTTTACTGCAATAAACCCTATTCACTGTCCCGATTAAAATAAGCCTTGAAGTGTTTAATGTTGATACAGTAATTTGCTAAACCCATGTATTAAGCTACCAAAACTTTGTGTTTAGACTAAAGCTGCTTACGTTTCGTTTTAGTTGAACCGCGCACCAGGGGACGTGTTGCTTGGACAACTGCCCTGGTGTACTGTACCTTTCGTTAAAAATTGTGTCGCGGGGAGAAAAACTTTTCCTCGGATTCAAACTGGTGTGATTTGTGGAATGTAGTTGTCTCATCGTGGAATAAACATCCAATAAAAATGGTTTATTATATTAAAAAAAATTCCTCTTCTTAAGTGGGAAACTTCGCAAGTAGGTAGCGACGAGGTGGAGAGGAAGTGTAACGAAAGATCTTCGACCATTTAGTAACAATACGAGTAAGAACTAGGCAACTCTATTGTTCTGCGGCCAAAGTCCACTTTCGAAATGATCACGTACAAAGCAACTCAAGACGAGGCTCGGGGAAAACAAAAGAATTTACTAGGATTACTCCATTGTTTCCCCAGAGCCTCGTCTTGAATTCTTTGTGCATGATCACTGATACTGTTTTATTTACACACAAAAATTACAATCTACTAAACAAGAAAATACAAAATAAAAACTATCAAATTTGCCTTTCAGTTAATATCAAGTGCGACCAAATACATGTAAATCATGTTCTAGTTCATCGAGAGTTGACGGGGGTAGCCAAACTCGTTGACTAACAAACAGCTTCTTCTCCCTTCCCCTCCGCCTTTAGAAAGCCTGATACTCGGGCTATCACTAAGGAGTAAAGGCCCGGTAATACGAGCAACAAAATCGTGCAACTTGTCGCGCAACATTGTTGCGTTGCAAGTTGCAGAGCAAATGTTGCACGTATTACCACCTGCGCGCAACAAATTTTCTTTGTTGCACGAAGTAGAAGCACTGTCTACTTTTTGCAACAAAGAAAATTTGTTGCGCGCGGGGTGGTAATACGAGCAACATTTGCTCTGCAACTTGCAACGCAACAATGTTGCGCGACAAGTTGCACGATTTTGTTGCTCGTATTACCGGGCCTTAAGGTTGGTTAGTGCACGGCCTTCGGTGCAAGAGGTCCGAATTCGATTCCCAGTGAACTCGCATCCCTGTTTCGACTTTATTCCATTGTGCATAGCTTTACCCGTAAGACAGAGTAGTTGTGGCAGATTGGGGATCAAGGACGCAATTTTCGAATGCTTTTTATTATAGTCTTCCCGATATGCGCGCTCTGATTGGCTGAAAGCTGTGCTTTATCAGAGATTATCAAACTCATTAATAATTCATTAGAAAACACAATGGAAATCACTACCGGAACGTAGATCTTTATATCGGATAAAGATTTTTGTTCATTTGCATAAACTTGAAGTTGGATTTTCTAAGCCAAAAGTAGTCAAACTTGGAAAATTCTGGTCCAATATGATAATTGACAACTAGACGTTTGATAAGTAATATAAAGAACTCGAGAGCGTGTTATATCGGGTCTAAAGATCCTCGCCTTCGGCTCGGATCTTTATCCACCGATATAACACGCTCTCTCGTTCTTTATACATTACATGAAGCACAGTTCTGATGTCAGCAACGCGACCTCGACCGCGCGCGCGAACCTCTTTAGTTTTTGTACGGAGAAAATCGAATTTTTTCCCTTGAATATAATATTTACTTAAAAATATATAATAAAACAAATAGAACATCTTTTTCCGTGCTCCGTTCATTAATATAGCACTTAGGAAGTGCCGACAGCACTCAAGAAGTGAGAAGTGTGCTCTCCGACACTTCTTTCGTGCTTTCGTCACTTCCTAAGTGCTGTCAGTTGCTGAACGGAGCACGGAAAAAGATGTTCTATTTGTTAAATAGATGAGCTCCTGGCTCGAGAGAATTGGGCAACCACTCCCAGCGCTTCGAAGTAAAATAAATTGCTTTTGCTTTATTTTGATAAGCCTACGCATGACCGACTCGTCTGTGGCCGGGCATTGGACTTTGCATCACGAAGTCCAAAGACGACGCTAAAGTGTTGAAAATGCTGTGACAGATAACGCTGAGGTGTTGAAATGCTGTGACAATCTGCGGTCAAGCTGGACAAAGTCTTGATACAAAGCGCAAGCACTTTCAGATGATTTCCTCTCCCCTCTCGCTCAATGTTGACTTTGGTGCACTATCTTAAGCCGGTGTTACACGAGACGATTTTTAACGACGATTTTCAGCGCAACGGCGTTGCGTTAAAAATCTTTCTCGTATAACATGACACTTGGAACGATTTTCCTTGCAATTTTCGCTTCGGCAACGCGTTGCGAAGTTTTGGATCCAAGTCAGAAACTCGCAACGCAAAATATTGCAAGTTGTTGCAACGTTGCGCGGAAAATCGTCGTTAAAAATCGTCTCGTGTAACACCGCCTTTAGTCATCTACATCATGGATTGACGTCTGGTACAACATTGGTGTAGGGCGATATTTATCAGATTGAGTCAAATTGCAACTTAATAAAATTACTTAACACATTACTCTGAATTTCAAAAGTAAGAATATTTGGTTTTCCGAATTCATTTAAATCACAACCACCTCGATCGATTGGAAAGGGATATTTTTTCTTTAGAAACCATTTCCCCAAGTTTGAATAATCTTGTACATCGGTTGCTAAGAGACCGAGATATCCTGCCAGATATGTTCCACACAAGTAACCCAATCTCAACCAGACCCCCGTTTGTTTCACAACGCGTCCGTACCGTAAATAACTTACGTATATAGAATCGTAGGTAACATATACCTTTATGGCAAACTGGAAACTGGACAAAATACGGAGAAATTGCATATCAAAAAGTCTGGCTTTTGAAAATTAATAAAGCACTTCTAAATCCCAGGTAAAGCCGACAACGAATTATGGCTTTACGAGTAAGTCACGTATCCACTAGTGAAAACGTCTGCGCATGCTCGTGGTCACGTCTTCGTGCTTTTGTTGCCGCTTTTACGCTTGCATTCAACAATGGTCTTCACAAAATGTCTTCATTAATACGATATTAAAAAATATACAAGAGAAATTTTATGTATACACCGAGAACACGAGCATTTCATTTCAAGCTAAAACTCACGAACATCACCGTAATGTGCACGGATGCGCAGACGTACGTTTTTCACTAATCACGTACGTTTTGTGAAAATAGGGCCTGATCGTAAACTCTTTGGTTGAATGGCAACAAAAATGTAGCAACAAAAAAGGAAAAGGAAGGTTTCCGAGACATGGAAACGCGGCCCAATATACAGGAGTCTTGATGCAACGAGTCGTGATAATTGTCATAATCCATGGTCTGAAATCAATGCCGTAGGGAATCAATCTCATTAATTGCAGACTCAACATCAAAATGGACATATGCATCTTTAAACACGAAAATGGTTTCAGAAAAATGTCAGTTAAAAATATTGCCTTATTCGTACTTAATTTCGCGATTTTGGCGAGACAGTGTTTCACGAGGCTTTATTTTCGCGATTTCGTGATTAGAACGGTCAGAATGAAAAAAGGCATCAAACCGAATATCATATACAAACAGGCACAACATAGCAGTCAGTGGTAATTTTTTTATTATCACATGCAAACCTAAATATGGAGAACCTGTTGTAAGGTTAAACATGTTTTAAAATCCTGCAACTTTTTGTTCTTGTCGCACTACGCAAGACTTGTAAGCAAGTGGTGTTGTTGCACATGCGACAAGTTGTAAGCAAAAATCATTGTATCGTGTAAATTGGCCTTAAGCACCAGAATGTGGAAAGTGTTTTCATTGAACGTATAAACTATGTTGTTTTAAGAACCCTTAAGCCGGCGATACACGCTGCAATTTTTTCTCGCGCTGGCAATGCAATTTTAGATTTTGTTGCAGAGAAACACTGCGTCTATCATCACTGCAACATCCAGTACGAGCGTGCAATATGTTGCAGAGAAAAGTTCATACTTTTCAACTTTCTGCAACAAACCGGCTTTTTTGTTACGAGACATCGTTGTCGCCGATGTTGCCAGACATTTTCGCTCTCGCAACAAAATCCCTAAAATTGCGTTGCAAGCGCGAGAAAAACTTGCAGCGTGTACCGCCGGCTTTAGTTTCGTATTTAATAATGTTAATTTGTCGTGTTCATTAAATTGCGTTTACTAGATTTCTTATCTTGCGTGTAAATTTCGCGAGGCTTTCAACTTTGCGATTTTTTTTCGATCGCGAAAATCTACGCGCGAAAATATTAAAGTACGAATAAGGTAACTATTTTTATTGTATGGAGTAACAGTGTTTTACCGGAAACTAAAACACTTGTATTTTCCATATTTTCACGAGTTATGTATTAAATGTCCCGGATGGTGCGTACGCGCGCGTCCTAAAAAAAATTTCCCGCCAGTTTCTTGTTGCTTTGTCGTAAAAGATTGTTTTCACCACTCGAAATAAAATTCATATCTTCGCGCCACCTTGTAATATCCTCTATATATGTAGATGGGGTCCGTGAACAGTGGTTTGCAAAAACTCTAAACAAGGTAATACATATCGGCTCGGGTATTACGGACAATTACAATTAATAATACCTAAGACGGGATTAATTCTTGCGCGATTGGTAGAAATCTTTGTTTGCTGGTTTCATTCGAAAAGCTCAATGAGCTATTATTGAGGTGTTGACTTAATTTCCCAAAACTTTATAGGCCACCTCTGGGGTCCAATTCTTCGACAAAATGCAACATTAGGCGACATTGGGCAAATTTTGTGGAAAAAAGGCCAAAATTTTTGGCGGCAGTGGGTAGTATTAGGTGATTAGTGCACGAGATTAGGTGATATTATAATTAGGGAAATTTGGTCAGATTGCTGCGACACAATGCAACATTAGGCGACATTGCCAAATTTTGTGGAAAAGTGGCCAACATTTTTTGGCGGCAGTGGGTAGTATTAGGTGATTAGTGCACGAGATTAGGTGATATTATAATTAGGGAAATTTGGTCAGATTGCTGCGACACAATGCAACATTAGGTAAAATTGACAAATTTTGTAGAACCAGAAAAATGGCCAAAATATTTGGCCAGTGGGTAGTCAGTATTAGGCGATATTAGGCGACATTACACGAAATTTGCCCCCAGATTAGGCCTACTTTATATTTAAGGTAATTCCGTAGAAATAAAACTAGAAATGGAATTCTCATAAAACTTCTCACAGTGATAATTTTTGAGTTGCTTATCCCAAAAATGAAATAAAAAATGGGGGTCACCGTAGCCGTTTTTGCGCTAGATTGCTTTAAAGTACATCATCTTTTGTGTATTGAGGGCTCAAGATTCGAAGATCAAAATCGTGTCAAAAATAATTAATTTCTTAAATCTGAGCAGTGCTAGCTGACTAATATGAGCTCATTTTCTCTCTTTGGGCAATAGCCTAGTATTATGATGCAATTCATTGTTGTAAAAATGCGTTTGCTACAAGAAAGAAGGTAAAATTGGTTGATAGTACGTGCACTTGAAGCAGCGTGAAAGCACCTTCCGACCGCACGTTTTATAAAATATCTAAAAAACTGGAAATGGAATCTTGACTATAATTATATATATGATAGAGAACCTTATTACCGTTGATTTGCAAAAATAAAAAGAATAGGTGCCCGTGCTAGTTTCCGCGCTACGACGCGCTAAAGTGTGAAACAAGACGCCGTAAACAGCCTCTGACCGAAGAGGACTGAGGCGAGTAACCACTAAAGCGTCTCTTAGAGCGTGTCTACTGTTCAAAACTTCATAAGACTAAAGCTTGCATCATTTTAAGTCAAATATATATCTTTTACAATCAAACAAATCAAAATAGGCTGAACTATGCTATGCGCAGTAGAGATGCGCACTGCAAAACTACGGAATTACCTTAACGCATCAAAGTAAAAAGGCGTCTATAGATCTATGTTTTGAGATGAACTGAACCTCAGGGAATTTTTTCAACAAAGACCCAATTAACTGGTACTCTCTACACCATTGCGTGCAACCCGTGGAGCAACACTCACACGCGAAGATTTGCTGAAAACATCCTGGACACAATAGTCCCTAAGGCTCACTAAGGGAACATTTTTTATCATTTTTACGAGGGGCAGAGATATCTGGTGGAACACTCCATAAAATTTGATTCATGATCTTTTATAATGAGGGTGTCCATGATTCAGTAACAAAAGACTCATTTTAGGTTTCTTTTACTTTACCGAATAGAGGAGCTGTACAAGAAAATGTTACTTCGACTCCTTTGGCCCTCCTCCTCACTTTTTAAGATAAATGATTCCTGAGAGGACACAATTCAAAGCCTATACATTGTATTCATCCACGTTATAAAGACTACCGCAACATACACTTCAGCTTCGATTTCCCCTATTAATCCTTTGGGTAATATGGTATAAAAAACTTTGTTTGAAAAAAGAATGCCTACATACTTCACCTAAAGAATCTTATCCTCCTCTTTAGATAATTCTGATATAAGTAAGGGGCACTTAAATTTGCTAAGAAAAACAACCACGACGTGGTAAGTATAGCCCGCCTATTGGTAAAGAAACCACAGCCAAAAACCACTTATGGTTTCTGAGTAGATGTTTACTCCTGTAAAGAAAACAACTCATTAGAATCGATAAACACTGTCACACCCCATGAACTCTTCTAACATGAAGACTAAACCTTATTCTAACAGCACTTCAAACAAATATAAACTATTTAGAGAAATTTAGTACGCTGAGTACAACACGAGAGGATATCGTGTGATTTTGACGAAGTGCTTGCCGTGTCGTGTCTCTGTGTTGATTGGGCAAAGTTGGTGTCGAACTATTGCAATCAAAACGCAGACACCGCACGGCATTGCACGGCACGGTACGAACTTTTGAAAGTTCTACAATCTTCTCTACAGCTTTCGTAACTTACGTAAACTGCAATATCTCGGTAAAAGTGTAAACACGGCAACTTTCAAAAGTTTTCAATAAACCAGAAGGGATGACATGCATTATACAGACGAATACTAAAGCCCTATCAGTTACAGACAATCTTACGGCACCCCATTCTGGGCACGCGGGCCCATTATCGATTTTTGGCACGGCGTCCGTCATTGTCTGAATAAAATGATAATTACGGGTCCCTTAAAAAGTTTTTTTTTCTCGAGAAAATCGGGCTGTGATCTCGATTTCACTGTAACAGCTTGCTAGCCATTAAGACTGTAAAAAGGCAATGAATTCTCTGTGTTAGTTTACTGGTCCATTGTTTCCTTAACAGGAAGGCAACGTGCCAGCCATTCTTGTACTTTTAACACAGCGCTGTACATATAACGCATTAAGTTTCTTGAATGCAGAAAATGTTGTAAATTAAAACCTTTTAAAGGTAATCCACGCCGATCGTTTGAAATCCACAAAGTCAGAGTTCAGATAGCGAAGCAAACAACGCCGGCGGAACAATTGGAAAACAGTTTTCAATACCATAAGATTTTTAAGCTTCTTTATATTGGTAAGTGACGAAAAGAATGGAAATATGATATTAACAAGGGAGCAAAAGATCACGGAATTTGCCCTGAAATCAGTGCACAGTCATACATGATAACCTTTTCACAGTATATCAGTTTTGGAGGCTATCAAAAGAACTGTTACTTGATACAATCAGTATAGAACATTTCCCAAAACCTTCAGGTCACAACCTCCAGTGATGGATAAAATAAGGGTTAAGAGCAATGAATACTACAATATACTATCAGACTAGCACGCGGGAAGGCTTAAAATAGTCCAACTAGCTAAAAGACGGGGGCTTCATTAATTATATGGTCAATTATGATGTTCTATTGTTTACACACAACGCAACAAGAGACATTCCAAGAACGTTAGGAATGAGTGCAGCTTCAATTCCGTTGGAGAATATCAAGAAGTTTGACTATTTGGCATCAATCAAGGATTTTTATCGGCAAGCTACATCGACCCTCTTGAACCTCATCCGTTCTATCGAAAACCAGACATTTCTACTTAGTGCAAGTAATTACAAAATTGATGTTAGTCTATTATTATTAGTTGATTCGCAATCACGACAAAATGCACCCTTAAAACCAGTTAGATCATGGCAGCGAACTGACCTAACCTCAATTGAGACTGACTACCAGACAACGTGGCACGACAGATAAATCAAACCAACTAGTCTAGACCGATTTCCCTCGTTTGCAAATATTGGGAAATACTTTTTGGCTTTCTTCAAATTTGACCAAATTGTGATATACAAACCTGTTGTGACATTTCCTTTTATATGAATAAATGAAGGAAGCTTGTTTTGAAAACAAAACTTAGCAAGTAAGATTACCGAGGCAGTTCTGTGTTGTTTTCCATTTTCGTAAATGGAAAATTAATTGATTTATATGCGTCGTATTGAATTTCATTCAAGGCTTGATTGACGTTTCAAAATACCCTTAGGGGTCATATAAAGATTACTTTACTGCAATAATCGACAAACAAACTGCAAAGGCACAAACAGATTACAGCCTCAAGACATGGGCATCTGACACATAAATATAGAAGTTCGATGTTGTACGGGAGAACACGCTTAGACCGCCTTATCTACATCGCCAGCGATAGGAATTTAGAGTTGTTTTTCCTGAAGCTTGACGTGATAAAAACACTAGAGAGAGATGATTATCTTCAATTCTTCTGTGTGTAGAAATGTTATTCCTACTGTTCTACCAGACTTTCCTCAGTGGTCGATTTTATTGATTCAAGTAAAACGATTTGGTCGAAGTGCCAATGATTAGATTTAAACCTATAGAGTAATCTCGGCCTATTCGACATTGTTTTGACAAAATACAGTAGAAGGCCTACCGAGTCAGCTGGTTGTCACGTTAGTTGACGATCTCAGCCTGAAAAGACATAAAGTCATGATTTATTCGCGATGTCTTAGGATTTTCTTGGGTTCTTTACCGCGAATGCGTTATAGCCACAGTTAGAATCACAAACACCGAAACAACAGGTCACTGTACGTTCGAGGGAAGATGACATGACGAGAAAGCGCCATTGTCACGATTATTTCTGTCACAATAGTGTTACAAGAATAACAAGATTTATATGCAATTTCGATTCTAGAAACTAATTCACCGAGAAGCGAAAAAAAGAAAAGTATTCGAGTGGTTTTAAATAAATTCGAAAGGATTTTAGCATCAATTATTTTCAGAAATTGTGTCTATGTTGGATGTTCGATTATACAGCTGATTTTATATCATTCCCCGAAATAGACGTGGCCATATAAGGCCTTTAAAAAGAAGACAAAATGATAATTCTTGATGGCTCGCCATTCGCCGGATATTTCTGTTGTTTTGACTAATTGTCAAACTTGACAAAAGCAGATCAGCGATTGGTCTCTTTGTCGAGTATTGACCAATCAAACGTTGCAGATTGAAATCACAATTAAATACAGCACGTACCCAATGGAACTTTCGGCCCGCTCTAATTTCCGCGATTGTGCGTCGGTGAAGTGCATGACACTACGAACACCAAGTGTTTTGTGAGCTACAGATTATATATCTGCCAAATTCCAGCGCTGCACTGGGCCGTAGTCCACTCACTCTTTGCACTCTTCACCGTGCCTCTACCTGCCTTTTCCCTCAACCATGGATCTCCAATCACCTATCCCTTCGTCAACGATATTCTTAGAGCTACAAACGGTTCACGATACCGGCTATTTCTATTCTTTGCCATCACTGGAGGACGATTGGGCACAGGTAACGATCTATTTATGTCTTATTTTACTCTGTTTCTTCAACTGCCATCGCATGGCACGAGGTCTACGGTATTCTGGATGACCAGAAGTAGATCTCTACTACAGACTTGCATTGACAAACTGCCTGGCGGTAGTGTTCCGTCAAGTGCCGAATGTTTCACTTTCTGTTCGTTGATCAATGCAGGAATAAACATGCTAATATATTGCCAATTTTACTGTTTTTCAGACACGACTAGAAATGGATCGATATTTGTGCCCAGAACCTAGTAGTGTAGAAAACAAAGAATCAAATTTAGGAACACCAACACCTTGGAATGAATTTCTATTACCATTCGATGAGACGACATTTCCTTTCGGAGACGATTGGGACATAAAGCCTATTGATTTCAATACATCGCCGAATTTGCCATCCGTACCTACTGTTCTCCCCGAAACTCCAACTGAACCTAAGCCACCGTGCGTGGAGCTCACAGTAAAGCCACTAAAGATCAAGTTACCTATCCACGCTTCTGAGGCACTCAGTAAGGTGTCTAAACCAGTTTTACCATTAACTCCACCGAGCTCACCGGAATCCCCCGTACCTTCAATCGTAAGTCAACAACGGGCACCGCGACCTGTGTCGCGTGTACCTCGCACCAAAGGTAGTGCTACAAATGCAGCAGCTAATAGTAGACCTAGCAGTCCGAAGGACGGTGCCGAAAGCAAGCGTAGGGTTCATCGCTGCACCTTTAGTGGCTGTCGCAAAGTTTATACAAAAAGCTCACATCTTAAAGCTCATCAACGTACTCATACTGGAGAAAAACCGTATAAATGTTCTTGGGAAGGTTGTAATTGGCGGTTTGCTCGTTCCGACGAACTTACTCGCCATTATCGAAAACACACTGGAGCTAAACCGTTCAAATGTGTGCACTGTGATAGATGTTTTTCAAGATCGGACCATCTAGCTTTACACATGAAAAGACACGCATAAAAGACCTTAATAGAAAAGATATTTTAATTTAGAATCCATCTCACAAACTTGCCATTGTGGAGGATTAGAATATTGCTATAAATAATTCAACGTCGGGCACCCCAGGTGCTTGGACGAGGCGCCGAGAACTCGTCATATGATATTCGTAACATTATGATTCCAAAACAACGCGAAACGACGAAAAACATTGAGCAGCATCGAATCCAGAACTTCTGCTGCCTTACATAGACCTTATTTTAATTTACACTGCTCGTGAAGTCACGCTTTGTCTTCAAGACAAGTGGAAAGCAGATTGTTTGCATACAAATGAGTAGCGGAAACAGAGAATAAGAAAGGCTTACTTAAAATAATCAGGTTGTTCAGCCAGAACGTAAAAAGGAGTCCTTAGCAAAGTCGTTTCATTACAGATGTTTAGAAAGCACTGGGTTAGAACCCACAGGTTTCGTATTATCATCGGTCTAAAATAGATGAATATTATGGTTAAGAAACACCATGTAAATAAGAAACATTGAACCCGACTTCGATCCATTACATTCAAATTCACACAACAAAAACTGAAGAAAATCTATAGATCGAAAGTTGTAAATATATCATCGCCCACATGTAAAAGAGACAGAGAACTGTACATAGAATATATTAAAATTGAAAATAGAGCATAAACATTTCTCGTACAGGTTATATTTATTTTGGAAAAAGAGATAGCTGTTACCTCTCATTGTTTCAGACAAGAGCAGATGTTCGTTGCACACTATCGAGGCTAGAAAAGGACGCTTATAATATTATTGGTCCTATTTGTTTTATAACTAATATCTTGGAATTCCGCGATATTGATTTCTGCTAGTCGTGATAGGGGGTTTATTGGTGCACAAAAAGGTCTTACATAGAAGTCATTCAGAAGAGCAATTCGTACGAACAACTACTAGTAGTATTTACTGCGTTGCTACATCTGACTACTAGTAATTCTTGTATTCTTGTCATTTCTTATATTATTTACTGTACTGAGGAGTTTGTGGTTTTTAATTCCCCATAGATTATCAGTCAAATTTTATTTTCATTTGATTTAAGTCGAAAAACGTTTGAGAGATAAGTGAGGGTAATCGAAAAGAAATAAAGAAGTGGCGAAGTAGGAAAAGAAAATATTGGCACATAGTTGCCGCTGCGAAGTGTTTATCGAATTTCCAGGGTTAATTTCCTTTTTGTTTGCTTAAACGCCATGAGTAAGCAAGCAAGGGCCTTTGGAGGTGACCAGAAAAAGTACTCATTCATTTAAGGCTTGCAATTTCGATCCATGTATTATTTCAGATTTATTTAGTCAATGAAATGAAGTCAGTGGTGTCACTGTATGGGCAACCAGCACACCGCTTGAACCCCTTCGGGTTCACTTTCTAAATAGTAATAGCATAGAAAATATCTACTATTGATCATGGTAAACAAATCCTGAATGAGCTACAAGAAAGCGTCGATCTATTTATTTTTGATTCACGCAGTTGACATTAATTCATAGACGCTTATAACAAGGTATGAGGGCCGAAAGCAGTTCATTTAGCAGGCGTGCACCTGGAGAATGTCATTAAATTTTAAAAGATCATACACTTTTTCAAAAGTCATTTATCTTGAGAAATTCTGAATATGTTGATTAGGAATAACTAGATCTATTAGGTCGGTAATTCTAAAAAACGATGGAAATGAATAAACAGAAATGCAAAAGATTTAGAGACTTTAAGTTACAGCAAAAATCGAAAATCTGCCATCTTATTAGATTATTTCCTAAATGATTACAAAGAGGAATCAAGCCGTTTGGCGGCAACAGCGTTTACATGGATGAATATTCCAATGCAAAATAAGACAATGTGCTTTAAACCCAGACGTGCCTAGAAATAAGCTGTCCTTTCATCTAGCTCGAGAGTACCATTACAAGCCCACTAATGCTTTCAAAGTAAACATAATACTGTACGTATATCCCAGGGACATTAACTATTCTTATAGTATTTTTATGTTTCTGGAATAACATTGTTTTCCAAAGGCTAAGATTTCAATGAAAGCTGTCATAAATATTTAACTTTAGTGGTACACATTACAATGAGCTAGAGGAGGAAAATTTCCATCTGCAAATTAATCAGAAATTCAATAAGAAAGCCAGTAAAATCAACAACAAAATAACGCATTTGCAAAACTCTGTATTGAGGTGAAGCGTAAAACCGCGTCGCTGGACCTCGGTTGTTTTTCCAAAATCCAACTAGATGTGACCTCTCACCCTTGATGAAATGGAAAAAGGCTTTTATTTCCCACGCATTAATCCAATGTAATGAAAACAACTTATGTAGACATCAACCTATTATTCGTGCCATTGTTTCCTTGTCTATGGAACCATGACCGTAACGTAACCGTGCCTTGTAATAAAATATGCTAAATCAATCTCATTCTAGAATCGCTTATGAGCACAACAAGGACGCCGAAACTGCAGGACCCGACTGACCTAGACGAAGTTTTCCATGCTCTTTGGCCAGCCAAGCGGAAACAAAAGGAGATTACAGGGACTTTTGTCCCATTGAATTTTCTTAACAACAAAATTGTTCACTGCTTTGAATAGAATGACAAATTACATTCAAAGGACTTGGTTGAATCCTGATTAGAACAACAGAGTAGGATTTCAGTACGATTTGTGTTCGTAGTAAAGTAATCAGTCGAATGCTGTGATTGATAAAAATGGATCACTCAAGTATGACAGTAGTAGCACGTCGAGTTTCGTTCAATGGTTCCACGAATATTCATCTGCGAACTAGAAAGCGGAACGTAAACAACTTGAAACTATCGTTTAGGGTAACATCATGCAATGTTTAAACTAACAGTGAGAAAAAGGTGGAATTTCTGAGTTTTGGTATATGAGTCTCATTTATAAAGATTAAAAAGCTAGGCAGTCAAACGTCAAATTATGGGCTAATTTTAGTTGATCTCTAAATAAAACAAACACCTTAGCAACAATGGGAGAATAGAGTCTTGAAATATTCTCGATGGCTGAAACAAGTCATCAAAGTGCTCCGACAAGAAACCGACGCGTAAACAGAAATACCTATACATACCAATATGCTCAATAAGGTGTAAAAGGTTATAACATGAAAATAGTCACAAACTAGCTTATTCATTTACACCTAAACACAAAGCGGAATTTTGAAATGTATGGATATTCCATTAGTAACGCGAAGTTGATGAAGAGTGACTGACTCTTACACTGATATCAATTAGTGTTCATACTATATTCCATTAATCGATGATAAAAATAATAACAGCTTATCTATTACAATCTGTTAATAAATTCGAGAGGAAGCAAGCACAATTTGCATTCTTTGATCTCTGTATTGGAATCATAGTAAGATACTAGCCCAAGGGAAAATTATATGGAAAAGACATGTTGCATATTGTCAAACCAAAAAGTACTTTTTAGTCTATATACTAAAAAATATGATGGTACCAAATAAAAATGTTGACAAAGTACTAAGCAAAAGTAAACATGAAATTTCCCAATTTGCAATTCATTGTACTACACTTTCCTAACTCCAAATATTGTCAAATTAGGGCTAACCAATTTCTCTGACATGAGAGCCAATTATGGAAAAGCAGATGTTCATGTTTTGTCTTTGATCTAAGCAAATTTGTAATAGAGACAACGAATTAAATTTTTTACATACATATATTCATCTTTTTTCCCTTCATTTGGTACTACACTTTGCCAATGTTGGTCTTTCTGCATGACTGTCCTTCTTAATTTTTCTGAGCTTCATTCATTTTCGTAATTGCTGTCTTATGTCCTTTCATTTCATAAATCATCTTATTTCTTCATTTATTCTTTTTGTTGTTATCTATTCATGTATTTGGTTTATATTTATCAAACTACTTGTTCTATTGTCCATTCATTCATTCATTCATTCATTCATTCATTTATTCATTCCTAATATTCTTTCATGTGTCTTCACTTTCTTATTCATTTCATTACATTTAGTACTTTTCCTTGTCTCATTCATTCATCCCTTTTCTTTCATGTACTTTTAAAAAGCAAACACATGCATTTGATTTGTATTTTTCATAATCCAAAGTTCTCAAAGTAGTAATATTTCTAGAAGTCATTTCTACCTATTATAGATTAACATTTTGAACATTTTTATCCAAACACAAAAAACAAATTTATTTTATTTCTATAATATAAGCATAAGCATAAGCATATCAGCATATATTTTTCGCTATTTTTAACTTTTAACTTTTAGCTAATTTTATTACATTTTTAGTTTATTTTTGTTACAGAGGACCTCCCTGAAAACCACTTAACGTGACGGGAGTATCCTCTTTAAAGGTTTGTTATTATTATATTATTATTATTATTTATTATTTAATTTCCACTGGTTTAAGTTTTCCAGATCTTTCTTGGTGTTGCAAGATGTACTGTTTTCTGGGTTTGAGTTCTTTGTATTGTAGGGTATTATTTCATTCAAAGTTCTTTGTTTTTGGCTATTTGGTTTTATTGTCCTTATACTTCATGGCTGAGGTACCCTGCAACAGCAAGAAAAAGCCAATTTTCCTGGGGAAGTTAATTAGGACCCAGTTTAGGGTTTCATTAGTTATGGATCCTGGTTTTATGGTATGTAATTTATGTACCTAGGTTAGTTGAAAGGATTAAGTTTGGAGAAAGGTTATTGTGAAAGTAAAACAATTAATGCCATAAGAAATTAAACAAGTGAAAAAATTAATCTGTCAATATTGTACGTCTTGTTGCAGGGACCGCGGAGACAGGGGGGCTAGGGGGGCTAAGCCCCCCCCCCCACTTTCTGTGCTACTTAGTCAAATGCTCTGTTTAAAAACCTTTTTGATTGGATAGTCCTCTTTATTTTCAAATTCTAGCCCCCCCACACACACACACATACACACACTTTTCAAGGTGCTCCGCAGTCCCTGTGTTGCCTACTCATCTAATTTATTTTTTCCATTTTTCCTTCCCTTTTCTTATGAGGAATATTAATAAAGATGTAGTTAAACTAATTAATAATCATTGTAAATACAAGAGGTACAAATGTACACGATATATATAACATATCCCGTATAATATGGAATATATATTTAACACATATTTATAAAAACCTCTTATCAGAAATTTATCATTATTTTAATAATTCATTAGAATCCACAACAGAAATCACTATTATTTTAATGTGGATCTTTATATCAGGTAAATAATTTTCAGTTAAACCAACATGGAAGAAACAAATTATTTGTCTAATATTTATGATTCCCACGTACAAAGAAATTCAATAATTTTCTTGTTTTCCCTTGTTTTACTAAGCGAAAAATAATCTACATGTAGCTCCAGGAATTCTGGTCATTTATATATATATTTACACTTAGACATTTTATAAGTAACATAAAGAACTTGAGGGTGCATTTGGTTAGGTCATTTTTGGCACAGATCTACTATACCGATATAATGAGCCCTTTTGTTCTTTATATATATTACTTAAAACTTTGTGCCTAATAATGGAATTTGAGATACAAGATCTGTAATCGTCATTTTTTTAAAAGATTGATTCCTCCAAAAACTATTAGATCAATATAGTGATACCAAGATAGTGAGTGGTGATAATCAAAAATTACTCTGACTTTTTAAAACCAATTCCCTGTATTTTGTCTAAAATAAGAAAAGAATAAAATAAAATAGGAAATAAATTGATTAATCTTTAGACACTTGATAAAAAATAAAGTTTTAATTTTCTAAGTTTGAGATTTTCCAAGAAGGCATGAGGACAAACAATGAAGTATTTACAATTTAGTTAATTAATTATCTCTGTTTAAATACACATCACAATATACACATTTTAAAAATAATAGGAAGCAACATTGGATTATGATCAGATAAGCATCCTAGCTAGGTTTATAAGGTTTTTAAATCTAATTTTATTTTTTCATCACAGAATTATCATTTATTTAATATTCCATCTTATTTAATATTTACCTCATCAAATATTTGATCATATCAAAATTATATATTTATGTGTATGTGCCATGTACCCTGATAACAGATGATAATCCTCAATTAATTAGGGATAGGCAGGGTGAATATTGGCAAAAGGTATACAGTGTATACTAGCTAAATGAATTTTTTACTATGTAAACATATTACATAATTAAAATAGAGTAAAAAAACACTGCTTATAAAACCTGCAGCATTAATAGTACTTTACACAGAAATTGCATGCTTTTATAGTGCTTGTATTCTAATATTCATAATAAAATAACAGTGATAATGATCTTAATTTAGCACTATTAGTTTTATTTAATTATTATTAGTATTAGAATAAGCATCAATAAAATTAAAAATAAAATTAAAATTAGCTTTTACTTCACATTCAACTACAAGCATCATCATCATCAATTATATTATTACACTGTTGTTGTTATCAATATTATAATTATTATTATTGTTGCTGTTTTTTTTGTTGCTGTTAATGTTATTATTATTAATTATTGTCACCATTAGAAATTTATAGGAAAATAATAGATTTATTATGACTTTCTCAAAGTAACCCTATAAAAATAAAATCATTGATCATAAATATTTCTAAGATTTATCAAAAATAGTGATTATAAAATAACCATCAATTATAATGTGCGCTCTTATTGGCCGAATTAAGGACGCATATACTGCAAACTCTAAACATGCACACAGCATGCACATGCACTTTTCAAATTTTTGGCCAGTGTAAATGAACACTGAATTTGCTCAAAAACAACATTGTATTTTATAAAAGAAATAGAAAACTTGCCTGCTGTGCTGTGTGCAGATTTAGGGCACTAATTGGAGATTGCTCAGAACACTTGAGAAGCAATTAGCCTTCTGATCAATCCCCACATGCTCTAAATCTGTACACAGCATGTGAGCATGTACGTTTTATATTTCTTCAATATGTGTATTAGAAATATTAGAGAACAAGCATTAAAAGAATGCAGAACTTTGCACTATTTAATTAGAACCATTTATGTTGCATGCTCTTATGTTTAGGGTTTATGTTACAATGAAAAGATGGAACCCACTGTGATTGGATAACCTTGTTGTCTCAAATTGCTTTAGCTATCATAAATTATATTTATTCTTATGTAATACACTGCCATTAAATCAATAATTGATTTTATTTGTTTATTAGTTGCCTTGGTTACCACCTGCTGTACTGAGAGAACTCAGAATTTAAACAAGATTAGCAAAGGGTTAAAAATTATGAATTAATGACTTCACAATTTATCTTTCAATAATTTGAATAACACCAAATATATGTTATGATATTATCTAAATCAGAATTACGAAAGCAATGAAATACTAGCCTGATTTTCAAACCATCAAAATACAATTGAGAATTTGAAACAGAAACTAAATTTTTATCAAAAATAATTTAGTGAAAACACTAAGAATACTCAGAGAATAGAATTGATTTAAACCAGGACAACTGATAAAAAAGTTCTGAATTCAATATCTTTCCACATCATATTATGTTCTTTTAAATGTTCATGTATACATTAATTCAAAAAATATACTTTAAAGCTTCATCGAATTTTGTGTAAAATTCACATCCAATATTTTAAAATGCTATTATAGTGTTAACAATTTGCTTACGCTAATTCAGAAAAAAAATTAATACAATCATATAAAAATATACAACACAATTTATTGTTGTTGTTTCAGGGTTTTTATAATTTCAAACAAGTTTGATTTTTATTTCATTGTCCTAGCTAGATTAAGATTATGATAATAAGATAATTAATGGAAACTAAAAATCAAACTAGTTTTAAAATGCTCTACCTAATATGAAAATCTAACATTTATCTATTAAAAATATAACACATTATTACACATTATTAATATATACAATAGTGTATAAACAGTTGATATTTAATTATTGTACTACTAATTAATTACCATTTCAAACAAGTTTTGATTTCAAAATTTCTAACAAATTTGATTTTTTGTTCAATTTTCATAGCTATAGTCAGATTAATTAAGATCATGATAATAATAATAATTATTATTATTATTATTGTCTAATTATTAAACAGTGGACACTAAAAATCAAAGTGGTTTTAAAATGTTCAACCTAATAGCATCAAACAATTACCTATATATCAATAATATAGCTATTTCAAAAAAGGTCACACTATTAGATCGCTATATCCAGCACAGAGATATGAATCGCCTATTGACCACTTTGTCAATTATAAGGTTTTTACTGTATGGTACCGACACTGCTTGGGTATTTAGTTAATGAAAATGAAGCAAATCTTGTTATCCCAAAATTCCTTTCTGTTGTGCAATAACCAATTGCCAATTGCCATTCACCATTCACCCTGTCAACCTTTTTTGAAATAGCTATATATTTATTTGAAACTAGAATTTTCCCAATATATCCTGAATCATTATGTAACATTAACGTTACACATATTATTATTAAATTTTACACTATAATTGTATAAACAGTTGATATTAATATAATCATCCCACCACTTACCATTAAATCTTTAATATATTCACATATAGCTTCAATCTTCTAATAGAATATTAATTTCGATATTCATCACCACAATCACCAGTTGCAGTAAACAAATCACGGCCTCTTTTCAAAACATCTTTAATATCATCAAGTTCTTTTGGCTGTAACTCTACGTCAAAAGTTCTTAAGTTATTAGCAATATGCTCAGCACCTGGGATCCCAAAACGACAACCTATAATAACGCTTGCAACAGCTGGTTTGTCCAGAATGTAGGACATAGCTACATTGGCTATACTTGTATCAGGGCCATGAGATTGAGCAATGTTTGATAGTGTTCTAAGAAGTTCCTGAAACAAGCTCCATCCTCCCCAAGCATCTATGAGCTGCTTGTATTTCCTCAAGGAAACTGTAGGTAAGTCTTCTTGTCTGGGTTCCTGTGCATTGAGATATTTTTCTGACAGAAATCCACCTGCCACTGTTCCATATGTCAGAAGACCAATTCCATGAGCTTCACAGAATTCTGACATCTTAATGGTAGCTCGATTATCAATGATTGAATACTGAATTTGATTACTTGAAATCTCAATTCCTAATTTTGTAATCTCCCTTAAATGGGTAGTGTTAAAGTTTGTTAAAGACAATTCTCTAATAATTCCTTTTGTTTTCAGTTCTGACAGATGTATTAATGCATCTAAATACCTTTGATCATTGAAATCCCACCAGTGAAATTGCAACATATCCAATTTATCCACGCCCATGCGCTTTAAAGATTTGTTAATACTTGTTTCCACAATCTTTTTGGTCATAACTCCAGGTTGAGGGACCCATTTTGTCAAAGCTGAAATATATAAACAAACAAACAAAAACATTAGATAATAGAGATAGTATATAATTATAGAATGAACTCTGGAGCTCAAACAAAATCAATAATGTAAATGTAAAGGGATATAAAAAAGGGGGGACATACACACCAAAATTTTGTCACATTCTATTATGCCATCTTTAAAGTGAAAAGGATTATTCATTGTGAATGATAAATAATAAAAGAAAAAGAAAAAAAGACATTGAACATAATTATTTATAGTTTTAATGATGGACATTTTTGAGCTTTATTTCTACACGTTGTTGCAGTAATAATTTTCACGTTTCTGGTTTTTTCTTAAAAGAATATAAAGAAAGGCAGATGTAATGTATGGTATTGTATTCCTTTTGGGAACCCTGTGCATTCCAGTGTCACATGGAGCACATGGTGTCTAGTTTGCCTGGTACTGGACAACATGTACAATCCATATGGGAATAGCATATGTCAGACATTCAACATTGTTTTCATTGTGTAGTTCCAGAAAATATCCATACCCCACTGTGGAGGGAATTGGAAATTCTGGAGGGGAGGGAGGGGGTCAGAAAAACAAAATTACAGAATTTGTATGGAAGAAAAATGGAAGTTCCGGAGGGTAGGGGGGTCCATTTACAAATTCCCTCCTTGGTGGGGGTATGGATATTTTTTGGAACTACACATTTGCCTTTCTTGCCAATAGGTTGTTATGATTTTTATGTTCTACATTGATAAGTCTTCATTAGAGTACTGCTTTTGCACTTTTTAGTATCACATAAAGGGTCCAAAAATTGCTCAAGTCTTTATTCTTCATCCTTGAGAACCCAAGACAAAAGGTTGAGGGGAGGGGAAAGGGGAAAACATGCCCTTGGTATTTGTCTGCCCTAAACCAATATTTTATTTCAATATTGCCAAAACTATCCCTGGCTATGACTGACCTCATTATAATAATTATTACATGTAATTATAATTAGGCCAATAGCATAAAGTGTTTTGGTGCTTGGACTAGTCAAAACAATCTGCAGCTAATTTAAGTTACCAGATTACCCCCCACAGAAGCAGTACAAAACTATGGCCACATCTGTTGGAGGTCTCACCAAATTTTAATTGGATTATCACTAATTACTAAGTGTTAACTGTTGTCAATAATTATCACTAGGTTATAGCTTTAGTCAAACTAGCTTTAAGCAATGCTTATGTGGCAGAGTGCTGCCAAAAGAATTTTAAAGGGAGGCAAAGCGCTCTATATGTGGGATGCTTAACATTTAAACAAAAACTTTCAAGAAATCTTATCAAATTGGGCTCTTCGTACCAAAGAAAAACGATCTTCCTTTACACAAAGTTCACTCAAACCGCTAAAACCAGGAATTCCAAATAGCACAAGTGAGTACCTAGAACCGGTTTGCAAATAGGTTTATTCGACTTTCCCAGTACTTTTACTGTTTTTATCGGCTTAAACTGCTATCGAATATAAAACTGGTTTTAACCAGTTTGGTGGGTGGTTGAATCCACAGGATGACCATTTTTTCAAATCAGTGATTATTATGACAATGCAAGTATCATGGCAAGGAAACTTTGAGGGGTTTTGACACATATTCTTAATACTTATCCCAAAACAACATACACCCACTGCTCTTCTCATACATTAATCTCTGTGTCATCATGTGTCTAAATCTTCACATTGTTCAGAATTATTATGATGAATTAAACAGATGCAGGTTCTTCAGGAATTCCCCTAAGCAGCAACTGGCTTTGGAAAGTACAATAGAGGAACATTTCGTTGGTCAAACGTGCACAAAAATATAAGAATTGTGTTGCTCACATGCGATGGGTTGAACAGTATGATGCATTGGGGTCTTCAAAGAACTTTACGTGCCAGTAGTTCACTACCTAGAAGGCATGTGCCAAGACAACTCATAGAACTGGAATCGAGACATGCAGAAGGATGTGAGTTTTGCTGGTTATTTTTGCGTCTATAGTTTGTCATTACTTGGGTGATAACATCTCACGTTATGTCATACTCTAAGACCCTATGTACTGGTTTGTAGCCTCGAGGTACTGATATTATTAAAGCTTACAGGCATGTACATCTTGTAAAGCAGAGTCTGCAGAAGGTTTGAGACAAGATCAAAGTATTGAGTATCAAAGTATCAAAGTATTCAGCAGGCAAGCTATTAACAGATAAAAGTAGATATACAGTTTCAAGCCCACGAAATATAGGACGGATGGAACATCCCACAAACACACCAGCAGTGACTGCTGAAGAATACTACATGTACAAGCTAGTGCATGAAATGTGCCAATCCAACTTAAGCTTATAGACCATCTTTTAACCAAATTAAATTCATGGCAAAAGGCAAAAATAGCCACTATACATTTTGAAACTCATCCTTAGTATCAGCAATAGATGTATCAAGGACTATAAAGTGCAGCGATATCAAAGAAGGAGGATTTGCTTTCTCCAGCTGCTTTAGAAGCAGAACTTCACATAAGGCATATGAGATGGAAGCAGATGCCATCTCAAGAAAAAAAGTCATTAGTACATTTTCTCTTATCTTATGCAACTGCTAGAGCTGTACTTTACCAATAACATCATGTGAATGCCAACAGACAAAAATTTATTAGTGATCTTATAGGCACCTAAAGAGCTATCTTTGCACCTCTATGACTGAAGACCAAAATAATGAATGGGTGAATGGATTGCATGATGATTCATATCCATGATATCTATGATGTTTAACTCCTTATCATAATATGACAAGGAGTTAAACATTGATGACATCATAGACAGCTTTGCAGACATTTTGTCCTGAATGATGACCATGGCAATGCATTCAGGACATTTCTATGACATTTTGTGACAAAGTCTAAATGGTTCACCAGCCAGCCAGCCCAAAAAATTGAGATGCTTTGACTTTATTCAGCCCTTGATGAAGCCCATAAAGATTAGTGTTGCTGCCAACCATGCTCACAGCAGCAATCACTGTCAGAATCACTGACCAGAAAAATGCAATAAATGAATTTGAAGGATATCATATCTCAAGACTTGAAACTTTTCCTTCTATGTGGAAGTCGTCTTATACTCGTAACAGCCTTGGTCAAAAATAGTTTGAACACCCCCTCTCCCCTAGCACAATGCTGGTTACTTCTGGAAGTCCTGCACTCTACAGCAAACCAGCCAACATTGAACAGGGGAAAGAGGGTGATGGTACAGTAAAGTTTACAAAGATTTTCATCTTTATTTCTATCTTTGATTCCTCCACTGTAGTGTCATTTCATAACCCAAGCACATTTATTGACATGGTAACCTTTGTAGTTTGCAATTTTAATACAAACCAAAAAATAATCAGATTATGTCACACTTAGCAACAGGCATCCCTGCTGTTCTGAAAAGCTGATTGGTTGTGGCTCGTTATGTCATCTAAAACTACCAACTTGTAAACTGACCCCATGCATTGCTCTAAACAAATGCACAATGTCGCCCTTAATAATTCCCCTCCACTGAAATCAGTATCATAAAATTTTGAAAACCAACAGACTAAATATTTGCATAAAGTTTTCAGTGGCAAAGGACCTAATTCTTCTCCAACTCAGTCGTCATTTTGAAGATCCCCTTAAAGAGGCACGGTAACTGAAAACACGATAAAGGCCTTCAACGCCATAGGTGACGCCCCCCATTGAGTCAGCAAAAATGGCTGTTTCATCATACGAGCTGCAACGAACTACTGTTTACTTATAAGCAAAGGTCGATTTTCTTTTCAAGTCACATTAAACAACGTCAACACCAGGAAGCGGTTCGAATCGAATTACGGATTCTAGATTTCAAGTGGACTCGTACCGCCCAACTTGTACCTGGTAAATTATGTAACCTTAATCAGCAAGAAATATTCGTAAAATCTCCACATTTTGAATGTTTCTTACCTTGTATCTGTTCCGCAGCCTTTTCCCCTCGTTTTTCTTTAAATTGTAATAAGAATTTTCCAAATATATCTTCAGCTGGACCGTAAATATCCGCCATGTCGAAAGAGGTAAGTCCAGCATCGTAATACGAAAACATTTCACCAACAGCTCGTTCAACATCAATAGCTCCATGCGAACCAGAAACCTGCCACATTCCATTTATAATTCGACGAACTTGCAAACCATTTCGTAGTCGGCATAATGGAACCTTCGACATTGCGAAGGCGAATTTGACCACCCATCAAAATCGTCCGACAACCACAACAGTTCTTGTTACATGATGACAAGGAAGCTCTTCTCGAACCAGTCTCCCAATAGGGAACGGACATGGTACTTCCGTATTTTGGACGTTTCGGACTTGATTCCCGCTAAGTTCTTCATTTCAGTAATATTTGCATAACCTTCCACGTAATTTTTCAGCTCACAATAGATTTTAATGATTGTTGTTATAATCAAAGGTTCAGAATTAACGACGGTAGTAGAAGTGCGGAGCAACTGATGCAACTGCCTACCTTGCACATTTTCACAATCTAGATCGTATGAAGGTGCAAAAAAAGCTGTGTTTTATAATCTTCAGATAGAAATTTGGCTATTCTGAATAACTGAACAAACTACTCACCAGAAATATTGATGTTGTTCTTTGTTTTCTTCACCAAAAATCCTTTTCGCTCAACTTTCAGTCCATGTATCAGTGACGTTCGCGCCTTCGCGCCCGTGTGGAAACGAGGCAATTTTACACGAACCCCTCCCTGCTTCCCCCTTCCCTCCCCCGGCTGGGGAAGGGTAGTCTCCAAATCTTAGCTAGCTTTCAGCAGGAGGAGTCCATTTCTAGTTAGGGAGAGAGAGCCAGGCCATGCAGGCTAACTGACATCGGCACCCGGAAATACAAAAATGGGGAGCCTCCTTACCGCGGAAATTATCTTCAGGCTTTTTTTTTCCCGAATCATTTGACAATTCATTTGTTCATTTTTCACTGTCTCCAAAGCTTAAATAAAAAGTTCTCTAATTTCACCGTACTTTTTTTACAAATCTTCCAAACTTTGATTATATGTTAGCTTGCTTTACCGACTTTTTTAAGATCTATGTACACTCAATTTTTTACGCTCGAAAATCTCGCCATAAAAATTGAGTCTATCAAGAAGTGTGAAGTGGACCGGAAGTAATCTGGACCGGAAGATGAAAATGGTTATGTACTTGTTGCTAAGCAACAGGACGCTGTGGGTCACGGACGTGGCAACTGATATATACAAAGTTTATTTACTCGCAAATCCCGAAAGAGGACGGTATTCAGTTTAAACTCTACTAGATTGAAGCCTCATATTATATACGAGTAACATCTTCTGCAACAAAGAATTTTCGTGTTTCTTCAGCGTGTGTCCTGGTTTTCATTGATTCGCACCTGGCACAGACACTCGGGAAGCTACCGCTAAAACACTCAAAGGATTTTGAACAACACCGGGAAAACTTAAAAATGCTTAGTAATTCAGGAAAATTCATTGATCGGAACAAGGATATCCCAGCGGTAAGTAGTATTTAGCGTTTTTTGTCTTGTATCTTCTCAGTTAGTCTAAATGGACCGCCAGATCGACTATTAAAATACTAACTTAATGTCCATTCGGGACGCCTGAAGTGCCGAGTTTATTTTTCGAGAATTCCATACAAAAAATCCCTAGTTTACTGCATGTATCCTTGTTCTTTCTTGTTGTTGTACGGTTTGCCAAGTTAACATTGGTAATGGAAAAAGACAAGATAAATACCGATAGTTTTTCTGTCACACTTCAAATTATTTCTTTACTGGTGTGCCTGATAGCATGCAGTGCTAGCAAGGTACGAATCTGAGTAGTTTTTTCCTCTTAAAAAGTGGGGTAAAATGGCTACGGATAATAGATTCACAATGATATTATATCCAGTTATCGATACACATAATTAAATCAAGCTGGGTAATACTCATGATGAAAACCTAAACATACCAGCGGGGGACAAAATAAAGGTGCTGTGATATTCAATAGTCTCTTTCTTCTCAGGCAGGTAAACTATTTGATATAACTGGCCACAATGCGAGAGATTGCTTGCAAATAAAAGAACAGGTAAAATTGAATCAAATGAGCTATTGTGAAATCAAAATGTATTAATTATTAAAAAGGAAGGAAAATTAATTTATGGTGTGTTTTCTTGTAGACTGAATATTCTGATAAAGTGAAAAAATTTAGAGCTTTCACCCAACCAAGGGAAGGAATAGAGAGAGTATTTTATGGACGAGCTGATGATCCTAATATAGCTGTACACTTAGCACATGGAGTCAGCACAAAACCCTCTTTTTGGGTAAGTGAAAAAATGAATGGGAAATGGATGTGAATCAATCTTTTGAAGATTACTGATAATCAACTGCATCTTAATGCTTCTTCACAGGCAGGGGATCTTGCAAATCCCCCAAAGAAATCATTATTTGCTCAAAAGATGCTTGAAAAAAAGGAAGGACTTTACGAAAGCCACAAAAAGGCTCCTCTGGGTATGTCAACAGTGTGTTAAAAATATATAGTGTCGTAAATGTATCAAAGGCAAAGTAATTAATTTTGGCCATGTTTTTATACAGGGCAATGTCATGACCAAATACCAAATTTACCAAGTGGAGCCAAACTTTATGAAGACTGCTATGGAGTGAAGACCATCAAAGGTATATGCAACGTCCTGGGGGGGAGAGGGATGGGGTACTCCCATAAAAAAGTGGTAGGGAGATAAAAGGCGGCCCAATGGAAGATTAGCAAAAGCTAAATTGGCTTCCATCTATAAATAAAGACTGTTTTGTTTGTTTGTTTTTGAAAATGACCCTAAAAGGTAGTACACATAAATTATCGGAGATACTGATTTTGTACCCTAAAAGGTACGACCACATTCAACTAATATTTTTTATTCAAAATTGATAAACAAACACCAAGATGCATCAAATACTTTGTTTCTCAAATCATTTCAATCTTTATGTGATTTTCATTATCCTTACCCTAAAAGGTACGCTTATTACATGAACCGGAAACCCTAAAAGGTTAAGTGGCTCATATTTTCAACCCTAAAAGGTCTGTCGAGCACCCCTACCACTTTTGTAAGGGAGTACCCCCACGGGGCAATGTCATCCAGAAATAATTATGTATATTAAACCTGTGATTCTTCTTTATCTGATATATGACTTTTGACATTCCAGATGGTTCAGCAGGAGAAATGGTCAATCCTGGTAAGACTGCTGAACAAGTATTCAAAGAGTCACTTGAAGGGAAAGAACTCTACAAAGTCAGCCATGGTGCTTATGATGTCGGTGAGTAGATTATTAGAAATCCATAGGGGACTGCTTATAAAGAAAAGGGAGGGGTGGGGGTACAATCAGGGGTTGGGTCACACAATTTTGAACTTTTTTAAAGGGGTGGGCTGTCTATAAAAATGTACATTAAAGAGGGTGTCATTTTCAATTCCTGTATGGAAACTAGGGAGGGGTAATTTTATATTGGACGATTTTTAACCCCTTAGAGATACCAGCGATAATCAGCTAATGAACATTAATTTATTATGAACATAAAATTGAATGGTCAACAGGCTTTTGTTGGGCAAATTTCTTCCATTTGAGATCAAGATAATAAGTGATGGGCTCTTTTGATACTCTAAGAGAGACAGGAAATGCTAAAACTCTGACCTTCAATTTCGCTGATTTTCCTAAGAGATACGACGAGTATACCCAATCCTTTTACAATGGAGTCCCCCCCCAATCCTGGGCAAAGCAGTATCTTGTAATCTTGCATCCATGTTTCAGTGGGAATGAAAGAGGGAGGGAAAGAGGGTGTACCATTTGTCCTTTAGAAAAAAAACTAATGGTAAATCAGTAAAGTAGCATGCCGTTGTCATCGTCTTCTAACCAGTTATAATTTTCTCCATGCTAGGAGAGAGTTATGAAAGAAAATATGACTGGAGTCGTGTTCCAAGGGACAGTAAATTTGGTATTGTAACTCCACATAACAATGATGGAATTCATGTGAAAAAGAGTTTAAAATGGCTTCATAGCACTCAGCAGTAAGTTGACTAATATTAAATTTATAACATATTAAAGATGTATACCATCAGTCTGTTCATGTTTCATGGGCAAATTACTGATAGTCTATTTTAGTTACTGCTCTGTCTCATGCACTCTCCTTTGCAGCAATTTTTTGGGTTGTCACAGGAGTGTTGTGTGACGACCCTAAAACAGCTGCAAAAAAGACTGTTTCATCATAATATATATATATAACAATAAAGAAAATAGAATTTAATTTGAGACTCTGACATGTTTCTTGGTTACATTTCAGAGACAAGGGTACCAAAATAGTATCGAAAAGAGTAGATGACTTCAGAGAAAGAACACAACCCCAGCTTGGACAGGTTCATGACCCCATTAAAGACACCCTAAAAGTAGGACTTGATCATGTATTTGGGGTTTTGGTTAAACCTGATGAATATGGAGCAGGGGACCTTATACACATGCGAATGCCATCCAACTTTCTCAGAGGTAGGGATGCAGAAAGAGGTGTGGTAGCAGCAATACGACAACACCTTAAAAAAGCAAATTACCACAACTTTGACAGTCTACAAGCTGCATTTGCACATTATGATAAGGTGAGACTATTTATACAGATCATCATAAAATATAATCATACATGTAATTGCACAATTGGTAATACCTAATCTGCTGTGATTTTGGTAAAGATAACCATTTGATCCATTCCTGGAAAGCCTATGGCATTGTACTTAGGGTAGCTAGCTAGGGAGGGGAGAAGAGGGAAGAGAAATGGTTGAAAGGGGCTGCCAGTTTTTGCCTGAACAGTTCAATTTTCTTGCAACACACTACTGTCTCATGCAGCTATTACAAGTCACCTTCCATCGGCATGGAATGTAATTAATGAATGATCATTTTTCCTTTTGATAATTTATATACAGGATAACTCTGGAAAAATCAGCATGGAGGAACTAGCAAATGTCTGCATACAATTTAACCTCCCAGTGGAACAAGAACTTCTCAAATCTCTGCTTGCTGCCTGTGATGCTGATAAAGATGGCCTAATTAACTATACTGAGTTTGCTAACTTCTTGAACTGGAAGGACCAAATGCCAATTGGCAAAACTGATGGACCTGTCTCTGATAAAAAGGTAATTGCCTTTTACAATGTAATAACTGTGTGTTTATATAACTTTTTTATAAAATATTTGAGATATAATGTGCGCACTGATTGGCTGGCTACCATGTTTATATCAGAGGACAGAGACATGGCTCGCTCAAAAAACATTGAAAATATTTTATAAAAGCAAAATAAAATGATCGCTTATGTCTCTGTACTGTGATATAATACTTTGGAAGATGTAAAAAAGCAGTGAAAACACTTGGCTACACCTCGTGTTCCTAAGCTTGCTTTTCTCTTGCTCTACGTCTTCCATGATGGTGTTATATCACAGTACGTACAGAGACATGCGTGCGCATTTTATATTTCCTTAAATATAACTGTGTGTATTATAACCTCTCCTGACATCATCACAGATATAAAACCATGTAAACCTGTAATAGCTCTTCATAAGTAAATCTCCACACAGTGGATACCTTTACATTGTAAAATGGACATTTCTCCATTCATCAACTGAATTTTTTATTTGCTTTCCTATAGGAAAAAGAACAAGGAGCTGCCAGTCCTGTAACTTTGTCCAAACAAATAGATAAAGCCGTTGGTGGATGGAAACAGTCATCATCCTTGATCAACGCCACTGTTGGTGGGATAAGAACAAACAGTAAGTAATGTTAACCAGAATTATTGACTATTATTAGAAATTGACAGCAAATTTTCTTTCTTGACCAGACTGGAGAGCTTATGGTGTACCTACCATTAGAGCTGATCTTTCAGCACCTAGAATACGAAGAGTTGGTGATAGAACAGTATGTTGAATTTTCTTTGCAACCATTAATTAAAAATACATTTATCATACCTCTCAAGTAGACAGACTAGGTATTAGGAACACACAGATGGCTACTGCACAAGCATGTTATGCCACAAAGAATGAAGTTGTTATAAATCCCTAATGCTAGCAAAATATTAAGTTGTTCATTGCAGCAAATTAATTAATAGCTTTTTTGTTTTTACCTTAGAATTATGGCGATGAGTCCGATGCCTACGGTTTAATCAATCCATCATTATATAGCAACCGTGGAGTTTATGAGAAAGATTTCTTTCAACCAAGAGATAAGTTGGAGGTACAGGAAATAATATTACTTCATTTACATTTGAGTTAATATATATACACTGTGCATCTTATCACCCATATCCTTTAATGTAACAACTATGACTATAAACTAAAGTTATCATTTTCAACAGATGAGGAGAATCGTTGATGGCATTGGTGTTGAAATGACTCCCGAAACATTTGACAAAATATGGGAAATGGCATCTACAGTCAGTCCACAAGGCTTGGTAAGTCTTATCTGCCATCTGGTTAATTTTTGAGCAGGGGATTAATTTTAGTTTGTCAAAGGATAATACAAATGCTTTTCTAATACTTGGCTTGATATTTCAATTACAGTAGCATCCTAAGGTCTGAACACATGATGCAACAATTTCTGCAACATCACATGCAATACAGTATTATTGCACAGTGTGGTGTTCACCCCTGAAACGGCTGTGCGCAACAGCTGCAGGTTTAGGATCAAGTATACTTCTGCAAGATTGTGAGCAACATTACAGTGATGGTGGGCATGCAGTGCAGCTGTGTTGCATGTGATGTTGCAGAAAATGTTGCATCATGTGTCTTGGTCTTAAGACTGGCAATAAATTAATGCAGGATTTAATTTTATTGATTTCAGGTGAGTGTGGAATCATTTAGAAATATTATGGACGAGGCGACAGCACCAAAAGTCATGCAAAGTCAAGCAGTTTAACTTTCACATCAGATCATTCATGAGTGAAGAAAAATATAGAGATAATGCTTTATACTTTTTTAGTATCTTGGCTTAGATATTGATTTCACTGACAAAAAGCTGGCTATTATTTTTCTATTTCACTCCACCATCTAGGTTTTGAAAAAAATATCTAATTCTACCCTACATAATTGTACAAAAAAGATTTTTGCTAGACAAGTTATAAAGATTCTACTCAGAGACAAGTGTATATTAGTTGAATAAAAAGTCCAAGGACATTTATGTTTATGTTTTGTGTATATTAATAACTGTAATTTCTTTTAGTGACCAAAACAAAATAATTCTATGACAGCTTCCAAATATATCCATGCAGCATCCAATATCTGATCCACATCTAACTCACTCAATATCCACTGTCTGTTAAAGTAATATTTTATTTCATATCATTATTTCCTAGTGACTAGATGTGCATTTGCAAGTACCACTAATATGAAGTGATAATTATATTTGGCAATTTACAAATTATTTACTAGATTTCTTTCTTTTATATTTTCCACTCTGTATACTAGAGTGCATGCAAACACTAAAATGTGCACTGAAACAGCTTACAGCAACAAGTGTAAAATCCTGTTTTTTGTTAAATTTAATAGCGCTAACTCAGTACTGTGAAAGTACTGTTTAATGCTTTAATGTTTGCACTCAAGTACATGTGTCTGTTCCTAATTATTGATCATATATATTTATAATATTACCATAAAACAGAGGTACCAGTGAGAACTAATTTTTTTCCCGATAAAACAATCAAGACATTGCAAACAGACTTGCGTAGATTTTGTATGATGGTGAAACATTGCATCATATATACCATGACTGTGACGTGATGCGCAGCCTGTTCCATGTCATTTTCACAGTCATATGAAAACTGTTTCTTACTTATTGTAAACAACTGCACTGAACGATATGTAAACAGTCCAATTTTTACCCTGATGTTTTTAAAACTACTTAGCTCTCTCCCAATAAAGCACAAAACATAACTCCTTCACTTTGATGCCATCACAAATACAGCAATATAGGCATCTTCCAAAGGACATATATGGTCAGAAGGCAAAGCCAGTGTTTCTTTTCCCTTCTCAGTAATGAGTTTAAACCCTAAAGCAAGCAGGAAACTTTTTCCAGAGTTTGGCATGTGGGTGTAAATTCTCTTAAGCTTTGGGTCATCGGCTGGTGTGTTCCTGCCATACATTGCATTGCGAATCTGCAAGACCAAGTGTAAATGTATCAATGCCATCATACAATCATGTACAATATTGCAACATACACATATCTTAGAAGGAATGACCAAAAATTCCATAAAAGATTTAATGGGAATAACATATAAAAACCTGAAATTGAAAATATAAGAATTACAAATGGGCAATTAACATACCAGGTACAAGAGTTGGTCACAATATTCTGGTTGGAGATCCTTCAAGGCTAGGCACTGATTACTTGTAAGACCTGAATGTAAGAACATCATTTACTTAGTGAAAAAATAAACAGTTGGAGACTAGCATGGGTTACCAGCTCATACCATTCAAGGCAGCTGCAAGACCACTACACGACAAGACAACATCTTTATAATCTTCATCAGGGTAGACCATCTTTCCTCCCTTTTTGTTGTCAAAGCTCAATCCAAGTAGATTGAGAAGTTTCTCCCAACCAGCGCAGGACCCAAGTGAAGACTTTAATCCATCATGAGTGTAAGGCTTAACTTTCCCTTTGTCAAAGGAATCACAGGCATCATCAAGCTAATACAAGAAGATGACACATGAGCTTTAACAGACTAGTGTTACATTTCACTTTTATCACCTTTCAAAGAGCAGTTGTCAATGAGCTTAATCATATGTAATTCCAAAAGTCACAGTACAGAAATATAATTACCATAGCTGGAAAGAGCACGTCAAAATTAGTAAAACTGTGAAATTTGAATGAAATAACTTTCAAACTCACGAAGATATGAATTTTCAGAAATCGAAATTTTGTATGAAAACATTCGCTGGTTAAGGCAAGAGATGCCTACCAGCAAAGGTTTTCTTACAAATTCACACTTTTCAAAAATTCATATTCTCGCGAGTTTTGGATTTAATTTCTTCAAACTTCACTGTCATGCTAATTTTAACATGCTCTTTCCAGCTATGGTAATTCTTTTTCTGTTTTACGAATTTAAAAATACCTGATAAAAGCTCATTGTGATGATGAAAGAATTGTGATTGTTTAATATTGATTATCTTGTCCAATCAAAATGCCGAACAAAGCAATTAGCATAACAGAGCACATGGACCTTTTTCACAGTCCAATGAAAACTGCTCTCCTGCACTGAGTTTGTTAAATTTGTTTTATGATTGATCACAAAGTAAAATGAAATTCTTACAAGGTCATCAATTTGAGCCAAGAAGTCTGGAGTGGCCAGAATCTCTCTGAAACACTGAAGAAGGTCTTCTTTCTTGGGTGATTTCATCAGTGCGTTGAATGCAGAGGTCAGTGCACTATCTGTAGATATGAAGCAATTCCAGTTGGAAATAAAAAAATCGTTTTGAATATGAAAGTCAATGAAAAGGCAATAGCTAATACCTGCACCATCTGGCTGATCTAAATTAGGAGGTACAACTTGAGCTGAGCCATCTGTTGAATCAGAAACAACATCTTCTAGTCTCTTGTCAATAGCTAATTCCATCTGTCCAAGTCCTTCTAGTATTTCTAACTCATAACATCCATATGCTAAGACTGTATCACTTGGAATGTCAAAGGACCGATGATGTGTGTCTTTAAAAGAACCATCTAGATTAGCTGAAACTTTAGTCATACAAGAAGCTTCTACATCAGCACCAGCTGTTAAAATATAAAATGACAACCAAAACAATGTAACTAATTGTAATGTGCATAGGGTGGGGGGCAGGTGTAACCAGAGGAATTAACAAAGAACTTATGGTCTGAGCTTATAGTACAGAGTAACCTCACAGAGATGAGGCCAGCCATTAAGAACAGATTAATATAGTTGAACCAACTGGATCCAGTAATGGACACCTCCAGTAAGCACATGCCTTGATACATTAACAAACAGCAACCATTTTCCTGACAAACATAATGCTTACTACATACATTAAAAAAATTTTAACCTCCCGTAAGCAGACACCAATAATTCCTGGTCCCAAGGACATCTGCTTACAGGAGATTAAACTGTGTATTTCTTATTACCCTGTACTTGCAAATCTGACTGTATATTTGTCTCCTTTGTAGTTGTAACCATTTCAGATATGATACAGAGCTTCCTTCTTTTACTCCCTATAACAGCCTGGACAAATTCATGGTCTAAGTTAAGAATTTGGTCTTTTAAAGCATCATTCAGGTCCTGCCACTTTATTTCTGTCTTGTTCAAGGTTCCAAGGTCCATTTTAACAACAAATGAATCAGCTGTAGAAACATCAATTCCAAGTTCCTTTGCCAGTTTAGCACCAAGTTTACCAGTGACATGAAGGGTTGGTTCATTGGAATAGTTTGCAACAAATTCCTTTGTCTTTAATTTGCCACTCACATCTATTGGCTGAAGAGATGAAACAATTCAAAGTTTATTGGTATCAATATTGTTACAAGACTCTCCAAAATGTTAATATATAAACAAAGAGCAAATGTGTTATTGAGTAGGTCACATGGCCTAAGCTAGAAATTTTTTTTTTTGGGGGGGGGGAGTTGGTGGTAGGGAGGTCTTGAATTTTTAGCCTGAATCTTTTTTTTTATAAAATGATAAATCACTAATGAGCATGTGCATTGGTACAAGAATTCCATCACAACTAAATGCCACTTCCTGTGTTATATTACAAAACGCTTGTCACATCAGGTGATCGAGCTACAAAACAGCCAGTATATTTAGTAAGTCTAGTAAGGGTTTTATGTGACATGCATAAAACCAGTTCAAAATGGTTTCAAACCAGATTTTAATTTATTCATCAAGAGATCTGGACAGAATCAAACGGATGCTTGCAGTGGTGTATCATTTTGTTTGTCCTTGTTGAGTGGGAAAACTGCAATGCTCGCAGGGTAGGTTATTAAAGAAAGTGGATATATGTACATGTACAATCATGGTGGTTATGATACATGGTATACAAGTTTCTTAACCACAGAGGCAGGTAGATTAGACTTGCAGGATTACATATAAGCCTCTGGCTGAGAGCTGAGAATATATTTGTGAAATTAATTCATTAAGCTTATTAATAATTAAACCAAAGTACTATATAGAAATAGTAAGCTAACATAGCATAAAAGAAACTAATGGATTAGAAACAACTTTGAAAGTCAATTACTAGTACATACGCTGTCATGAAACCATGTATCTTTAGATCAATGCTTGTCTCTCCCACATCCTTTTTTACATGTATGCACATTCAATTACTTCGACTCTTTTAACTATACTCTGCAGACAACTTATCTTTCAACCACCCAAATATTGTTATAACATATCCCAGGCGTCAAGTTGAAGTGGTCTCGTAATATGAATGATATGTATCAAATATAGACCCTGAAACACAGTTGAAGTAGGCAAGGAGAAGAAATGAAAGTAGCTGTCATAAGCTTAATCACCTTTGTCAAAATTTCGTTCAAGGTAAACGGTGTCGGCAAATACTTCGTTGACTTCCACAACCAACGACTTTTCTTTCTTTCCACGACACACATGACTCGACATTGAGAAGCTGAATTAAGATCGAGTACAGGATGCAAAGAAGATCGTCCTGTGTCCTTCACGAGCTGTTTGCTTGCTGACTCGAACAGCGCCATCTTTTCGATTTCTTGGAACCCCACTACACAGGTAGCCCAAAACATGAATCACACCTTTGGTGGTTGTCTGCTCTTTAAAGGAACACTAGCCGGCGACAAAATGTTCACTGTGTGCCACTGAACGTAGGAACATAACGCAGTGGCAGGTTGTAGGGGTAAATCCACAACAGGTTGTATATAAAAATTTTATGCGTAATGATTTGGTCTGGGGTCAGGTCAACCCAATTTATAAATGACAGGTGTAACAGTTTGCGTCATGTCTCATGCGAGCAACAAAACTTCATTTATGTAACCGCTGTTAATGCCATTATGGGGGAAGTCGGTGGAGAAAAGTAAATCGGAAAAACGCAGTGATCTTGATGGTAAAACCTATGGTAGGTCATTTTCTAGCCTGCGTTGCCGGCTCTCAAGAGAAGGGAAGGGGGGTGCGGAGGGGAGGGGAGGGAGACTGGGGAGGAGAGAAGGGAAATGATCTTCAAAAATCTCATTTCCCTTCTCTCCTCCCCAGTTCCCCTCCCTCCCCTTTCCCCTCCTTCCCCTCCCCTCCCCTCCCTTGAGAGCCATCAACGCAGGCTAGTCATTTTCACAACCAAGATCATTGTATTATTCCTGCTACCAAGACCGTTTGGATCAGAAATCGGAAAGAAAAACTGGGAGGAGAGGAGTTTGGTGCATTTTCTCTTACTCTACAAAATTGAAAAGAATAATGATGAAAATGTATATTTTATTGTGCTAAAATTTATGATATGGAATAAAAATGTCATTACGTTTGCATTATAGTAAAATTGTTATTTCCTCTGGTAGAGTACAATGTATCATGAACTATTCTCCCCATATCCACACGACAAGAGCAGTGCTTTATATTCAGCTATTACAGACGCTTCGTCATCAAGTGTAAGATCCAAGTAAGCATCTTGATCATCGTCTGCAGCTATGTCTGGAATCAGTTCTTCGACAGCTTGTTCTAAATTTGAATCCTCGCTTTCAGAACTTGATCGTGATGCACTTCCTGAATGAAAATAAACAGAAAGAAAATAATGGTCTTGTATTTATGATGACATACGTTGATTCAAATATTCTAATAGGAAACAACAACAACAAAGTTTGCATGGATGGAAAGCGATGCGTTACGTTTCGCCGTACTGTAGCAGCGCCACAACATCAAATCCTGACGTAAACGTTTCGTTTGTCCGTTCCGTAAGCCTGTTTATTACAGGTTGCATCACCAGATAAGCTGCTCTCTGCACGGCTACTTTGCTGATGTTCTATACCAAAAACATTTTGTCACAAGATTTACGTACCGTGTGAAGAACAAGATGGCAGGACACCACCCGACGCCACGAGCTCTTCGATTGCTCGTCGACTATTTCCACGAAACCTTTTTAGTGCTTCTTTTATGACATCGATGTTAAAACCCATTGAAAGTATCTAAAACCACAACAATCACAACGTCAAAACGCTAACTCTTTTTTCGAATGCCGGAAAAATGAACTTTTGTCAAATGACGCAACTAACGAAACGTTGTCTAATAACAAGGATTACCTGTGCAACAAGCTCATCTGACGGTTGGAAAGGCTCTTCTAATCTGTTATATAAAAACAGTTTATATATAAACAAAATAAATGCAAGAAAATGAGCGGACACTGCAATGCAGATATGTATTCCTATAGGCCCTCGCATAGGATCAAACACGAAAAGGACAGTTAGTAAGATCCAACACTATAGGAGGTAGGAACCTCTTTTTTTTTTTAACCAATTAGGAAAAGTAAGGACAATCAGGAATCGATATAGTGACTATGATTGCCGCGCTGATGATAATAATGGTGATGATGCTGATGATCACCGTCATCACCATAGAAACCAGGCTGTAAGAAGAAAGCTATCAAATAAAAGACCCGTCAGTTTCCCTGCCAATGCTGAAACACCAACATACTTATCTGGAGGGAGATATAGCAGTTCTGGGTGATCTTGCAAAATCTAAAAGAAATAGAATGGTCGACTTGGGTTTGTTAATCAGTAATAAAATCTAAATTTAAATTTGGGGTAGCTCATCACCCTTCCTCGCAGCCAAGTGCTGAATTACGAAGGGCGCAGCTCAACGTGATCGAGTCGAAGGTTTACAAGGGCGCTTTCATTACGAGACAATTGAACAATCACACATTTACATACAAATTTACATACACATACACGTAGCAGCCACCATACGACTCATGTCTGATCACGGAGCACAGCTTAGATCGAAACTAGTTCGTTTTTACTGAGGGAGGAAAAAGCGGAGAACCCGGAGAAAAAACCCTCGAAGCAAGGGAGAGAACGAACAAGAAACTCAAGCCACATGTGATGCCCCGTCCGGGGATTGAACGAGGGACCACAGCGGTGACAGACCGGAGCTCTCACCGCTCGGCCACCCTTGCTTCCCTATAAATCTAAGGGATATCTTGAGACGTACAGGTACAGAGAGAAAAAAGAAAGGAAAGGAAGAAGTGTTGATAAAGGACGAAAATGAGGTAATGTGACAGAAAAGGGAGGCCCGGCGAGAAATTAAAGGTTCAAATACAACAACCCCAACCTGTAGGGCGCGGTCCATACTGTTGTTAGATTGACGAAGGGCTTCGGCTGCTGTTTGTCGAGTAAAACCCATGTCAACTAAAGCTTCAACGGACGATAAATTGACCCTAAGGAAGAAAACATCTGTATTTCAATTTCCTCATTTATACTGATATCGTCAACAACACCGTCAACAAAGATTACAACTTTTGACTGAGAGGAACTCTGGCGTCTTCCCTTCAAAAACGCAAACTTTTTAAAATGAAATGAAGACCTTTGAGAGTATAACTTTTTGTCTTCCTCAGCGGAAAGCTTTTGAAAGCGCACATTTGAGTAAAGAACCAGGAGCGAGTGAGCTACAGCGATCGGCAGCGTAAGTAATACATGAAGAACATACTGTACCATTCACCATTGGCCGTTTTGCCCAACTTTCTTTGTATTCGTTTCTGCTTTCGTTCTTGTTTTTCCCTTTCTTGCCTTTCCATCTTTTCCTGAATTCACGAACAGATCAAAAGTTCGCTATCTATTCTTTAAACTTAAGACCTAAATCATACTGGAAAATACAACTTATTGAAAAAAAATTCTACAGACCATATGTCTCTTACTACGCCTGTTAAAGGCCCAATCTTCGCCTAATCTCACCCATTCTCCCCCAATCTCGCCTACCCTCACCTAATTTCACTCAACCTTGCCACTTTCCCGCGTGCGCTTTTCCCGACAAAATCTCTAATCTCGCCTAATCTCATCTAGCCTCGCTACTTCCCGCAAGCCCTTTTTTTTCAAAAATTCTCTAATCTCGCCCAATCTCGCAGCGAGATTAGGAGAGGATTGGGCTTTCAACAGGGCTAGCTCTTACTTCTCAGAAAATCCATTTTCCATTACCTTTTTTCGTCGTGTTATATAATCAATAGCGTTTGTTACATCTCCATCACATGCTCGCAGGCCAAGACGCGCTTCACGTACACTGAACCCCATGGCTACCACTGAAATCAAACAAACATGACGATGATGATGATAACAATTACTAAAGCCAAACTCTTCGGTTGCACGTTAATATTCATCAATTGACTTAATAAGCTTGAGACCATTTGTAGCCAGCTCTAAAGAGGAGGGGAGGGGGAAGGGGGAGGGGAGGGGGAAGGACTCCTCCCCAGTCTCCCTCCCCTACAGTCAGCCGTGCAGGCTAATTATGCAGGCTAGACTGTTGGTGCACACTTTAACCTTTCCTAAAGGAAAACTCACACTGTGTTAGTTGACTATCTCCTACATGAAGTCTTGCCATCTCACTTTCAGCTTTATGTAGAATGGACATTGCATTGTCATACTGGCCTATGTGGTAGGCACAGACTGCTTGTAATGTATGAAGCCGTACAAACAAGGCAAGCTCACGACCAGTACCACCCTAGAACCAAAGTAGAAGGTGTTAGGTATAGTCCTGGGGGGGGGGGGGGGGCCTCCCATATATAAGAGGACGGGGATGCTCGTCGGAAATTTTAAAAATGACCCCTAAAAGATACCAACTCAAAAACACTAAATTTAACATTTTGCATATTTTAGTCAATCAAGCGATCAATTGTGTCTATTTATATACGAACAATTTGATGGTCATGCAATCCGATCTTTGTTTCCAGTATTTAATCGTTGATGGAGGAAAAAATTACCCTAAAAGGTACCAGCTAGGTCTCTAGTAGTCCACTAAAGTCTGGGACACCCTAAAACACTGCTAAAAGGTACCAAATCGCTGATTTTGACCCCTAAAAGGTACGACGAGCATCCCCGTCCATTTCCAATCGGAGTTCCCCCCCGGGGGTATAGTAGAAAATTAACTCAACCTAGAGGGCTTTTCAGCAAAATTATATTTATTTACTATTATGATATAATGTATCTCCATCTAGGAAGGAACAAATAAAGGAATGAAGGTATGTAGGAGCAAATGAAGGAATGAATGAATAAAGTAAGGAAGTATCACGTGCTTTGATACCTGCATAGCTTTAAGTCTTTCCAGATTTGGACCATAACTTTTTTCAAAGCACTCTTGGCATTTTTTTAGCCTTGCCTCTGTATAAAGAAATACAGGAGGGTAAGATAGGAAAAGGCAGATATAGTCATTTCTCTCTCTTCTTGATCATCACCTGAAGGAAAGAGGGAAGAGAGAAAAATGACTCTGGAAAAGGGAATTGTGAACTGAATGCAAAATAAGTGTAAGAGAGTGTGTCTAGAGTTTAGTGAGTAAGTGAATAAAGAGTGAGTAACAGCTTACCCGCATCTGGTAAATCAGTGATACTTTTCAAAAACAGGTAGCACCACACAATATCCATGCAGAGAAGGGCATAGTTATCAACAGCATTAAGAATCTCCGCACGACATTGCCTACAATAAAAATAGTACATGTAATCAACCATCGTCACCATCATATCGGACCATTATATAAATGTCTAAATTTTAGCTCCCTTCTCATTTTCTTCCATTCATTTCAGCTCCCTTCTCATTTTCTTCCATTCATTTCTTCATTCATTCATTCATTGTTGCTTTGCTCGTTTGTTCTTTCATTCTTAAATTCTTCCTCCACATAAAAACCTCAAAGTACAAACTTAAAGATAAAGGTTTATATGAACCTTACTGAAATTCCTTGTCTGCTTCAAGAAGATACAGCAATGCTTGTGCATAATTCTTTTTCTTTAAGATATTCTTTCCCTTCTCATGGAGGGTCATAGCAAGGGCTAATGACTAACAAAAAAGACATTGTAAATGTTGCTGATGGTATTCAAAGAGATGAGTTAGTCAAATTGTATTTATTAACATAATAATTGATGTTGGTATTTTCTGCAAACCTTTCTTTCTTTTTCTGGTAGAGATAGAGGTCTGCCCTCTTGATCATGAATTTCCAAAAAATACTTCTCTGTATCACTTGTACCACCTGAAATCATAGAGAAATATTTTTATCAATACATTATCACTATCACCCAATAATGAACAACTCTTGTATTGGGGTTCCTGTGAAGTGATAAGGGCCACAACAGGAATCCCAAAACTCAAACCTTCCAGACACCACAGTGATGCAGATAGAAGAAGCTGTCTTTGAATAATGTTTATGCATTCAGGGTTAGAAGTATATGGTCTATACAAACAAAATGCATTAACCCTGATGAACTCACCATCTAGTCTTGTTGACAAAACTTCTGCAGCTTGTCTGGTACGTGAAACCTGAGAAGCCATCTCTTGATCAGACTTCTGTTTCTGCCTCAGTTCAACTTCAGACTCAGCAAGATGGATAACTAATAACTGGCTGTTGTTTTTGACATGTTGGCTTTCTAAAGGTTTATCTAAGGGGTTAGAATTATATATGGCAATTAGTGCTATAATGTGTTTAGATATAAAAGTATATCAGAGTAAGGACTGCATGATAGGATATGATATCTCCATACATAGTAATTAGCTTTTTACGTGCTTACAAAAGTATAAAATACCTTCATCAATGACATTCCCATTACAGATGACTTTTATATAATCAACCATGATACCTGTTTCATTACTCAATCTAATTAAAAAAGAAAGGCAAAAAATTTCAAACATATAATATAAATTTATATATTAGTGGATTGACATTTCTTCTGTTTTATCAAGAATAGGAGGAGGAAATTAAGGGTGTACTGACATATATCGTTGCTGTGCAACAGTTGCTATGCAAAATAGGGTCTTATTTTGGCCGCCAAAATTGAATAGACGCACGCACACACGTTTTTGGCACGAATCATTTAATTTCCGGTAGACCGACTCACACCTGACAAAAAGGACTCATTTTCGTTCTTATTGCACATGTGCAGGGCACTTTACTTCCGGTTTCTTTAAAAAGCTATAATCTTTGGCAAAATTCATCAGAACGAAGTGTCTTTTCAATATTTATATTCTTTACAGCCTTTTCTTCAAAGCCGAGCATGGGATTTGCGAAAAATTGAGAAATGCGAAAGTTATTGGCATAAGTCGATCATTTTTGACGTTCAAAAAATCCTAAAAGGCTTATTTGGAAACCATTCTTAAAACCCATGCTCGATTCTATGCACCTTGGTCTCAAGATTAAAATAATGCATTTTAAATTCTCAAATATACAGTGCTGAAAAAAATTATAGCTTTTTACTGTATCTATGACGTCACATGATGACGTCATGCAATGGCGTCATAAAATGCGAAAGTTCCCTCAGGGAAGACAAAGTACTACAAAATATAAAGCGATATGACAATTTGGTGGCATTATATAGAATTTTCAAATTTCCCTAGCAACGGGCCATTTTTATATGTCAGTACACCCTTAAACAGAATGAAAAAATGAGAATAAAATATCGCTCACTTAATTTTTAATGCAGCTCCAGTCTCTGTTAATCCAATCTGTACAGTTATCTTTTTATTATCACCAGCCACTCTACTCTTCAATGTAGCTAGTCCTGATTCCCGGAATCTTTTCTTGGATTCAAGCTTTTCTAATGCATGGAGTCGTAGATTTTCCAAAGCTTCAACAACCAAGGGACCAGATACGCCAAGAAGTGCTGAATAATGGCATACAAGTTCCTGATGCAAATTGAAGCACAAATATTAGCTTATTAATTTTTTCAATATAATAAGCATAAAATTTTCTCAAATTGAGTAAACGTTCTGCTCGTCTCACGATATATCTTGAGATGGGCAACTTTTGCTTAATTTGAATTAAAAATTCGTGTTTTTAAGTAATCATATAAGTTAAGAGTGATACAGATCGAGTTGAAAGAAATGTTCGAGAAATGCATGAACTTCCGTGTAAACACATCGAAAAACAGGTAAAAAGTTTTAACAATCTTATAAATACTTTTTATCTCCTTCCTAAGAATTTCTACGATCTTGTTTCCTTTTTTAGAACACGGAAAATCTATGAACATAATGATATAAGTTCTTAAAAAAATGAAGGCAATAATTTTACCTCTGGGTACTGTCCCTGTGCTTCTCCATCCACAGTAAAAGGAGGAAGCCATAATTGCACCCGTTCCTTGTTTAATTGCTCTCGTAGTCGACGAAGAATGACTTCAAAATGACCCTCTCTTTCCGCCATTTTTATCTAAATCCAAAGAGAAAATTCCATAAAAAATATAAGCAAAAAAAGTTTTTGATGACTCAGACTGAATGAGTTGTTTTTGTCGTCAAGGCAGGTTCTCCATGTATGACTAAATTTACCTTTGCGAATATACAAATGCATCAAATTGTTCCATATATGAAGTATCTAGTTCCTGGTTACTACCGCTGTGCATACGTACCGAGTTGCGTCTCTGGTATTTTCAAGATGGCGGCAGATTTGAAGTTGCAAAAACTTTAAAAGTTGATCGTTTATGATTTCCGTTCTCCAACGAAAGACAAACTGCGGCATTTTAACTCTTTTAACTTTAAGATGGTGACTTTTTACTTTTCGTTTGGTGTCTGGAATACATTCAGAGCTGATGAACCCAAGTGAAGTTTTCAATAATAATTTCGGTTAAATTTTTTTGCTGTCAGCTATGTCTTCTATCGTGCTGCCAGTTGGACAATGTGGAAACCAGATCGGCCAAGAACTCATGACCCTAATTGATAATCACAGCGTCAGACACCCAATCAGTCACAGAGATGGAAAACTTCGATGTGTCTGTGTTGACAGTGAACCCAAAGTGATAGCACACACTTTAAAGTGTGATAAAAAACGCGGGAATCTTTTTCGAGAAGATAATTTGATCAGTGGGTCAAAGTGGCAGGGGGAATAACTTTGCATTTGGTTACTATGGACTGGGTGGCAAGACAGAAGAATCTTCTCTTTTGAATAGAACTATGGATGCTGTTAGGAAAGAAGTGGAGAGGTGTGATTTTTTTGCAGGTAATCAATTGCTGGCTTTCATCCATTCCTTTGGGAATTCAAACGATGATGGAGCGGTAGCCATGTTGGATGAACAAACAAGTGACACTAATGAGAAATCTTTTGTTGAAGTTCACCCAACATGGCTGCCGTGACGTCACATGTAACCCAAGAATACAGGCAGGAAAGGATTGCTAGGAGACTGAGACAACAGACTGTGTCAAACATTAATTGTCCTACTTTTAGACTGTCTTTAGAACTGTTTTGAGACTGTGATTATGCCAGCCACTTGCTTGCACTGAAAGTTTTCAAATATCACAAAACGAGATAAATAATATTTATTCAAAGTAATGGAAGAAGGCCATAAAAGGTTCTAAAAACAGCCTAAATGTAAGGCAACACATTACATTTAGCTGATGATAGAGCAGTTTTGGTGAAAGTGTGAAATGGAATATGCCATACCATCGACTGATGTCTATTTGGAATGACTTGCCATGACTGTATCATGCTGCAACTGTGCCATTAAAAAAACTGCTATATATTCTAGTGCAAGCATGAAGATCCAGTCTCCTTCTTATGTTCTGGCACATTCAAGCTCATACATTGTATACCTTATTCACTAGCTTCAGTGTTTTCCTATTACAATCCTCTTGGGAACTAAGATTTTTTGTTTGAGGTGAGCATTTTTTTGTGTCTTCTTTAATGACAACATTTCAAATAAGAAATGTATTTCCTAAGAGAGTTGTAATTGAAAATCATTGAGGCAAACATTACATAAGGTCTATTAAGTCTCAAGTAGAAAGTTAATATTAAATTTCAAAATGTATGGTCTGCATAATAACTAACTTGTTTTAAACTTGACTTGTTTTACCCTTGACTTGTTTTACCCTCCATCGTTCCCTTCTTGTCGTATCCCTCCCCTTACATTGGCTTATGGAGGCCGCTACTAGTATTAATATATATATATATATTTTTTATAAGTGTTTTATGTATGTCAATTATTATTTTTTTTCTTGTTCGTTGTTGGGGGCAACCTTGCCGGGACCCTTTGAGTCCGTTAGTTGCTCCCTCACTTAGTTTCAAATGTGTTATGATGTAGTCGTGTCTTATCAGTTCCTTTTTGTTTCTCTCTTGTTATTGTAAACTCGCGAACTAGTGGAAGCTTCTAAATAAATAAAATAAATAAATAAATAAATAAATAAAACTCAAAATATTTACTATTTGGTGTGTTACAGGTATAATGGTGCTTCACAGTCTAACAGGAGGTACAGGATCAGGTCTTGGTGCTCGTCTTATTGAATCTCTTCGTGATGCATATCCCTTGTCATATTTAACATCAGTAGCTATATCTCCTCATCTCTCTGGAGACTAGTCCTCTACAGCATTATAACTCCCTCTTTATGTCTTGCTGCATTGCAAAGGTACAGTCTCCATAACTGTCTTACCTGGTAAGTCTTATGGATCCATTGCTTATGATGGTGTCAGCCCTGTTAAATGTATTTGATATACCATGATATCCAGTACATTTTGATAACCAAAATCAATATGTGAAGTTGAGTGATGTATGTAGAGTATATCAAATGTAGTGGTGGTGAGTGCATGTGGAATGATTGACACTGAAAAGCCCCTTCAGGGGAGTGTCAATTAAAAATATTTACTTTATTTATTTATTTATAACCCATCCTCGGGCAACGCAGGAGAAAATTATTCTGTACAAGCACATTGTCTGTTAGAATTGTTCCAGAAGTTAAAATTCAAAATGGGGGCTTTCAAAGAACCCAACCAATCTGATTGGTTGATCCTGCATGGGGTCGACCAATGAATTCCCATTTCCTGAACAGGTTCTAACTGACAACATTGCCAAGGGTAATTTTTCTGGTAGCGAGAAATGAGCGACAGAATATTGCTCCTGGGTTCCCAAGGACATTTGATAACCATGCCATGTGCTGTAGTTTTCATTCATATAAAATGTGCTTTATACAACAAAGAATGAAAGTCTATGCATGCTCATTCCCTACTTGTGGCATATTCAAAAAGGTGTAGCAACAAAATTGTACAACTTTTCCTTGGATAGCCTGCGTATCGGCCCTGGGGAGGGGAAGGGAGAGGGAAAAGGGGAAGGAGGGGAGGGGGAGGAGGGGGACTGGCAGCCCTGCAAGTAATAGAAATAGGGAGTGTGCAAAAATGCTGCACAAAAAGTTGCACGATTTTGTTGCTTGGAAATTTATATGTAAATAAACTGCACATTTCTTAACATTGAAAGCTTAAACAGCAATATATTTTCTTGTATCCCTGAGAAAGATACCTGTACTAGTACAGTACTGGATCTATGTGTACTTTTTTCTAATTACTTAGGACCTGACCTTACTAGTAACATGGTGATTTCCCCATGTTTATTTATAAAACACTACTTTCATTTTCAAGGAATACAGACTGCATCACATTATTCAGTAATGATGACGTTCTTAGACATCTGATATCACACACAAGTACTATTGCTGCAGCAAAGCAACAGAGTTCTGGAAGTGTATCACTCAAAGAAATGAATCAACTTATTGCTGCAAGCCTTGCTGGAGTTTTGCTACCTTTGGGAGAAAAACCCAAAACAATAACAAGAAAATCTACAATGAATAAATCAAAACTAAAAAGTCCAGGCAGAAACTCTTCTGTGATGTCTGGTTCTAGTTTACAAAAATCAGATAAACACTCTTTGTGGGATTCAAAAAGAAACCTTTGGTCAGCGAGCTCAACATTGTCTAATTTATCTGGTATGTCTAATTTCTCTTGCTGTGAAGAAGATGAAACAAGTTCCATAATGCAACGACAACCAAGAGATACAGTTTCAGCACTGATGCGCTATAGAGGCATTACATCCAAATCAACTGCTTTTTCCACTGAAATGCTTGATTCAAGCTCCAGCAGCAAGGCATCTTCTAAAAGTACTTTATCAAGTGATGTAGAATTTGACAGCATGACAAAGGGAAATGAGCCCTGGGAAATGTTGAGGTCTGTTTGCCCTGAGCCATCAAAAAAGTTTGCAACTATTCACCACTTGGCTAAAACAAAGGTTACTTGGGAAGCACTTACTCAGTCATTACTTCATTCTACCTGTCGTTATGATAAGGATGGTAAACAGTTTTCTACTTTGAACTCACTGCTTATTGCCAGGGGTACTGGAGAAAAGCCTTTTATGGATTCTCTTGCTAAGATTGAAGAACGACTCAAGAGCTCACTTGGTTTTGTGGAATGGAATCCTTTTCCAATTGACTACTGGATAAGTGAGGATAAATACTTTTCTTTTAAATCACTTTTTACGGATATGGCTAAGTTTGGTGTCAAGCTAGAGCAGTTTGCTACACTTTTTCTGTACTACATATATGTATAAAAACAGTCACAGCACAGTACAGTCATGTCACAAATCTGTGCTGTGACTGTGCTGTTTTCACAGTCGTATAAAAACTGCTCTAAGCTAATGCTATGCTATATAACAATAATTTGATCATTTGTAAGTTTATGAACGGATTGTCACTCGGAAATCTACACTCAAAGAAGCAGACACATCTAACTTTAGAGCACATTTCCAAGTGACCATTCATAAACTTACATATGTTGTAGTTCTGTACAGTTTCTGTACAAATCATTCTGCTTGGGTTATCAGACAGCATCCCTCCTGCACGTACTCAGCATAAAATAATAATGAACTTCAACCTGCTCACCACTTAAGTCTTCAAATAGCTCAGTTGGTAAAGCGTCAGATTAGAAATCTGAAGGTTATGGGTTCATCCCCACTGAGACGATGCATGCACTGTCACATCTAACTAATAATTTGATCAGTCGAGAAATATTGAGTGACTAATCAACAGGGACAGCATGTTACAAGCACGGAAATAGTAACAGGTGGTGCCAAAGACCCTTAATGAATCATTTAGAAAGGAGTGAAAAAAATACCAGCCCCAGGGAATGCTGGTTTTTCAGTCATACAAAATCAAACCTAAGCTTGATTCACATTTACTGATACATTTGTTTCAAAGTTGAAAATATTTAGGAGTGGTGTAGCTAAGTTAGTTTCTTTACCTCCATTTGTGTGAGGGTCTAAATTTTGACTTCTTGTAGCTAATATAGAGGAGTTTTTGAGTGTGAAATGGACCGTGTCAGGCCGTGACTGTGTCAGTGTGTCATGTTGTCCACAAAATCATTTGAAATTTCTGCGCTAACTGTTACATGCCATTGCTGTGCCATTTTCACAGTCATACAAAAACACTCTAGGATGCAGTATTACTAATGGAGGGAGGGGAAAGAAGGGTGTACAGGTACACTTGTCCCATGTAGGAACCCCTTTGGTGCACAAAGGACACAAACATAATGAATGTCATGTGTCACCTGGTTTCATCGATGTATAGCATTGAATGTATATCCTCAATATAGTGCTGCAGGCTCAAGGGATTCCCAGTCTTTGACACTAAGCTTACATAAAGTTGAGTAGTGGCAATTAAATTATTTTTTGTACTTTTGTCTAATATATAGGTCAATATAGTGCTGCAGGCTCCAGAGATTCACAGTCTTTGACACTTTGTCCTAAATTCCTAGTAGGAATTATGGGCTTTCTTCAAGATATTATGGACAAAGCAAAAACCATGTATGATGTGGGAGCTTATGTTCACTGGTATGAAAAACATGGTTGCTCAAAGGTAAGGCATTTCATTCTTCTGTTTCTTGTCGCACAGAGAACTTTCTCTCTTTCTCTCTAAGTTATCTTTTCCTCCCTCCAAGTTTATCTGATTAGACACCTCTTTCTGTTGAGAAGTACTTGCTGGACTTTTATTAGTTCAGTGAAGTTTTAACTTCATTAGAATGTTCTTCCTATGATTGTCATCTAGGCAGGGATCAATCCAAGCTACCTGTTCTAGCTAACCATCATCCACTTATACTCACATTTCTGTTGCTTGTTATAATCAATTCTATCTGTAACCCTTGATTTACAATCCCTGTGCAATTGCCTATTATTGTAACTGTTGTAGAATTCTGTTCATTCTCTTAGTTACCAAGATTCTTTCATATTTTTAGGATGATTTTCAAGATGCATTTGCTACCTTAGATGGTGTTGTAGAGGAGTACAGACTTGCAACTTTGTAGGTTTTGGAACAAGGTATTAGACAAAAATATTAACAAGAACCACAAATGCTCTTTCAAGGCATCATAAATGTACATATGCATATTATCTTACTATATAATCAAGAGTATATTATTTATCATGGCATCTTTTTTACTTTTATTTTGTTAATGGCCCCAGTAGCAGGGTGTGAGTATTACTGCTCAAGAGCCTCTGTGTTCCCATTGGATATCAAGGGCGGATCCAGGATTTTTCAAAGGTGGGGGTCACGTGACGTTTACAAACAGGGAACCCAAACGAAAAAGTCTTAAGCCATTGAAACTCGCTGAAAATATGACATTAATTGCTTAGACTAGTGATTTTTTAACACTTTTTATTAGAAACAAAAATATTATATTTACAACTGAATGGGTAGAGGGTTGGCATTGCTTAGTGATATTTCAATGAATGTTAAAAGTGAGTCTTTTCACAGAAAAAAATTACTACTGTCGCAAATTCATGACATATTCATTGATAAACACAGGGGGCATCCTGACCCCCGCGACCCTCCCCCTGGATCCACCCTTGGATATTGTGAAAAATTTATGGATCACCTTGCTTTGAGTGCAAGCTGTGCTGTAACCACAACACAATGCTAGCAGAGTTCTATTAACTCTGATGTGAGGCGAAAGTTTGCAAGCACCAAAGAAGCATAAGAGTCAAATGGGACTACATCTTCTTGACTCAGCTATTGCTTTATGGAACTCTTATCCTTCTTATTTGCTAAACAGCCTCCAGTCAATGCGAATCCTCAACTTGATGAACAAACATTTGCTGAGTGGTGACTAATTTCTTAAGTATTGGTATTACAAAGTAAACATAGCGTATTATGAACTGTGCAGTTTATTTATTCATTTTTTTAAAATAGTAATTCATATGCTTTTTTAAATACATTCAATTTTTCTTCATATTACAAAAGTCAAAATTGTTTTCAAATACAATAAATTATACATATCTATAGTGAATTTGTATATAATAAATTATACATTGTAAATTATATATTGTGAATCCATGTGTATGCTATGTAATATGCTTTTTTGCTTTTGGAATTTATTAATGATCAAGTCTTTCAAGTAACCCTTCAGTCAGGAGATTTACATTGACAAGATTGAAGCCCTGAAGAAGAATCGCAAACACAGTCACATTGTCTAAAGAACCTGCTAAAATAGCGCTCTTCACAAGCCTCTTGGCCAAATGCTTGGCCAGTAGTTTCTCCTTGTCCTTCTTGGTCAGAATAAAATCTGTCTTGGCTTCTTGATGCAATTTGTGAAGCCCTACGCAGTCTGGTAATGAATGTCTGCGCTTTAGCATATCATGATCAAGCCTGCTTTCCTCTCCAGTTCTTATCAGATCATCTTGAGAACGTCCTGTTTCTGGTTGTTTCTCATCCTCTTCACTGTTGCCTTGGTTACTGTTGCCTTGGTAACTCAAGCACGTGTCACTCATACGCCTACCTACACGTTTCGACCAGTGTGGTATCTTTAGAAGCACGCGTATTGAGGGATTTTGTTCCGTTTCTTCCTCTATAGTGTGAACATAGAGAAGAAAACCAACGCTACTTTGGCGACCTTGTTGGTGGCTTGTTTTTGGCCGTAAAAACTGTTCAAAATACTTATACCGATGGTCCAGCCTTTCGTAGACTTCATCGTATTCGTTGGTAAGTCGTCCGTCCTCTCGTAGGCTTAGAATCCTATTTCCATAAACTATACTTTCCAAGATGTCCCGTTTTACCTTTCTGAAGAAACCAAATATCAAATGGGAGGTCTCGTCGTAAGAAAACATCTTCCAAAGACCACTTGATGCCAGCACAAGAATTTGGTCGCTATCAAGCAGCCTCACGTACTTAAATTTGGGCTCATTTATCACACAGTGACTAAGCCCCTCATCTCCAATGTTCCCAAGTCCCCTGGTGGTACCAACAGCTCCATTGATTAGAGCACATTTTTCTGTCTTCACGATGACTCCTTTGGATCGACGTACCCTTTCTCTTTCTTTCTTGTTGTAGAGATCATGTTTATTTGCGAGGACTTTAACAAGTCCATTGGTACGAACCAAAAGCGCGCCAACATTTCCCGCGTTAGCCAGACAGCACGTGTCTGACGTCAGAAGACAAGTCAAGGCTGAGCAGCCGCTCCACCTACTTCGCGACTGCTCCTCGTCCTCTGTAGTTTTTATCAGCATTTTCTGAAACTTGCTGTAAGCTTGCTTAAAAGCGTTGCCTACCATTTCTTTTGATAAACTCTGATTAATCTTTCCTTTTTCTTCTATTTCGTCTTTGAGCAAAACATGGAGAGATTTCGCACACTTTTGCGCTGTGACGTTGCCACAGTAACCGTCATAAATGCCCATGAAGCAACACGGTCGATTTTCAAGAAATTGATCTTGATACGCATGCGTGTCTTCCATGTTTTTCCAACGAGAGTTACTCTCCTCACACAAACCAACAGCAGTTGTACAAGAAAGTTCCATGCTATGAAGGTTGTTGATTTTAGGATCTGCAATAAGAAGAAAAACAATCACCTTAAAAAAAGCTATCAAGAAACGCAGCTAGTAAATCTTTTTGATAATTCGTGCGTTTTCTTACTCGGAACTTTTTTCAAGTCTTTTTGACTAGTTTCCGCAAGATAAAGCTCAAAAATGGAATTCGAAAGAGAGAAAGGATGATGTTGTCCGAGCAAATCTTCACAAGGAAAAAGTGGCAATTAAGGTACGGTAATACGAGCAACAAAATCACTCAACTTGTCTCGCAACATTGCTGCGAAACGAGTTGAAGAGCGATGCTGCGCGTTTTTCCACCCGAGAACAAACTTGTCTCGCAACAAAATTATTTGTTGCAGGTGGAGAGAATCCTGTATTCTCATTGGCCCCTAAAATCATTTGCTGCAACACGAGTTGAGTCGAGGTATTTTAAAATTTTGTGGCAAGAAGTAGAACGACCTTCTACTTTCTGCAACATAATTTCTCAACCTGCAACACATAATTTTGTTGCGAGACAAGTTTGTTTTCGGGTGGAAAAATGCGCAGCATCGCTCTTCAACTTGTTTCGCAGCAATGTTGCGAGACAAGTTGAGTGATTTTGTTGCTCGTATTACCGCACCTTTATTCGTTTTCCTTGACCAGATAAACTTGCTCGTACATGCGGCTTTACTCTTTGAAGTTATTCCAAAAATGCAGGTTTAGCTTTCACAATGCCCCGATCAGTGCATTTAAGGAGTTAAGCTCTCCCTCGGGAGACTGAGAGATTATTCAAATTCATTGATTATAATTCAACAGTTGTTTAGAGCGCGAATAATTGTTGATTGTTTGCACGATCAGTGATGAGTTTTATAATATGAATAATAATTTTACCCAAATCTGCTTCCAGAATGAGAGATGTATTTCCAATCCCTTCTATCTCTGATTTTAATATCTCAAACGCCTTGTTGATTTTTTGCAAGTTTTTATCGACAAAACCCTTTCCATTGCTGTGAGTACTCGATTCTTGTAGCTTTTTGATCAGGACTTTTCGCCTTTTGATTAAAGTTCTTAAAGTTTGCGGTCTGAAGTTGTGTGCAAACTTAAAAGTTTGCAAGGCCGTGTGAAAGTCTCTGTGACTTCTCAAATGACAAATATTGACATTTAAGGGACATTTTGGGCACGCTAATGAAATATTTGGCAATTCCAGTGGAGCTAATGTAGCATTCAGCTCGCTTGCAGGGGTCTTAGTTCTAAGGAAATGGCTTTCGCTATCAGAATCCTCGTGTTCTGTTTCTTCAAAATCCTCGGCGTCTTTATTGTCTGCTTTTTCTGATTCATCCTCTTCGTTTTCCTGCATAACTATGTCGTCATCCGTGTCACTGCCTTTGTTTCCAGCATTCTTGTGCTGTTGAACTGCTTCGCTATCTTCAGGTTTTGGTTGAGAGAGTAAATTAACAGTGACGGTAGCAAACTCATCCTGCGTGTTACCTGTGTTATTACCGGTCATTCTATCTTTGTCTGGTCTAGTCACTGCTAAATCGCGATTTAAGGATCTTTTTGTGATGCCAAAGTCTCCTTGGGACTGTGTTGGAATCCCTGGAGTCACCTTGAATCGACGTGGCATATTCATCTTGACGATCACGAAATCTTCGTCTCGAAGTTTCGATATGCTTCGCCTGGTCCCCGACCTATTTGTTTTAAAACTCATCTTGATTTGCATTAACTAATTTAAGGAAGACATTAGGGTTCATTCATTGCTCAAACAACAGCCATAAACACCAATGCTTTAGACAAGATACTTCTTAATGAGCTGTTTATATAATTAATTACTAAGGAGATAATGTTGCCCTGGTAACCATAGAATTGATTTAAGTTGTACTAAGTCACTACCAAGTTCATATGAAGTTCATATGTTGTGTGTTTTGGATTGATTGCCCTTTGACTTGGATAATGCTAAAGAAATTCAACTCTTAGCTGAAACATTAAACTCCTTGAACTGTTCTTGTAGTGAAAAGTTTGTGACATGCAATATAATTAGTTTGTAGGCATATTCCCGGGGGAGACATTGATATATTTGGTGGCTTTGTGATTTGCACTGATGCGTGTGAATTCTTAAGAATATTATATTGCCAAATTCTTGTGTTTTAAATGCATTTATAATTGGAACAATGAACAACTTTTTTCTTTTTTGACGTCATTTGCCCTCACTGGAAATTTTTGCTCATTTCCTATGATAGGAAATATCTAGGAAAAACATTTTCCTATGATACGGGAACTGGACAAAATGTAGGAAAATACATATTTCCTAGATATTTCCTATCATAAGAAATTGTATTTCCCTAGATATTTCCTATCATAGGAAAATAATGAGCAAAAAATTTCCAGTGCTTGTAGGTGTTCAGTTTAGGCTATCAGATGAAAGATCAGACAAGTTTTCAGCGTTTTCAGGAGCGTGTTCAATAGAATATTTTCTGTTTGAAAGTGCGTGGTAGTCAGTGGTTTGGTATTGTTTAATGGCCCGCAGGTAATAGAACTTTCTGGGTTTTATTTGCTGATTGAAACTCAGCAAGTTGGCTTTGCATTTGCGCATCAGTTTAACTTCTCCTGTTACACATGCGTTCCCGGTTTTCTTTCTTTCTTTCTTTTTTTTTTTTTATTTTTTATTTTTCCCCTTTTTATTTAGTTTTTTTCATCAAAGAACAATAAAAAGAAGTTTGATAAGGGTAAACCTCGATAAAGATATTTGTGCGTGTTGTATTCTTTCATTGGAGAGTGTTAGCCAAACTGCGAAATGTTGGTCAGCGGAGTTACAATTTGGCGCCAAACGAAGTACAAGTTATGTAATCTGTTACATGTGATCATTTTTAATGAGGTTTGTTCGTTCGTGCGTTGTTGATGCATCAAGATCGTTGAATTGTTATAACCTACGTGCACATTTTCAGTCTCTTTGGTGGAAGGATTCAGTTTTCTGTAGCAATTCCCTAGGTTCGTTTCAGTTTTCGAAGACGTACTCTTTCCAAACAAACATGGCGTCAGAACCACCAACTAAGAAAGCCAAGACAAAAAGCAAAGAAAGCGATGATGTTGATGATATTCTGGAGAGATACAACGATAAGAGAAAGTCTGTTTGTGATTCAGTGTTAGAGTTTAAGTTTAACAAGAAACGAGTTCGTTTATTAACGACTACGACAGATATCAAGGATGAGAACAAGGGTATTCTATATTGGATGTGGCGAGACCAACGAGTTCAAGGTACGCATGTTGTAATAGTATTTAAAAGTCAAGTTGATAAGCTTTTACTTATTCATTGACCTATAAGTAACTGGAGGAAACCCTCTTTCTCCATCACTGGCTCATCAAGCGTCAATTCAAAAATCTTCAAATCACGCGTGGGCCAGGTCACACATTATGTAACTTATTTTTATACAATCAAGCAACATGTGGATAGTCACGCAAAACCCCTTTGACTCCCCATGATTAACTGTGATGTCCATGGCATGGTCAAAGGAAAAGGACAACAATTGGATATTTTTGCAAAAACAAAAAACGAAGAAAGATTATTATTAGAAGTATGTTTTGTTATGTCTTCATCACACCTGGACCATTCATACAGTATTGCTTGTTACACAAGTGCTCTGAGTTTGAACAGAACTAAAAGCACAAAACTAAGGAAGATACTTGTTCATATCTTTTTATTTCTGGAGAAAAAATAAATAAATAATTCAAGTTTGACAGGATAATGAAATCAGAACCCTCGATCATGTATTTTAGCATTTTCCATATCACACAAATAATATTTTTCACAGATCACAAGAAATGATTTCTTGCATTCCCATATCATGAAAAATAAAATGCACGTAATATAAACCCCCCAGTGTGACCAATAAATTATTGTGCCATCAGTGGTCCCTCCCAGAAGCATAGGAAAATATTATTGATTGTAGATGAAAATGATATTATTTCCTCATCAGATAACTGGGCTATGCTCTATGCACAGAGATTGGCACTAAAACAACAAGTACCTCTTCATGTATGCTTCTGTCTTCCCAAAACATTCCTTGATGCAACAATTAGAAAGTATGGATTTATTATCAAAGGTCTTCAACTTGTAGAAAAGGTTAGTTTTTCATTTCATCTCATATTAGATAATTTGTGGAAGGATGCTTTAATGTGGTTTTCATGTGCAACACTGAATGATAATACTATTCTATAATGACTGATATTGTGCTTCCTAGGAATTAACTGATTTGGACATCAGTTTTCATCTTCTTCTTGGTGAACCTGACAAAGTTCTGCCCAATTTTATCAAGGAATTTGATTTTGGTGGTCTAGTGTGTGATTTCTGCCCATTAAGACTTCCTATGAGATGGATGAATGATGTCGTGAAAGCTCTTCCTAAAGACATCCCAGTCTGTCAGGTAAAATAATATGAATAGAGCAGATTTCCCATGAGTTTGAAATGGATGGTGCTGTGCCGTGGATGTGTCAGCACCATGCTGTCTACAAAAACATTAGGAATTCCTGCCGTAACCATGCCATGAATGTGCAGTGCCATTTTCACAGGCATAATTATGATTATCACACTATCAGTAAATAGTTCACACTGGCATTGTCATCACAAGAAGCCTTTAAATCTAGTATGAATCATAAGTGCTGTCATACTCCAAATTCCCTTCACTTGGTAAAGATTAAAACCTCACCCCTGCTCAATTAGTAATCAAGCCTAAATAACCTAAAATTGATGTTTAAATACAGGTTGATGCACACAACATTGTTCCATGTTGGGAAGCATCTCCAAAGCTAGAATATGGAGCTCGTACTATTCGTCCTAAAATCCACAAAGTTTTACAGTCATTCTTAACAGAGTTTCCACCAGTCACCAAGCATCCACACTGCTCACAGGTCAAGGTAAAGGTGAGTGTTAGGACTGTTTTTCTATGTCAAAAGAGCTACAGAGATTTTACCTCCTATCTATAGGATTACTGAACTGACAGCAGGGCAGTCAACCCCCAAGGCTTTCGTATCTGGAGATTGCCATTTTTTCCTTAGGTTTGGTCACTTTTCAGGCTCCTTTTTTTTCGTTGTTGTTGTTGTTGTTGTTTTTTTTTTTTTTTTGGAGGGGGGTGGAGAAAGTTGACAGCCCTGGGACAGGGATCGGGGCTTACTAGTAAACCTTTTAAACTTTACTGTATTGTAATCCCTTGAAGACTGCAGACTGGAGTGCAGCTATGGAGTTTATTGAAGTTGACCAAAGTGTGCCAGAAGTTGACTGGGCCAAGCCAGGAACTGAAGCAGGTCTGAAAATGCTGGAATCTTTCTGTAATAAAAGACTGAAGATCTTTGCAGCATCAAGAAATGACCCAACCAAGAATGCTATTAGTAACCTGTCACCTTGGTTTAATACAGGTACAGTATAATTACTTTAAAGATGTTAGCCTGAGAAAATACCATTATTGATATATATCACTCCACTTGGTCCCTGACAAAAATCTAGACATTTGAGGAACAGAGACAAAAATTTTAATTCCAATTTGATAAAATGTTTTTGTTAGGGCAAATAAGCAACCAAAGAACAATCCTCAAGATACGAGAATACAGAGGAAAGTACAAGGACTCAGTTGAATCATTTATTGAAGAAAGTATTGTTCGCCGAGAACTATCAGACAATTTCTGTTATTATAACGATAACTATGACTCCATTGAAGGGACTAATGACTGGGCAAAGAAAACTTTAAAAGATCATGCTGATGATAAGAGAGAATACTTATATGACAGACAGACATTAGAGACAGCAAAAACATATGATGATCTATGGAATGCTTCACAGGTATACCAGCTGTTAATAAAAATTAATATTATTATATTCCATGTAATTTTGAATTAGCCTGAATTTCAGCTATCAGTTAAGTAACCCAGAGACAGCTGTAATTCAGGCTAATAGCAAAAGAAAATGAATTGATTTACAAACAGTTCAGTGATTCTGTTGTCTGCTGCAACCTTTCTCCTTCATTCTGACAAATACACCTATTTCAAAAAAGGTTGTCACCGCTAATTAAGAGCGATAGGCGATAGGTAATAGGTCATTCCAAGACCGCAAAGCACTATTGATTTCTTAATTAAGCCATCATTAATCTTTCTTTACACTCTTCCATCAAATATTTGGCAATTCATATGTAAATCAATTAGAAATCAATAGTGCTTTGCGGTCTTGGAATGACCTATTACCTATCACCTATCGCTCTTAGCGGTGATAACCTTTTTTAAAATAGGTGTATATACAAGATGGCTTGTTGCTGTGATCTGGAGGAAATTCAGGGTAATGGGTCAAATAAACAATATATACATGGCCTATGTACATTTTTGGTATTTCAGAGACAACTTGTACGAGAGGGAAAGCTACATGGTTTCTTGCGCATGTACTGGGCCAAGAAAATCTTGGAATGGACCAAGTCACCTGAAGTAGCTTTAGCAGATGCAATTTTCTTTAATGACAAATATGCATTGGATGGTATTGACCCAAATGGTTATGTTGGTAAGATTTTTTCTTTCTCCATTTCTCTTTCCGTTTTCCATTCTTCATTCTGTTCTCCTATTCTTTGTCTTTCATTCTTTTTCTATATTTTGAACTTTTAGCTTGAGGAAAAGTAGGAACTACTTGAAAAATATAAATTTTGTTCTCTTCTTTCTTTCAAACTTTAAAGTTCCCTAGGATTTTCTATTCATTCATTCATTCATCATTTATTCATTCATTTTATTCCAGGTTGTATGTGGTCCATATGTGGCATTCATGATCAGGGCTGGGCAGAAAGACCAGTATTTGGCAAAATCCGCTACATGAACTACAAAGGATGTCAAAGAAAATTTGATGTAGCAGAGTTCATTCGCCATTATAAACCATGAGGATTCTTTCCAACTATTAAACATGTACAGGTCCAATAAGAAGGGCCTATTTTATGACAGTGGAAAACCATGCAGTACAGACTAGTGTGCATTCATGTTAGCTTGTGGGAAAACTTTTTTTTTCCAATGTGACACATGCCATCATACATCTGATCTAAAGTACACTTAGATGTGGCTGTATTAATATTGCCGTTGCAGATATCAGGTCTATTTTTACCAAAGAAAATAACTAAAGATGCCTCATCTAGGATAGAACTCTCACATTTTGGGGAAAATCCAGGCAAAATGCACAATTTATATCTTACTTTGCCAATATAAACCCTATTATTTATACACTGAATATAACTCAAACACAGACTTTTTTAAAAAATTTATTTTTAGATATTTTCCTTCTTTAATTTGTTATTACACATATTTTAAAATCTGTGAAAGCAGATTTTGTGTATCCTTTGGTGTGCCAGTGTATCAGTTCTTTGTCATTGTGAGTTCCATGCTTGTGACATTCAGAGTCATGCTGTCAAGGTTACACAAAATCTACCATATCAGAAATGTCCTGGGAAAAAACGCTTGGATAGTAGAAGTTCAAAAAAACCAAGATTGTAAAAATGATATAACTGGATGTTTTCTGCAGGTTTCAAAGTATGTTTTTTAGTCTGTTATTTTCTTTTATATACCTATTTCAAAAAAGGTTGTCATATGAGAGGTATCAAGTCTACGCGACTAGACTGAAAAGGAGTATGGGTAGTTGCAAAATTTCCCTCTATTTTTCGCATTGGTCTTGATTTTAGCATCAGCAAATGAAGCTCTTTGATGTATTAGGCCATGACAAGCTGAAGTTGAATTATGGTGTGGATATTTGTGTGGTTTTATAGCTCTAGTAATTTCTACCCATAATACCTTTCGGGTGAGTCGCGTAGGCTTTTGCCAACAACGTTTATTGAAATAGGTGTATGTGGTTTCAACACATAAGATGAAAGATTTCATGTTGCAGGGATAAGCAGCTTCCTTTTTCTTACACTCAAGACACACATATCCATTCTAGAGGATACATAAGCTCTAAATGCAAGGTGAACAGGAAAAAAATGTGCTGTCATCCCTACAAACATATGCAATCTGTCCTTGTATTATGAACCTACTACATCATTTGTACGTCAAGAACTTAACTATCAGCTAAAGGCCTTCCTGTTATGTAGAATCTGTGTAAAGTTTTTCTACAGACCATTAATAATCAATAAACATACTTATTATTTATCATGCCATTTTTTATAGTTTATATGTACTAGAATACTAGAAATAACCATTCTAAACCAGTGAAAACCCATACCCTGAAAGTTGTTCAACAAATGAAACAAAGTCTATTATGTAACCCATGTAAATAAAAACAACAATGGGTAATCGTCAAACTGACACAAAAGAAAAAATAGCAATTCTACTGATAGAGTGATCCGTGAAATTGTACTAGCTAAATAATGCAAAATAGCACTAATAAACAATGGAAAACAAAGGATTTTATATCTTTAGTACAAAGTAGATTTTGTACTTTTTCACGGGTAAAGTGCGATCACTCTATTAGTCTACAATGAAATTATTTCATGGATTTAGTAAAAGCCACCATATGTAACTTAGAATGCTTGCACTCTTGCTTACTAGGGAAACTGATAAAATGTGAAGCAGCAGCAGCAGCAACAACATTAGGACACCAAAATGTGGCTTGAGTTTATCCAATCACTGAGTCAAGTACGAGTCAAATCTGAGTCTGAGTCAAATGGCCAAGTCAAGATGAAAATACCTAAAAATTGTCCTTAGCAGACTTACATTGCTAATATATCACTCCATGTTAGAAGGAAGTGATATAAAATTTGAAGAAAGAATCAAGTAAACGACAAACAATAATGCTATTTAGTTGTTACCACAGGTAACCTGTCAAAACAAGTTTGCTTGGTGAGGAGAGTGTCACTGTGACAAGGCGGCAAACCTCCCTGCCATCTCTTCGTTGCCTTCTGTTGTTTAAAATGTGTCAAGGAAAGAAGTGAAACCAGTTTTTGCATTCTTTAGATGATTTAGTATTTCTGAATCAATCAGTAAATAATATTACATTGCAAGCTTGAAACGTGTTGAAACCACCATTCATACTGTTCATACAGGAGGTTATGAACTTCTAAATTGTTGGATCTGCTCCACAAAATATCCACTCCACAGCCTATACTTTCCTGGCTGGCAATGTGAAATTTACATATTGCTAGCTGTGATTTTGTTCATTTTAGCTGGTAGTTTTTCATGTTCTGTATTTGTCGATGACAAAATTAAATTTACGATGTAAAAAATTAATAGAATGCATACATATTTTAGAAAATAACTTAATTACTTGGCTATCAGAAAAAACATGAAATACTAGCAGTTAAGTCTTCTAATGAAAATTATTAGGTATTTTTTATGACTTGTCCATTTGACTTGGACTCACATTTGACTCGGACTCAGATTTGACTTGAAAAATGTATTTACTCAATGTGGCTTAAATACCCAAATGTCTAGCCACTTAGTGGCCAGCCTGATTCGCATGAGCAATGCAAATGCAAGAGCAAGCATTGTTCACATATGATTGCAAATGCAAGGATTAAATAGATATGCACAATTGAGGTGTTAACAAAGACAGATATGATGGCCCCAATTGCTGGGTTTCATATGACATACAAATTCCAACATTTGTAAGTCTTGTTGGAATTTGCATTGTACTTGCACTGCACAGTTCACACCCATGTTGGCGTGTGCTTGCATTTGCATTACATTTACCCTTCTTACTGATTTTAACACTCTTTAACTTGATCCTCAAGTTAGAGTTAAATGATATATGATCTCATAAAATATAAACCTATTAATTATTTCTATTTCAATTAAATTCCAAACAAAACCTATGTTGTGTGTACAACAAACAATCCCTGGATATCATTTAGTGAATAGAAGAACTACAATGCACACAATCATTTTGATTCACTGATGGGAATGCAAGGGAAGAAAATGAGAACAATATTCTAATAATATTTGGAAGATAATGAGCTGGGACTGAAATGATAGAAATGTGTTCTGTTTGTCAATAGCTTGACAGGGAAAACTCAGAAAAAATTCTGAGTCCATGTAACAGGAATCGAACCTGTGACCTTCCAGATACTGGTTGGATGCTCTTCCAGAGTTACAATGAGTTCCCCATCAAGCCAATGACAAACTCATGCAATTCTATTAATACTGTATTGTATTATATTAATATTCTAATAGTCCATTACCCACCCTTTCATAATAAAAGATAACATGTAAATGAATTATATATTAAACAGAATATTACTGATGGCCACATGGAAATACAGATTTGAGTGTTGAGGTTACAAGTGAGTGCAGTGGCCATTAACTTGACCACACTTGGAAATGCATGTAAGCATTTTATCTGAAGATCCTATTATCAACTAACTATAAATATAATTAATTATCTTGTTCTAAAAACCCCAAACTTTCACCAAATTTAATTTTTTGGCCTCCTTCAACAGAAAATTTGAAATTCTTTGGTGCCTCAAAAATGAGCACAATTGTTGAGCCAACATTGAAGCCTCCCATTTTGTCACCTTTCTTTAGGCTTACACCTTGATTGCCTGTTAATGACAGCCTTTTCTCATTATAGCTTCCAGGTACATATTTTCCTTTAACATTTGTTTCCAATTCCTAGATGGTATAAACAAAGTATAATTATAATTATAATTTAATAATAATTTAATATATAATTTCCAGTTGCACCTGGGCCATGTGCCAACATGTTCTTGCCATAGTTAGACCGGCATGAAGGATCTTCCTGTGGCTGGAATGTGTTGGCACATGGGTCCCGGCACTGCTAGTTTTTGATAGCTGCATAGAATATTTTCAGTGCTTCTATTTTAGGGTTTGGGGAGGATATCTTTCTAGTTTTTAGTTACTTTAGTCAAGGCGGGTACCTCGCATGAGACTCCGTGTCCCGTTTGTACCCACCTCTTGGACAGTACCTTTGTTTTGTCAGTTTTTCTACTTTCTTTAATTTTTGTATTTTCGTTATGGTTTGTCCAATAAAGTTGTGGAAAAAAATTAATAAATAAAATGGACACAAGATTAATTCTGGAATGTGTGGGCTAAAAAATTAGTTGATCATCTTTGGAACTGACCAGGGCAGAAGTCACAAAATACACTGTAGAATGGCTTATTTGGAATTAAACAATCAGGATCCCATTCCTCAACAAAAAAAGGGTGCTCACAAACTTCTGTAATATTTATTTGTCCCATAAATTAAAAGGCACATAAAGTTATCAAGTCTTTCAAAAACAGTTTTTTATTGTCTCCCAGAGGTTTTCAGAAAAAGACAGCATTTCTTAGTATATATCCACATCCGTCCTGTAGTCAAGGATGATTGGCAGATTAGGGGAAAATATAGTTTAAAAAGGTCACATTTTCTGTAAACCCTTAGCCAACCCTAATAGTAATAAATAAAAAGATAAAAACTTTGGATAAAACTCTTTACCTCATCAAAGTTTAAGTAAATAGATCCTACGTTAGATGCACCAACTGCTGCATATGCAAAGAAGCCATACTGCCATGAACCACTTAAAACTACTCTTTCATTATAATTAAACAAGCCTTTGATCATCCTTTGGAAACTAGGACCAACACAAAACAGCTCTCCTACAAATCAAATCAAATTGTGAATAATTAGTTCTTGTGTTTGTCATGGGCCAGATTGTACGACCATACAAACCTGTAGCAAAAGTTAATGAACTGAGAAAGACTGAATGAACTGTAAAAAAACTATTTTTGCATGACTGTTTAAGGGAGATTGTTGTAGAATTGTTATTTCATGGGGGTCAGTATTTTTGTACTTTATAATAAATATATTGGCAAAATAAGTTTTACTTTAAAACACCTTACAGGATTCAAGCTCATAATTTCCACCTTTTTTATAAACATGAATGCTTCCCAACGAGGTAGAATTTCAAAATAGAGTTGACTACAAACCTGGAAAGTGTCTTCGTAATTTGATCTCCCAGTCAGCAGGTGAGTGAAAGCAATGGTAGTCACCAGGACCCAGGTAAAGAACACAGTGATACAAACTAGTCTGTGATTTATCTAGGTTATTGTCCACATGAGGTTGACCAGGTCCTAAGAATATTCTCATATCATAAGTCACTCCTTTGATTTGTTCTATAGTATTACCAAATACTTCACCAAAGTGTACTACTTCACCATCTACAGGACTAGTCTAGAAAAACAATCAGAGGCAGAGTAATCACTAATGACATCTGAAGGCTTTGTTGGCTTATTGCCCTATTCCTAGTTGAGACATTTGTTTGACAAAATGTTATGCAAATGGTTGTAAATGCTAACACAGAAATGCAGGCATAGAACAAACACTACTGACAACCGAGTACTTAGACTTAAGAGTTCTGCACAAATTAATGGATAAAGTGGGAATGGATAAAAGGGGAATAAAATGGGAATGGGTTGTGGGAATAGCCTTGGTTTTATGCTTTATGTGACCAAGGCTATTCCTACTTTAACAGTAATGAAAATTAATATGCATATAAATATATTAGAATAGGGAATTAATAATGCTTTATACCATTTCAGATCTGTGATATATTGGTCTTGTTTCTGGTCGTAGCTCTCGTCTAAAAAATGCTCCTACACTTGAATAACTTTTGATATCACCAATAACTGCTTCATCCAAATTAATAGAATATGTCCATGAATACAGACCAAGAACTGGCCATCTCATCCACACTGGTAATTCAACACTTCCAATGTGACCGATAAAACGAGATATGGATCTAAATGGTATCTTTTTTAACATTGTTACCTACAAAATACCAAACAAAAGATTATAAGCACATCATACTACTGATAGCACATTTATACGGGAACTTTTTAATCATTATGACAATGACTTAGCACATGCACTTAAAACTTGGGAATACATAGCTAATGAATCTCATCATCTGCCTCATGGTGGCCTAACATTGTGACTACCATGTTTGGAGAATATGTTACTGAAAACGTGTTATTCAAGCCTACTAGGATGATCCTAGTGCGGATAATCCTAGTGTCATGTAAACAAGTAACCCCCAAGTCAATCAACCACACATTGTTTCCAAGGCTGTGCTCTAGCATTGTCCAGGTCCTGAGGCAACTAACATTTGCACTTTGGCAAATGAAAATGAAGTATGGTATGGTAAAGCTAGTATGGTAGGGTGCCCAAAAGGCCCCCATTGCTCCTTGATATTTGAGCCTTGATTTCTCTTCTTTCGGTTCATTCTTACAACTTCCAGCATACAAGCACAACTCCATGGATGCACGTAAGTGCGTCACAATCTTCAAGTTTTATTTGCAGATTGAACGTCTATAATGATCTTACAATCATAAGAAACGTGAGGAAAAAATGGATATTTTATTTGGCTGCAAACATCCGTACTGTCTAGCCGCATTACCTGCCATTCTTTTGCAAGAAGGTCTTCTGGGTCACTTTGTGAAAGTCTGTGTCGTTCTCTCCTTTGAATGTGGCCATATTGTTGAAAACATATATATGCAAACCCTAGACTTGTGGGAATAGCAAACCACTTTAATGAAGACAAGTATTTTCGAAATCCATTGAAAAATCTCCCTAAAAGAAAACAAGTTTTGCAAGTGAATAAAAGTGTACATTTACAGTATGCTTAAATCATACAGACACGTGTTGGGTTTGACCTACAACCACAGGACTGCATTTTCAATTGTTTATAATTTTCCAAATGCGTATAATCAAACGTAGGGCAACTTGAATAAGAAGTTGACATTTACAAATTCAAAGATATAAAAAAACTTGCAAAAAAATCGAGAAAAAGCATACTACGAACTGACCTGAGTCACGACCACTTGCGTAAGACGAATTTTCACGGCTATGATTTATACACAATTTCTTCGCCGAAAATTTACTATTTTGAAATCTAGGCCTGTAATTTAAGCTTAATTTATAAAATTCTTTGATTGAAGATCGCTGGACAATATTTTTGGACCAAAACAAAGCCATTTTTACCAGAATTCAACAACATTTGCAAATCTAACACAAGAAGACATGTTGGAAAATCACCGCGAGGGCCTGGAACCTAGAATTATAGCACAGTACTGCACAGTACTGGTACCCAAAGCAAGAGAACAAACCTGAGTAGCCGTAGGGATGGGCTTCGCCAAAAAACTCAGACCAACAGGGTCCGCTGCAACTACTGAAGAATACGTAGCTGAAAAGAATCAGGACTACAATCTGAGTGTTGAATCGCACATCACAGTTCAATCCAGGCATCTTCAGTCTTGCTGTGCTTTGGTCTTTATGCTATAGATAATGGGGAGAATGGCTTTTACAGACTAGTCACTAGTGCGACGCGCCTATCCGTGGCCAACCAATTATTCTTTTTACAAGTTAGCCAATCAGTAAACGAGAATTGTCACGTGAGGTCAAAGTTGTGTCATTTCTATCCTGTCGTCAGTCATATGAGAAGCTGACTACGCGCGCTTGCTTGTCTAGCCATCGTTCGTTCGCTTTCATAGCCGAAGTACACCTTTTCTTCTTGGTCCGTACAGAAACGACCAAAAACATGCCAAGTTGAAATAATTTGGCGAGATTTCTTCGCAAAATTCGAACCTTTACCTCAGCGATATTGATTTTAGTCTCTTTTTTGGCCTAATACTGCCTCCTTGAACATCTTGTAAAAAATTAATTGGGTGGCCACAGTTAGATGTGTCCCAATGTAACACGTGAACAAAGTATGCATATAATAAGAAAAGAACGAAAATAAGGTCAACTATTCAATGATAAATAGCACTAATTAACAATAAATTAGCAAGAATCAGCATTAGTACTATTTGTGCTGTTCACTAGCGACGCAACGCAAGCAACATAATGATCTGTTGTTTCAGTGACAACGTGGACGCAAGCACCGAAGAAAAAGGAGTATTTTTTATCCTTGTGCTTGCGATTGTTTGCGTTGTAGTGAAAACGAGGCAATCAGCTTTTATTTTCCGTTACATTACCACTGTCTTAGAGGATCTTAGAGACCCAGAGGTTAAGGAAAGACCAGCCCTTGCCATACCCTTTCCCTCTATTCAGCAGCACATCCCGCATAGACAATATGTATGGAAATAGGCTGCTTACGCTGTCATTCAAACAGGTCCTTATATATTTTTTTTCCTGAAATCTGAAATCAAAAGCAAGAAATCCAACTGATTCTTGACTGCTCTCGACTGTCCCAATAATGGAGAGTAAATGACCGAGCAGAGGGACTGAGGAAGAATCTATACCAAGTTTATTTTTGGGCTTCTTGTAGACTGACGCACGGACGGACTTGCTTACAACCCGATGACTAAGTGGATTCGCCTCTTCGAGGCAATAAGCCACAAAAAAGAAAATACGTTTATCCTTGTCCTTGCGCTTATACTTGCATCGTAGTGAGACCCAGACTTAATTGTTGACGGCACAAACAAAGCCGTATCGATTTTGATAATTGGACGACAAAAGATAGAATGGTTTTATTACTGACTCGTAAAAATAGTTATTAGTAGACCCTGAATCCATTGTTTCCTCTTGCTCTTTATCAACTATTATAAAATAACCATCACGTAACGTTCGCTGTCCCAGAAGGACGCGTAAAGCAATATAGTCTATGTGAGATCAGAGAGCGTCAAGGCGTCAGAGGGACCTTACAAATATCTTGGTTTCTTGAGTATGTTTTTTTGCCCGATACTGACCTCATAAGCAGTTTTGCATTGTTTAGTTTAGCAAATAACCATGGCCAAACGAAATTCAGCCTGCCACAATCAAGAATCAGACAATTTAATTTCATCTCTGAATCAAAATTGCGCGATAATCCTGAGTCAACTGACTAGCTAGCAAATGTTTTTTAATAGTCATGGATAGCTCTATTAACTCTCAGTGGATTGGTTTCAACCACCCGGGCTAGCCTTACCCAAATTGCTTCTACCAATATCCCTTGAAAATGGAATAATTGCTTTTTCTTTCAAACACTTTCTCTATCATGCAAACCACTTGAGAAAATAACCGTCCATACGCCCACTATCCTTTTTCCGGACAGTGGTGGGCTCAAGGGAGGTAAGCGCAAGGTTTTACGAAACTCCATATAAACGCTCTGTAAAATTGTCTAGGAAGAGGGCTGTTTCGGGTACCCGAGACACCTTTTCTCCATATGAACAGCACAGAGGGATTAGCCTCGAGCATGCATAATCGTTCAAAAGGTGGCTAAATCTGAAAAACCCAGCGCCGCCACATAGACTCAACAGCGTCTTCGTACACGCGTACACGTAGAAATCCGCAGTTCCATTTTCTTCTTACCTTCGTCACTCACAGAGTAATGCATTCCATAAATGACTTTTACTAGTAATTGTAATTTCACTTTGTACAGAACAATAGCTTGCTTGGGTACGAAGGGCATGGGAAAAGTACTGGATATCCCAGGGGGGTACTTGACCAGTAGTTGGGTGGGGGTGTTCCGCTGGGATCCTAAAACAGTTACCCTGTTAAGTTTATAACAGAAAACTGAACTCAAAATACCATACCCTGTTTATGACAAAGTATAATAATTGCAGAATGTAATGTACTTATTTGTTTGTAATGTAGATGAGTTTCATAACGAGTTCAGTGTAAGGCTTCTAGACTGATCGTTGCCGTTGTGGCTAGCTAACGACTAAGACTGATGAGAAAATTGCTACCCTGAAAATGACAAGAAGCTCAAAAAATTGCCCTGCTCATGACAAAAACTCGAAAAACCATACCCTGTTCCCCCCCCCGGGCTGGATATTGCATTCCATGGAAAAGTACTGATATGCATTCCATGGAAAAGTACTGGATACGAGGATGCATGCAGCCCGGGTACAAAGGTCGCTTCGTTGCTTTAAAACATAGAAATTTGAGATTTGCAGGAACGCCGCCTCGATTTTGTGCGTTTAATCATTCCATTTCACCTTTTATAATTGTTACTTTGCCTTAAACACCAATCCAAGTCCCTCACTTCCGTTATTATTTTATTTTTCTGTCTTATTCAAAGAGGAATCAGTTCATTTTACAAAAAAATTATCAGAGACATATACCAGCCGGCTTATTAGCCCTATAGTGACACAGAATCCCTCCTCGGTGAAGTCAGCTTGGTATTTTGAATTGGTGAAGCTTGTTGAAAGTGAAAAATGCTACTAAGAATATTTGCATAACACACGCCAAATTTGCATCGGTAGTAATCTGGGTGTTCCTCGGCGGATTGGTTTGATCGGCAGGTGAATGAAGCAAATAAAACCTACCTTGAGCGTTTACATGTAAGACATCTTTACTTGTGAAGTAATTTTCCACGTATGTGATAGACACCACGTTGTTGAGAATTCGGCTCTGTACAACACTTCGACAAAGAATATAAGCTTACGGCTGTCTGTCTAGCGAGCAAGCCCAACGGTGCTCAAGTGCACGAGGTTTTGATTTTTTAATATTTTCTCTATAAAAAACTACGGTTTTGAACCCAGTTTTAACTATATCAAAGAAGAAATTCGCATCCTCAAAATTATAGCACTTTTAAATGCTGAGTTACGACAGTCCAACTAAATATAGGAATACCAAAACAACTGAAGCTCCGTTCATCTCATTTCAATAAATTTGACAGCTCCATGTCAAGCATACAAAGGATCAGGTGATGTCTGTACACGTGATCAGGTGATCATCTATGGTGCCTATGGAAACGTCTACGGAAACTTGGCGGGATACGTAAAAAATAGGCGCACAATAGAGCAGATTTCGTATGAGTGTGAAACGGACAGCGCCGTGCTGTAACCGTGTCAGTGCCGTGATGTCTATAAAAACATTCGAAATTCCTGCCGTAACCGTGTCGTGACCGTGCGGTGCCGTTTTCACAGTCATACGAAATCTACTCTACTAAAAGTTCAATACGGTATGGAACAGGCTTGGGGTTCCTGTAGTGAATGTGTTGAATAAAATTGGAAATATACTAGCCGTTTCAAACAGAAAGTGAAGTGCTGCGAGCGAGAGTTTTAGAAATGTACAAGTACATTACTCAAGGCTCGGTTGGGAGTTCTCCAAACAATCACAAACAGCAAGTTAGCAATGATTATAAAACTATCTGATTAAAATATGTTTAGGAAAAGAAGTGAATCGTTTTCTAGCAGCTAAAAGTCCTTGACACGATCCCTGTACTATAAAGTTGGTAAATGTACTCGTAAGAGAAAGAATTGTTGTTTTGATTCATGTGGATAAATACATGTGGATTTAACTGAACTACTGTCAGATAGTAGTCTCCATAAGCAAAGTTTCAAGTCATCAGAAATTTTTGCGATATAATGTGAGATTTTACCTCTTTGAAGATTCCCTGCTAGCAGAGTCTCTCTCGTTACGGATTGAGAGACTCTGCCGATCTAAGCCGTTTTCTTTGTTGAGCATGCGCTCCGGTAACTTAGCAACGCACGTTAATATTTAGACTTTTGCATCTTTATTATTGTATTGTATTGTTGATTGATGCAAAAGTCTAAATATTCACGTGCGTTCAATCAACACATTTCAGTTATTCCCAGAGGGGCACCCCTAAAACCAGGACGGGGACATGGGGACGCGGGACTGGGACGCGGGATGGGGACGCCATATATAATTTCATTGCAGGACCGTAACGAGAGAGACTGCTAGCAGGGAACTTTGAAGAGGAAAACATTCGTCGAATGCAACTATATCGTCACGCTTGCTTCGATCGATTACACAACAGCAATGCGAAACTCATAAAAGAACATTGTCTTTCCTGAGAAATATCTCTCAACAGTTCGTGACCTTGTTGAATACTTTCACGAGTATAAAAGCTTGCCTGTTACTAGGTAGAGAGTACAGTTACGATTACGTTTCAAATCTCAACACAGGAAACCCAAGATTGATTTTTCCCTATGAGAAAGGCTAAAAGGCGCCCAAGCCAGTTTCTAGCTATTTGCCCCCGAGATTGTAGCCTGTGAACAGGCTCTCTGGGGGGAGGGCGAGGGCGAGGGGGAGGGGGAGGGGGAGGGTTTGAATGTTTTGAAGGTAAAATTAAGCAATCAACTGTACAACAATTTCTATATCCAGAATATTTTGTTCTAGCTCGCTCACAATTAACCCTGAATTACTAGAAGACATTGTCAGAAATACCGTCTATTTACGGAGTTATGCCAATTTTTATAAAAAGCCTGGTTTTAGAATATCAACTATATCTCCTAAACTTTTACTTTATTTGCCTTAAAAGTTACAACATTTTAAAAAAGAAAGATGTCTTATTCTGCGTACCAAAAATTTCAGAAATCGGTTGCTATTTACCCGCTCAAAATTTGACCTAAAAAATCGAGCCTCCCCCACAATAAATACCCGCGGGCCACCTTTTAATAGAGGTGAGAGCTTTGATGCGATGCGTTGATACGCTTTATCAATTAATAAAGTAGATGTAGATGTAGATGAGCTTTATAGGGGGTCGTTTAATTGAAGTTTGATTGTTGATTTACTGAAAATAATTTCATTGTTGCTTCACTGTCAATGACAGGCTCACATGCTCCCTATAATACAGGGGTTTTTATCATCCAAGAGCAAATCTCTTAGCAACAGAAAATACAAATATTTTCACTTTAAGTGAAAAAACAGCTGAGGACAGACGAATTGTTCCCTGAAATTTTCTGGGTATGGGATAGAAAAAGATGTTAACATACCTGCTGCCAAGTGATGTTGTCTTTGCTGTACTAGGTATAATTCAGTAAGCGTTCAAAAGTAAACAACTACATTGAGTCGACGTTTGAGCTGCCAAGGAAGCCCTCATGCAAAACAAACCTTACTATCTGTTCGATCTGTTGAAAAATTCCGCACGGGATTTTGACTCAGAAGCAATTGGATTCAGAGAACTACTGTCTTTATTCCCAAAAGTCTAGATCCCGTACGGAATTTTGCAACAGATAGTAAGGTGTTGCTTTGAATAAATTAACAAACCATGAGGGCTTTACCTTGGCAGCTCAAACGTCGACTCAATGAAGTACTTTTGAACGCTTTTGAACGGAGGTGCCAGTCTGACTTTGAGTCTTGGAATATATCGTCAAAGTACCATGAGGTCGTAAATAGTAGTCTCCCTCGCAGCCGTGTTTAGGGAGCGTGAAAACTGTGAAAACGACACCACACGGTCACGGACGTCACGGCACGGTTACGGCAGGAAATTGGAATGTTTTTATAGACAACATGGCACTGACACGGTTACGGCACGGCGCGGTCCGTTTCACACTCTCTATTACATGAGCGCGCGGAGATACGAATTTTATCTTCGAGTGTTGATGGGCGGATCAGATATCAACACGTCGAGAAGATGAAATTCGTATCTTCAAGCCCACATGTAATATTCTGTTTAATATAGAGCGATTTTCGTATGAGTGGGAAACTTACCGCGCGCCGTACCGTGACTGTATCCCCGGGGGGGGGACTCTATTGTAAAAGGATCGGGTATGCTCGTCGTATCTCTTAGGGGTAAAAATCAGCGATTTGGTATCTTTTAGGGTCAGTTAAAATTGACGTTTAGAGTTTTAGCATTTCCTGGTCTCTCTGAGGATATCAAAAGAGCCCATTGCTTAATATTTTGTTCTCAAATGGAAGAAATTTACCCAACAAAAGCGTGTCGACCATCAAATTTTGTGTTCATAATAATAATGTTCATTAGCTTGTTATCGCTGGTATCTCTTAGGGGTTAAAAAACCGTCCGGCCACGCCCTTTTAAAAAGACTTCCGGTATCTTTTAGGGGTATTTTTGAAAATTTCCGACGAGCATACCCGATCCTTTTACAATGGAGTCCCCCACCCCCCGGGACTGTATCAGTACCGTAGTTCCTTTAAAAACATTCGAAATTCCTGCCATAACCGTACCGTACGGTGACCATGTCGTTTTCCCAGTCATACGAAATCGGCTCTATGATCAACGCAGTTTTTTGTCAACGATGAACTAGAATGTGCCGTTGCCGTGAAGCTTCCGATAAACGTAGCCTATGGCAACAGTGTTATCTTCACATGTGAAGATATCACTTTTTCGAAACAGAGAAAAATAGATAATTCATCGATGAGTTTCGTTATTATAACTGATTGGTCCCGAATGGTCTCGAATACAATCGGATATTCGCACTTTAGCCACTTTGAAACCACTATGAACACTTTTATAGCTCACTTTGATAAACTTTGATGTCCCGAATTTGCCTCGAAGCTTTTCCGAAGTTTCGGGCTTCCTGTGGTGTTACTTACGGACACTCGGAGCATGTATACAATTTGTCTGCGCATGTCTGTGTTTTGGGCTTGAAATTCATTTGCATATCGAATGCAAATTTTATGTTGACACGGAATATTTGGCTGGCTATCTCGTTCTTCAAAATTATGTTCAACTACCGAAATACTGAGACAACTAAAACATAAGCAGTCTGCCTACCGCTAGTGCGCTGTGGATAATTATCCAAATCGAAGGCACTCCAGATGGGAAAATATCACGCGTCAAAGTCAGTAGAAAGTTGTGAGAAGGACCAGAACTCCGCACTTTTGAGTTATAATGCTGGCGTTGAATTCATGTATAAGGTAAATTTAGTAATGGATGTCATTACCAACATGATACTGTGTGAATTGGATCCAATAAGAGTACTCTGGACTTCATTGATTGTTGAATAATTAGCCATGTTTACTGGAATCTTGTACTTTTTCGCGCAAAATTCTTGCAATTCATTCTGAAAATTTTACATCTTTGACGGCGCCCCCCAGCAAAATTATTTAATAATACGCTTTTTCCATGCTTCGTTCTTGTAAAACAGAGCTTTCTTGGAGGAAACTCTTGGTCCCTCCATGTGATTTCAAGCAATGTTTACAGCCGGGTTCAAGCCTTGTTAAAATTGACATATTTCGGTATAGCCCATATTTTATAATCTGCAACATTTATCTAGAAGTTAATGACCTATTTTTATACATGGTGAGGTATACAGTTTGTGCCGTATGAAGCAGCGTTTTATACTTCATGAAAGAGCAATAAATTCATCGCTGAAATTTGCATGCAAACAACGTGCTTGGAAACACGTTCACAAAAATACTTTAGATCACATGTAGGGACCACGAGTTTGGACTAAAAAAGCTCAGTTTTGCAAGAAAGAAACGTGGAAAAAGCGAACTACTAAATAAATTTGCTGGGGAGCGCAGTCTAAGATGTCAAATTTTGAAAGTGAATTGCAAGAATTTTGAGCGAAAAAGTACGACATTCCAGTAAACATGGCTAATTATTAAACGATCGATGGAGTCTAAAATACCCTTATCGGGTCTAATCTACACAGTAACTTGTTGTTATGGCTTCCACTGCTTATAGTACCTTACATATAAATTTAGTGCCCACAATATTACTCGAAAGTGCGGAGTTCTGGTCCTTCTCACAACTTTCTACTGACTTTGACGCGCGATATTTTCCCATCTGGAGTGCCTTCAGTTTGGATAATTATCCACAGCGCACTAGCGGTAGGTAGACTGCACATGTTTTAGTTGTCTCAGTATTTCGGTAGTTGAACATAATTTTGAAGAACGAGATAGCCAGCCAAATATTCCGTGTCGACATAAAATTTCTTGCATTTGACATGAATTTCAAGCCCAAAACACAGACATGCGCAGACAAATTGTATACATGCTGACACTCGGACATTCTCGATGACAAAATGGCTACGCCTGTACGAGGCTGTAACCACAAAAACGCAGAAGCACAAAACAAAATGCGTAAATATGCGGACCGACGCTACGAAAGTCTTTTGGCCTAAACGAGTAATATGTTTTTCCAAGAAATACAAGTTTCTGGCGCTTGAAGACTTATGTTTTGTCAAATGCGTAACAGTTTTTCTGTCGACAATTTTTCGTTTTCCAGACAAATTATGTTTCAATTCAACCTCGTTGGTTGGTTTCAATTCTATTTTTCGTGATAAATTAGAATTGCATAATTCTCTACATAGAAACGCATCCTATGGGGACAAAAAAGTTTATTATTTTGTAAAAAACAGAAAATCTTGCAATCAGTATGTGTGAGTTGTAGAAAAATAAAGAACATTGAATCTTGAACGGCCTACATTCCGTTATTAAATTAATTGATTGATTGATTGATTGATTGATTGATTGATTGATTGATTGATTGATTGATGTATTTATACTAACTAATTAGCATTTCATAGTACGTTGTGACGTTGCTAACTCGTCAAGCTGGTTCTAACTAGATGATATAAGAATTACAAATCGTTGTTGATCTAAGGAAAAACCTATAGCATCTACTTGCGGATGAATATGGATATAATTCGTCGACGCAATCCTAATGACAAGATTAGTAGCTACGTTTTAGCTATAAAATACTAATAAGATACAAGATTTATAACTAACATTAAACTGGTAGAAAGGGCCTTCATTCTGAATCTTTGTCGTGAACAAACATTCACCTGTTTATCATAATCAATTGTGCGCATGTCCGATAAATAAACTAAGATGAAGAAGTTCCTAGTCATTAAGGTAAACTAGTGTTTACCTAAGTTCAAACTACGAGCATTAAGATGTCAAACTCTGTACACAAACATAGTTTTGTAAACCACTAAAAAGGCTAGTTTGTAGGGACAGCTGGATTAGCACTAAAAATATCAAAAATGTCCTTCATAACAGTCGCACGATACAGTTCTTACAAATTAAACTACTAGTACTAAGGGGAAGGGTCACAAAAACATTGGTAAGGGATGATGAAATTTTCGAGTGACCATTTACAAAAACTGAGCGGTCCAATATGTCTAACCTTAAATAAACATTTCATTTTAAATTTGACTATAGCTTTCGTTTTTCCATTACTCATTACTCGTTATTCGTTTTAGTAACACCCCACTAACTTCAACTATATATTCCGTGATACAGTAATTAAAACGCGCACTATAAACGAACTCGTGTATTTCAAGCTCTAAAAAATAAGAAGTCTCGTGAGAATTTAGCCTGAAAAGTTCTTAATAGGTTCTTATTTATAGGAAAAAATGAATGTTCCGGATTTCATTAAAATTTGCTTTTTTATATTTCCAGGCCGGACAGGTTCTTGTCTATTAGGTGCTTAATTCGCTAAATTTCAACCTGGGAATTCTTAATTCGAAGTTTATTTTATACAGGTTTTTATTGTAAATGAAATTAGAAATTAGTATAGGAAATCGCACGATCTTGAGTACAATTCGGAATTAATAGGTACGAGTAATGTTTTGAAAATTCTCAAAATAGGACGAGCCTTTAGGTGAGTCCTATTTGAGAGTTTTCAAAACATTACAAGTAACTATTAATTCTGAATTGTACGAGAAGATCGTGCGATTTTTTATTTATAATACACTATCGTTGCCATAGCGACTTAATAGGTATTCTACAGAGTACAATTAACGATATAATTGTACTCCTCTCGTCCAATCAGAATCGAGTAATTTTGTATAGTGTATTATAAACAGTGCAATTGCATGCTTTCCTACATAGCAACGCGTCTTTAAGGGGTACTTGGATGAGAATAAATTAAAAGTGGAAATGACTTGAAACTTAGTAAAACCCCGTACGACTTCCAGTAATCACAAAAGCAACATTTTCTTTACATTCAAACGAGACGAATAGAAATTGTCAAGTATTTTAGCTTTTAAGTTGTAAGTAAATGACGTCATTTACTCAAGCCTATTGTTCTTTTAGATTTAATATCAAAATTTCTCTTTGATAATGAACTTGAAATGCAGATTTTTGGGCAGAGGGTAGACAGTTATTTAACTACATTCATCTTCAGATAGAAATAATCAGTTTCCAATTTTCATCGATCGATTTTCATCCAAGTAGGCCTTTAAAGACACAAAACAGGTAATTCAAATATGCACATTTATAGATGTATTCAAAGTACATGCATCCTTTACAGCCCATTGGGGTTGTCACGCAACGGTAATGCGAAACTCATGATCAATCCTTTCTTTCTCTTCTTCTTTCACATTTCTTCTCCTTCTCTTTTCCATTCATCGGCATGAACTCAAAGATGCAGCTCAGTGTCCTACTCAACCGTTTTAGCCAGGGCAGTTGTGTGCACTGATGTACACAACTTAATCTGACGAGCTTAAGAAATCGCAAAATTTACAACAAAATGTAAATTAAGTATAAATTGAGGTCACACCCTAAATTGAATACAATATATCATGCAAGCCGTGAAAAAAAATCAAATTTAATCTTTTTGTTTATCCACGGATTTCAAAGTAGCAAAGACTGCTAATATCATCCGAAACTCATTCACACTCACTACCACTACATTCGAAGTACATACAACACTCAACTCACATGTTGATTTTTGCTGAGAGATCGAGGAAAAACCGGAGAACCCGGAGAAAAAAACTCTTGTGACATGGGAGAGAACCACACATCAAACGAACTCAACTCACTCAACTCGCCGTGCCGTGAAAGGTGTTACGCTACAGATTTCCATGATTATATATTTATTAACCTCAATGTATTTTTGAGTAATTTTACTAGTGTTTTTACTAGTTATTTTACTAAGCCAAAGTGTTGTAACCTTGACTGTTTTGATCATAGGATTTGCTTTGAGTTTCCTGTGTGACACACCCTCTTTTACTATAACCCAAACATAAGACCAACGTGACTAGAAATGCGATGTAAACGGGAAATCAGATATAGCTTAGTTGTTACATATGGACTGTAGATATTTGTTTAATACACTCGCACATTAACTAAGTCTTTGTACAAACTAGCGAGGCAAGTTTGGGGTACGATTCAGTGTTAATTGGAAAGTACAGCCCTAAGTAAGGAAAGTGGTCGAGTAAGCAACTCCTTCTGACAGCCGCTCCGACTAAGGAAACCGGTCTTTGCGGTTCAGGTACGAGCTCTTGCTTAGCTTGTAAATAGCTCTTGTGCAAAGTCTAATAAACGAGTTGGCAAAGCAGGCGATTCCTTACAAAGTCCCTCTCGTAACAAAGGATTAGCCATTAAACCACCATGCATAAAGTATATATAGTTAACACTATAGACAGAGCTCTTATATTATTATTTTTACACACGCCCGCGAAGAGCTCCGCTATAATCTGCTTTTATAATTCTAATCATTTTATAATTTTCTTGGTGTCTAGAAAGCACTCAATTGTGGAGAAAAAATATACATACCGTACCCTAGATATCTTTGTCGTTGGTCATGAAGTTGAACCACGAAGCGCTGGGAGATTTTCCTCTTTTATCCTCTTTTGCGACCTTTTATTTATTTATTTATTTTTTTTTTGTAGCGAAGTGGCAAGACACCTCTCTTTACAGAAGTCTGACTTTCAGATGGGCCGCCTGGCAACCAGACAATTAAACTGTCAAACTGTCACCCCCTGCGCCGACTGCGAGTAGAGGGATTTCCTAAACCTCCGATCCCAAAAGTTTGAAAGATTTGAGGGATTTTTCCTTCGAAGTGTGGGAGGTTTAAAAAATCCCTCTGATCGCAGGGTAAACTGTGAGAGTCGTGACAGTCAATCAAGACCATATTTGCAGACATTTTGGACCTCGTGCGTTTAAAAAGAGAAGAGTTCTCACCTTGTTTTGCTTGTCCTTTCCTCTTAGCCTGCGTAGCGGCCCTAAAAGGGAGGGGGAAGGGAGGGGGAAAGGGAGGGGGAGGGCTCAGTCCCCCTCCCTTCTTCTTCCCAGTCCCCTCCCCATCCCCTTAGGGCCGCTACGCAGGCTATTTCCTTTCCTCTTTATAACGCCGTTTCCAAGGAATTCCACTAGTGCGATAGAAGAGGTTCCAGGGAAGGAGAAAGTCTACTTGCCTTTGAGTATACCGTAAACTGCGGCTTATAAGCCCCCTCCAGTTATAAGCCCCCTTAACCGCAAGCAACAAAAATGATACTCCCCCGTTTTACTGAATCTGACTGAATTCATGATATTGTACTTTAACCCATCACACAGCCGAGACTATACGATGGGATGAGGGGGGGGGGGGGGAGTTAAACCAAAAAACCAAAAAACAAACAAAAAAAATATACAAAATACACACAGTCAAAAGCACATGAAAAATAAAAGATACCCTCAAGTACAATATGGGCCGAAAAAAAAGCATTATTTGTGCTCCATTACTGTTTCATTCTTTTTAGTTTAATAGAGGTTTGATCTTTTTCGAACGCAAATACGCTTGACAAGACGAAGTAGTGCAGAAGGTACTCGTTTCTGAGAATTGAAGGTCGACGATAAAAATTAAAGCTACAAAGCTGGGACTCTTTTCATCATAACTTTTGTCTTCTTTTCTCATTTTCTCTTCCTTCAACAAAAGTGGAAATCTACTTCTTCCCCACTACAAAAACTCGCGAATTTGAGATCCACGAGTTAAAAATGCGGCACATAAAATGGACATTCGATATTTTTATGCACATAAAATTCAAGTCACTAACGCGTACCGGACTGGTACCAAGAAAGAAACCTTCATGATACGATAAAGAAAAACACATCAGACAAACTCTGTTCACGAAAGAATTCCAAAGAATCATCTTCCCCCCCATGGGTTCCAGGGGTTTATCGTCTCTTTCCGACGTTTATTTACTTGATAGGAGAGTCACACGTTTTCGCTTCTCGCGCCTTCGGCGCTCGCCTACAAGAGAAAAACTCTCTAAAGAAAGCGAATAATAAACCCCTAGCTGGAGCCCAGGGTACCCCCCCCCCCCCAAAAAAAAAAATGAATAAATAAAATAAAAATAAAAATAAAATAAAATAAAATAAAAATAAAAATAAAATAAAATAAAATAAAATAAAATAAAATAAAATAATAAATTTATAAAATTCATAAGCTTGAAGTTATAACTGGAATTTATAATATTTATTCTGAAGAAATGTTGGTGGGGAATGTTCGAATGAATCACATTTTTTGCAAAGAGTTACTTATTTAATTTTAAAATTAAAAACCTAGCAATGAAGTTCACTCCTAATAGCCTATTATACTATTACATTTCTATATAATTTGCCTATGAGCTCTAATATAATGTTTTTCTTAAGAGACCCATAGGCGAAAGGGGCGAAAAAAAACCCGCCCTTCTCCTAAAGTAGGAGATGGCGTCAGAGTGACAGTAGCAAAAAAGTGTGCCTCAATGCAAGCTCTGTTCTGGCCCTTTTGCCCTGGCTATCCAAGGATACCAGTTTATATATTTAATTCTCTCTACCTTAAAACTATATGCCCACAACCTTTTTCGTCTTAAAAACTATAAGATAATAGAGTGAGTCATTTGATGAAGAGTATGAAGACGTTTTCACAGAAAACGAGACTATAGACTACTATACAATGAAGAATATGTTTCCAGATTCTAGTGACCCGGCAAGTTAACTACCTATCTTTTCTTTTTTTTTCTTTTTTTTTTTTTTTTGCCTCGCAAATGTCAGTTAACTACTACTTAATTTTTAATAAAAAATGCACAATGTCAGTTAACTATAGATGTTCAACAGTCAGTTAACTATTAATTTTTAAGCCAAATGTCAGTTAACTTTTAAACCCCATTTCTACCCTTAACAGTGGTAGAGGACACTATCACAGTGATAGAGGAATTCAATGTTTCAATACTAAGTCTATACATTTGTTTATTGTTCCGATTGCTCGAACGATGTCTAAACATTGAACGGTGTTTATCTATTGTATGAGACAATAGAAAAGCACTGTCTAAGATTTAGGTACCATTTAAGCAAACAGCCCACAATCTCCATAGCCTCCCTCCTTCGCAGCCATTCTTAGGTTCGTTGAACGAATTCTAAGAACATCAGCAAAGGAGGCTACAATCTCCCATGATATACCTCAAATTCATTATATCCGCCATCCTGTTCACGAATCCAAGACTTAAATATGTTCTGACATACAGATTCAAAAAGATGGAAACTTTTTCTCTAGCTTAATCGCAGTTTGAAAAAAATATCATTTCAAAACTCTTATGAAAAGTTTGATTGTTTTTCTACTTGGTATCTAAAACTAAATCCTCTAAATCAGGTCTGTCTATAGTTTTCAACTTTTCTATGAGAACAGATCTTGTGGTGGCTTCTTTCCCTTGATCCTTTTTCCATGTCTGAAGCATCTGATATGCTTGTTCAGCTACGCCTTGCGAAGAATAGTCTTTCTTTATGGCAGATATCTTGTAGTCTGGTAAACCAAGGTATGTAGCAAATGACTCCCACTCATCAGGAATCTTTTTGGAGAGTTCTCTTAGGAGAGTATCTGTGACTGAAAATCATTGACATGAAATCAATAGAGCAAATTGATCATCTCACTAGCAACGATCGTGGTGGCATTAAAATGTGCGCAAGAATAGAACATTGGAAAACCTCCCATCCAAACGGTTCAGTGGAGCCCTCCCGCTTTAAAACAATAGTTTAAGAACTATAGTTTGATTCCTAGAGAAATTTTGTGATGTGCACATTTTGTTGGTGTGCTGCAAACCTACGTACAAGTAAACTACTAATCTTACAGATGAGACGACATTCTTGAGTTTCATGGTTTTTTTACTTACAAACAAGTTTCCATAACGTCGACTGACTCTGTCTTCGTCAGTGTAAAGTATAAAGCATAACATGACTCTAATAGAATCTTGTCATGCTTTGTACTTTACACTGACGAAGACACATTTGTAAGATAAAAAACATGAAACTCAAGAATGTCGTCGCTGATCTTTGTCTTAGAAGGATAACGAAACTAAAATGGTCACACAAATAACTTCTTCAAAACGAACGTTAGGGGAATAAGGAAAAAGAAAGATGATAAAGGAGGGTATTCTCAGACAAAAACGCGATAACAATTTTGTGACATGGTTTACGTGAACATATCCAAAAGAAGTGAAATAACAGACCGATAGGCTGCGCAAGATGGGCCAATTCAAAGAAGTGCACATAGCGAAGGGCGATGTTGAGACACTATGCACTGTCTGACAAGAAGAAGATATCCAACAACAAATAATTTTACCTGGAAGATTTGGTGACTCACGTCGATTTTGTGACTCGTGTCTTGTAACTAAATCTGTTGAAACAGTAGCAACATAAATATGACTGATCTTCATTATAATTATATCGAATGCCACCTTTCCTAAAATTCAATTATCCTCACCTTTAGATGGAACAATTAAATTTGTAGCAATTACACAATACTTTAAACTGGACTTTTGGCATCTGAAGCTGGTTCCAGACAGGTCAGCTCCTTTCCACCATTTGCACTCAAAGTGATATGGTTTTGACTTTTCTTTTTTGATGCAGTGTGGGCAAACAGTATAGGTGTTGTAGACCAACCGAGGCCACTCTGATAGCAGACTTCGTAGTTCCTAAACAACGATACATCAACTGAGTAAAGGAGAACATGAAGAATGACAGAAATTTCTTGTGTGACCCTTGCATTGACCGTGGAGGTCCAAAACTCGGTTCAATAAACTTACAACTATATTTAGCGTTGAAGTTCCATTGAAAATTCAAATAGAACCATTACCTTGACAATCTTTAATAATGCTGTCCACAGTTTCTTTAAGTCAGTTCCTGGTTCTGTGCGGCCGGTGAGAGTGATTTCTGATTTGTTCACTTGTAGATAAATTCGGGTCGTATCAATGTATATCAACATGCTGTACTTCCAGGTATCAGTATCAATGCCAAGAGCATAGCTCCGTACACACAAGCGATCAAACAACCCTGCTGGCAAGTACCCAGAGATGCAAAACTTAAGCCTCAGTTCCTTCTGGAACATAATACAATAATCAATACCACATCAGTCAATGTTGTAATTACTGTCGACTAAGAAAACGATAATGAAAAAAAAAATTAACCTACCACATCACTTGGGGGAACATCTGGGAATATTTCCTTCTTATCATTCACATTCAATTCAGAATGCAAAAACCAGGGGATAAACAGCCAAGTCTCATTTTCTGCATCCCTTGACAGAGGAATTTCACAAGCTAATCCAAACCGTACCAAACTTTTGATCATATTTTGGAATTCAATCTCACTCAGTTCAAGCTCCATCCAAATGCACCTGACAAAAATGAAACAATCAACAATCAGATCTTTTCAATCACTGTAATGTTGGTCAAGGATGTTAAATTGTACCTCAACAGGGATGTCGACAATTTGCCATGGTCTTTCAACTGAGATAGATGATTGTCAAACTTGACACTTTCCATGCCATATTCAGTGTAATCTTCTTGAAACTGAAAGACATCGTCATCATAATCATGTCGGAATAGAAGTCTTGCCAGTTTACATAGCCAAGGAAGATCCAGAAAAACACTGTACTCTGTACTGGGAATTTGACTGTAGAACTTAATCTATAAAAGGTAATAACGACTAATCAGCCAAATAAAAAAACATGGTCCATGCACTGTTAAAACATGCATTTATTAATAGTGACTTAGGGTGCTTTCCATTTAGTAGAACCAACCGGCAAGAATGGCCTGATTTCTTAGTACTGATTCCAGCCAGAGCTAAGAATTGACACGTACCATTATTTAAGAACTGGCCATTCTGGCCGGTTGGTTCCACTAAATGGAAAACACCCTCAGTTTCAATTGATAATGACATGATTCTTAGCTATATTACTTTGTTCAAAAGCACACACTGAAACCATGCAGTACACAATGAAAACTCAACTGCCAAACCAATCATTGGATTGCCTCACCTCTCCAATTGAGTCAAGATAATTCAACCCTGACACCACTTCTGAGCCTCTTAGTCCTGCCTTCTCAAGAGCAAACTGTTTAAACTGTTCAAATGTCATGCAAGGGACTTTTGGAGGTTTTAATTCTTCCCTGTACTTCATGATTGCCTTTGCCAGTTCCACCCATGAATTTGGAAGATCTATACCAACTAAAGGAAACAGTGCATCTTGCTTGTGACTTTGGACACTAGACGCTTCTGGGGTTGGCTCACTTTTATAGCCTCTATTGCTCACTACTCGGCTGATTTCTGATCTAAGAAGGATCATTCCTCTAAGTTCCTTTTTGGAGGAAACTGGCACAAGACTCAGGTAAGTTGTTTGAACATTCTGTTTAGCATTCTGTTGATATGGTGCAAAAAATAAAGTTGGTTATCAGTATAGGTTGTTGCTAGGAAATTATGTAGTTCCCACAATATTTTTTATTAACAATGTGGTCGTACCTTTGAGGGTATAAAATTGGTATCTCTGATAATCTATGTGTACCTTTTAGGGTGATTTTCAAAACCTTCCGTCGAGCATCCCTACCACTTTTGTAAGGGAGTACCCCACCCCCCCTGGGGTTCAACTGTATCATTCTAGAGATTGAGTCTAAGGGAAACATGAGCCTCTAGAGCCACCTCTCTTAAGTACTTCTTAACGATAACAGAAAAAAGCACTTACAAGTTCATCATCGAGGAGAAGCTTGGATGAAACAAATGGTCTGTTGTTTTTCAGCCAACGTAAATTTGCAACTTCAACATCTTGTTTTCCTCTATCACCCTGGGGAGAAATCTTCTTTGTTGAAGATGCTTTGATATCTTTATCAAGTCTCTTGATCTCACACTTCTCATGTTCTTTGATTCGTGCCAAGATATCTTCACACTTATTCTTCACTTCACCATCGTCACACTCATCCCTATGGGTGGCTACAATCATGATGCGAGGTTTCCAAAGCCGAGCTGTAACCCAGTTGATCCAGTCTTCCACATTTTCTTGGAATGACTCTTTGGTGCAGTCATACATCTTTAGATTCACAACAATAACATGGAGAGCCTCTACAAAAATCAATCAATCAAAAGATTTCATTCGCCAATTTTAAGACTGATGGCTCCAAAACCTTAAAAACAACCCTTCCAATCCATAATTCTCTCATATACTCAGTTGCTTGCAAACTGTATAATATTAGTACATGATTCTCAAGTTTTGGTAGATATTTAAAAATCTAAAAAACGTTTAGAGTCACTAATAGGATATTAAAGTGTGTTAAAATATTAAGATTTAAGAATAATTTACCTTCTGAGAGAAAGAATGGATGCGTAAGTTGGTATCGACGTTGTCCAGCACAATCCACTATACAAGCTTGCAATCCATCGATGTCACAGTGGTACATCTCCACACCAATAGTGCTATCATTGCATTCAGATTCACGGTCACTGCAATATACCAGTGCACGAGTCAAACAGGTTTTCCCTGCTCCTGCCTCTCCAAGCATAACAATCTTGATACGTTTGGAGTGTACTTGTTTCTTTTCTTCTGCTATTGATGAAAAATATCCTTGGATACTTTCAATCCCTTTGGAGCAGATACTAAGGGGAGGCTTTTGGAGATAGTAATTTCCATGAACTACAATCTTGGTAGATGAGTCTAGATCTTTAACACTCTCTGGAAGACAAGTCAGCTTGTTTCCAAAAACATTCAAATGTTGAAGAACTTGCAACTTACTTATTTCATCTGGTAATGATGTCAGATTGTTTTCACTTAGTGAAAGTGTTTTTAGGGATTGAAGACCAATGATTTTTGGAGACAATTCAGAAATTCTATTCTTATTTGCCACAAGCTTCTTCAAATTCTTCAAGGAGTAAAGCTGTTCTGGGAACTTTTCTAGGAAATTGTCACTAAGCCTCAGTCCCTCCAAAGTTTGTAAATTCCCAATTGCTTCAGGAAGGCTCTTTAGTTGACAGTTTATTAGGTACAAGTCTTTTAGCTTTGGAAGATCAAAAAGTTCAGCACAAAGTCCAGATCTAAAGTCATTATGACTCAAATCTGCTTCTACAAGGTTGTACATTTGATTTATTTTTGGAGAAATACTTGTAAGTTCACATCCATTTAAGTACAGTTTCTTCAAGTTTGACAATCCACAAATCTGTTCTGGAAATATGCCAAAACAATTGTGCTCCAAATTTAGCACTTCTAAACTTTTCAGTTTGCCAAAATCTGTTGGTAAGCATGACAGACCAACACCAATTCTAACTGCATCACCAAAAAGAAACAGTTCTCTAAGACACTGCATTTGGCAGAAACTGCTAGGAATCTTACAGTTTTCTCCTTTAATAACTTCAAGGTCATTTGTTGACATTCTGATGACTTGTATATTGTTTTGGAAATTTGGGAAATCTGTGATGTAATCATAGTTTGTCAGGTCAGCAGTTATAAGCTCATTGACAACTCTTGTCTCGGCATCAATATTTTTGGTCAGGAAAACCTTGCAAAAGTCCTCATCTTCATCACTTGACATTTTGACAGTTGTCAACAAGACTTCTGAAAATTAAAAAAACCTGTGGAATGAAAAAGTTCATAAATCAAAGCCTCAGTATTACAAAATCAGTTTGCATTCCTAAAGATTCCTGATTCCTAGTGGCTTATTAGCTTACTCATGGTTGTAAAACAACATCAGGGATCGTCAGGTCATTGGAAATCTTCAGGAAATCATCTTCCCAAAATTATTATACTCCCACACATTTTTATTGTAGGTGTGGCCAAAAGTTCTTCTATTTCAAACCATTTCCTATAAATCACAAGACTTCGATACCCCGAATTCCACTAAAAAGTGAGACATTGTGATGCACTCAATACAGGTGACGAAATTTTTGAAGACTGAAGTTTTATAATTTCTTTTTCCCAAAGGCAATATATAGAGGGTAAAGTTCAACTGTGCTGGTAGCTATACAGTGAGCTCCAATTAGCATATTAAGAAAATTTGGGTAATCAGCAAGAAGAATATGATGGTGATAAAAAATTTATGGGGATATCAATTACAAGCCACTCCCAATTTATATGCTGAGCTGATCGATAGACCACACGTTTTAATACAGTTACTGGCTGAAGGATACGCAACGATGCAACGGAAGTGATCAACTAATGGTGATGACTTCAAAGTAACGCTTCCAGTCTTTCTACTATCTTTGCAACCATTTGAATTACATTAAAATTAATAGTCCCTGAACCCTAACATCAGCTGGAAGCTTGCCTCAAACAAACTAGATTACGAATTCAACCTTGAAGTTCTACTCGATGTGGGTTCTTACCTGAATGAAGTATGAGGTTTCAGTGACTGATTACCGGAAATTTATAAAATATAATTACTCTTTCGTAACCAATAACAGTAAAAATCTTCGATAAAACCTCATAAGCCCAGCATTCTGATTCCAATATTGCACAATTGAAATTCTGATTCGTAGTATTTTGCAGAAGTCCATTTCTGGGAAACAAGAATTTTTGACTTCCGTAACAAATATAACAAAGATTTTCATTGGTTGTTAACATATTATTTCGACCAATAATAACTCCCGATAAAAATGTATTAACCGCTTTATCATTATTTTGAAGGCTCACATCTCTTGTAGCCATAGTAACAGCAGCGCAGTTCGAAGATTTATAGAAGTGAAAACCACAGATATTAAAGAAGGATAATATTCAAAAAAATCGTATGAAAATGAGTGCCCACGAAGGAAGGATACATTCCCCGGTAATTCCTTGATTTAAAGACTGTTCAGCAATTAGCGTTTTGCTTGTAAATTCAAGGTTTTATGATGAATGTTGTGTTCCCGCTGGCAGAGTTTCCTTTGGACTTAGAAAAATTGCTATCAGGGAAGGTAGAATTGAGTTGTCCAATCTCTTGTAGGTGATAGCAACAAGAGACAACCCTGCTGCTGATCCAAGACAGATGAGAAGAATTATAGCAGAAGATCCTGACTGGTGAGAGTAGTTTTCAGTTATATGGAATTAAGCTTACTTTTGCAGTAAAGTTTTTCTACAAATATGTAAGCTTACTGTATGCCTTCACTTATCATCGGCTTTCCCTGGGGTTGATCCCCGGGACACCCACGGGGATTTGATTTCTTGGGCAAGCAAAAGGTTACAAAGACCCGGGTGTATAGGACATAAAAAATTAAGACTAAAGCCCAACCCCCTGGGGCAAGGAAGGTGACAGATCACGTTATATAAACCTATCACAGACTCAAACATTTTTTTACATTTTATTGAGTTGATATTAAGCAAATATAACAAATATAGTCTTTAATTTTTTGGGTTTTACAGGGTATTAACACACTTCCCTTGAATTCGCTCTTTACACTTCTCGTTTATAGATAAAGAAATCAACACTAGCTCCAATTATCTTACCTTTTGACACAAATTCATCAAAGTTTTCAGCCATAATGGCCTTCCTCTTTTTTTGAGCTTTATATAGAGGCATTCTCTTTTGGATTTACATAACAATCCTCACAGAAATTTAGAAAAATAGAAAAAGGAGGGAAATATAGCTAGCAAACTGGTTGACATTTGACACATCCTTGACACATCCAACAATAATAAATTTTACACAGGAATCCCATTTTGAACAAACCCCATGGGGCAATCCCAGAGAGGTTTTGAAATTTGTCACTAAATGTGAAAAATAACCCACCCCCATAGGAAGGAAAAGCTCACCAAAGTCAAATAATCTACTAAATTATCCACTGGGTGTCCTGTGGGCAACCCCTGGGAAAGCCGATGGTAAATGCATAATTTTATAGAACTTTTATCAGTGTTTTACATGATCTCGCTTTCTTCTTTTAGGAGTTTAGCCACAGTTCCATTATTAACAGAACTTTGCATCAAACACATAGTTCAAAACTTTCAAGGTGAAGTTCAGAACATCAATGACACTTTGCAGATTCATTTTGTATTATTCTGCAATAGCATAGCACATATGTCAAAGTAGCTACATAACTGAGAACCTCAATTATACCGTAAACAAATGGTATGTGAAAGGGTGGGGTGGGTGTGGAGGGGAGGGGAGGGGAAGGGGGGTACTTGTTCCAGTTTTGGGTATGGATGTCTTGCTGAGCTCCTCCAGTTCCAGAGCAAAAGTGTCTTATATCACTACCCTGTACAAGAGTGAATATCCTACATTAATTTTGATGTGTAATCAAGATTAAGATCACGATGTATTTTATCAGCACCTTACACTTTACAAGTATTTTGGCTTAACTCTGCTAATAAAATATAAATGCTATTTATTTAGTTACCTACCTTGTATTGGTTGTTGCACTTAGGATTAAATGTTAATTAATCTGATTTCCTGGCTGATTACATTTTATACCTAATATTATTACAAAGTGACATAATTATTTTCTGCAATATCCAGATGACTGTTTTGTTAAAAATAGATACCCTGTTCTATTTTATATACCCTGTTCCAGAGTAAAAATGCTGAAAACTATACTATTTTTGGTGGCACATACCCATATAGTAAATATAGGGGGAGTACCCCCTGAAGAGATCATAATCTGTGTGTAGTTGACAAGTTATGTTCATGTTATGTTCACTTTTTTAATAGTGATGACTCAATGAAGCCAGGGGGAGGGGTGTACTCAGTGTACTTTTGTACCAGAATAATGTGCATTTTTCAAATTGAGTCACAGTTCTGCACTGTGTTTACTCATTGAATCAGCTGCTGTATTCATAGAGTAGATTTCGTATGACTGTGAAAACGGCACCGCACGGTCACGACACGGTTACGGCAGGAATTTCGAATGTTTTTATAGACATCACGGCACTGACACCGTTACGGCACGGCGCGGTCCGTTTCACACTCATACAAAATCTGCTCTAATGTATATCTCCTATACTCCACATTTGTTTACCTTTTTCAGATCATCCACTTCTAGATGAACTTCTTGTAAAACACAAGAATAAGGTTTTGGAAGCCTTGTCAACAGGGATATCTGTGAAGTGAGTAATGATATTTATAGTTTTGAACAGCTTTTGTAGATCAGATATATTAACAATCTATTAAATCAGCAATAAACGTTTTTACACCTTAGTTTAAATCATGCTAGGCCAATTCCATATGTCAGTCTATTCACTTTTTGGGCTACCTGTGGTGTTGGAGGACTTGCCCATACAGAGAAATGAAAACTACTATTTATGAAGTTTAAAACAGTGCAATTTGGAGTAACTTTAGATTACCATTTAATGGCACTGAAGTTAATAAATATTAAATAATTCTGACAGTGAGTCAGTTGTACCATGCAACTTACAGTAAATGCTTGGCTACTGTTATTGCTACAGCTGATTTATGTCTGACAGAATTCAAACTCATTTTAGGGAAGACATTTTTGTATAAGAGTTTTGAAAATCAACCCAGGTCAACCCTTCCCATTTTATGACCCACTGTTATTTGAAGTTTTGTGAAAACTGAGATTTTGAGACTGATTTTTGAAAACATACCACCTGACCACCACCAACAAAGACAAAATTGAGTATGGTTGGCTCTTTGATCAATATCTCTCTCTTATTACCTGCTTCTCAGAGTTACATCCAATTTGGTATCAGATGAAAGCTACTGGCAAAGATGTTGTAAATCAAGATGGGAAGTTTGTGATGTCGCTAAACATGATAACAGCTGGAAAAGAATGTATTTTGAAAGAAACTTAGAAGGTGCTTAATGTTTGAATATTTTCTTTTCTTCTAAAATATAATTTCAGATATCATTTAACCTTATTGCCTTTCCTGCCAATTCCCTTTGTTATCAAACAGGAAGATTCAGACATGTTGAGCCTTTTGGTTTCCAGTCATTAGGCTAATACAATGTAGCTGACACCATGATAGTTTTCATATTGTGATGCAATTATTTTATTTAGCCATGGGGTCTTCAAGAGGGGCAAACACTGGAATGAGAGACCTACAAGATCAACCTGTCCTAGAGATTTTTATTTTTATGCCAAATGTTGTTTCATACTATCCAAATCAAAATTATATCAATAAAGCAGCTGAAATCTCCTGATTTGGAGTTGTTTTCCCCCTCAGTAAGCACATGACTAATCTGCATTACAATGTGGAAACTATCATCATGTCTATTGTGAATAAAAGCTATATTCAGCTGTTACACTGTCAGGAAGTCAAACCTAAAATAAGAACAAACTTGAGATCAAAAAAGAAGGCGAGCATCGTCCATTTCATTTCTATTTTTCTGTTTACTTTAAAGGCATCATTGAGAGTTTTGTTCCAGAAAGTACAGATCCTATGCCAGTAAGTTAATAGTAGATTATATTGAAAGGTATCCTGCTATGTCATTATCTTGAAAATATATAAAAATACTTTTTTCACTATTTTTCAGCTCTACGAAACACTTAAATTATCAGCACCATACATAAAAGGTCTACATATTAAACAACTTCTTCCTCCTGTTAAAGAAGCACCAATAAAAGATGATGATGCCTCAGATGCGTAAGTATTATAAATACATATTAACATTTTCACTCTGTGTTCTTTTTCATGCTAGTATAATCCTGGGGATGGGGGACTGCATTGTAAAAGGATCAGGTATGCTCGTCAGGAATTTAAAAAATATCCCTAAACTAGCCATTTCTAATAGAAAGTGAAGTGCTGCGAGCAGAAAACAGCTGGTGTATCCACGTTAGCAGAACTGTTCCCCTAAAACTCACGAAAGTACACCGCTTTCTCTGATATATGAAATGTTTCTTGTCTATCTCTTGTGCGTTGTATGACGAACACTGCTAGTTGACCTTCAATGTTGAACTACAAAACATGATTCTCCAGGATCAGTGTCAGACACACTGTCACAGTTCAAAATATTTAGCACTTTGAGTAAAAGCAATTTTTCAAACAATCACAAACGGCTAGCGTTAGTTGGCAATGATTATAAAACTAACTGATTTTAAAAAGCTAGTTGTACGTTGCATCACGGTCAAAGATACCGCATTGTCTACTGTATTTGACGCTTTAGATTAAACGAATGATAAATACAATTATTCCATCACATACAAAGTATAAAATTTTCTTTCATAGGGTAACCAAATATATTGCAGAGATTCTCAGCGCGACCTCACTTCATACTTATTATCTTGGCTTGAATTGATTCGGCCCGTAGACGAGCTTCGAACTCGAACAGTAATACGCAAAATGACCCGTAACAGAACATTCCCTCTCGAAAAAATACACTTAGCATTTTGTAACCCTCATGTATACTTCGAGAAACATAAAACCTCTCGAATGGAATCGCACAGGAATCCCAATTCATCCCTGTGACGTCAAGGTTCGCCATGAACATACCACCGTACATAAAAATCGAGTTCGTGGATCAATATTAAGGTGACGTCATAAATCGCACAGGAATCCCACACCAAGAATAGTGTTGCTGCTCGCTTCGCTCCCAGCAAAAATACCTGAAGTCTTTTAAGAGGGGTGTGGCTGAACAATTTTTAACCGCTAAGAGATACCAGCGATAACAAGCTATAATGAACTAAAGCTATTTGGGTTTCCTGTGGCAACACTCAATGAAACTCAATCACATGTACGTCTATACGATTCTGTATATGGGAGTAACGTCACTAGATAACATCATGCACTAGAGTAAAACAATTGCCGTAATATACACAGAGAGAAGGGTTGAAACAAACTAGCTAGTTTATGAAACTGTACCACCAGTAATGATGGAATAAGTGTGAAAATGTCATGCTGAGTGTGAACCATTAGGGACCACTTCCAATAAGGATTTTTAGCTTACATTTATTCCTCTATTTTATCATATAAAGGACTCTCAAAAAAACAGCCCACCTGTGATGCAGTGTCAAAAAATCTGCTATAACAAAATGCAATATTTTTTATCAATTTTCAGAGGTAGTGATGCAGGACAAGAAGGACCCAATATTGATCACTTTGACTTTGGTGTCATAACCCCCAAACTACCATATTTAGAGGAATTACATGTCACATATGGGTACGTAAACAATAATATTTTAACTCACGAACACCGACAAAGATATTAATTATTTAAACTATTAAAGTTGGTTAGAGCTAAAAACAGTTGCCTTAAACAGTTAACTGCATCAGTCTGACAATCACCACTACAAGCACTTTTTGTACCTTTTCTATTTATACCTGATTTTTTCAATACTTATTATTATTGGTACTCTTTTTTAACAGTGTTCGGGACTGTGGCATGAACTTTGAATGGAACCTTTTCAGCTTTACTGCTAGAGATTGTCTTTTACTTGCAAAGGTAAAATTGTTTTGTACAGTACCGCCCAGTGTACATTAATTTGTCCATGAACATTTTGTGGACAATGTGAAGTCACTGTCTTGTTTGAACTGTTGGCAATTTGTTGGTGGCATGCTGAGAGATGTAAATCAGCATAAGAAAAGCAGCTAAGCAACATGAGGCATAGCCAAGTGTTTCCCCCCTGCTTTTCAAGTACTCCACACCTTCCTGTCGGAGTGTTTTGTATGGAAACATAAGCAATCGTCTTATTGCTTTTATAAAATGTTTTCAAAGTATTGTTTCAAATTATTTGTATGTTTTTATGTGAGCCATGTCTCTGTCCTTTGAGTCGTCCTCTGATACAAACACAACTGCCAGTCAATCAGGGTGTGTGTTACATACATAAATACATACTTTTATTTGATGAAGCAGGTTATATAATTTACAAGGCAGCCATAGGCTGATGTGGACCTGCTATCTAAATATTAAAAATTATATACCTCAAAATTAATATTCTATAGATAAGCTGTAATACTAACATTTTGTATGACATTATATAATAGGCTGTCAAAGCCTGTGTCACCTTGAAGGTGTTTCATCTACACCGCAGCCAGGTAGATGATGAAAAAGTGAGAGTTCTCATCAGCCATCTTCTTGATCATCCTTCTTTACTTACACTAGGTGAGTCAAAGTGTTTGCTATATCCTCAAAAAACATGTCAACTGTAGGTCTAGACACTTTAAAATCTTCATCAAAATGTCCTCTCAGTGGGGTAGCAAAGGGCTGCTACATGACACGTGATTGCTCTGAACTAGACCTTTTTCGAGTTTGTTCATACTGCTGTAAAATTAGACAACAGACGCATTGGCACAGGGTTAAATGCATAAATACGCCTTTTGTCAAGAAGCTCAGCGGTCTCTAGTAATTGGAAGCTGGACTATTATCTGCATGATGCTTGATCAGAATTGTGTTGCATGATTTGCCCTTTTTGTAAATGTTACCACAATTAATTGCACCAAACTTTTCACTTGATGTGATACAAGTTCGGTACCCCTTTGCCACCCAAGTTCTCAAGAGAGGTGCCTGCATGGTTGTTAGGCAACTGTATAATCAGGGTCCCCTATATCCCCTTGCAAAATAAAATCACGCAAAAATATTTGGTCTTTTCACGCGTCACGGATAATTAAAAAATCTCTTTCACGTTCACAAAAAAATCAAAAGTTGCTTTCATGTGGATGCAAAAAGATTTTAGACTTTAAATCATGTTTCACGTCAAAATAAATCAGCCATTCACCTTTCACACAAAAGGTATACGGGACCCTGTTTTCTGTGTTTGAAAGCCTGATCAAAACATGCATGATGTTGAGAGAACACGAGAGAGTGTAGTGGAAGTACGAGCTGTAGGTTAGTGCTTTCACAGCTCTTAAATGTTCTCCCAACACGTTTCACGTCAAATGTTCTCCCAACATCACGTTTCACGTCTAAATAAATCAGCCATTCACGTTTCACGCAAAAGGTATAGGGGACTCTGTATAATGTACAGATCATTATTTCTGACAATGAAATGTCATTGGACATCTTAATATTACAGAGACTTTTCTCATTCATCTGGTTTCCAAGATATTTTGATGTATAACATTTTTTTCGTTTCACCCAGACTTGTCACACAATAAAATTGGTGATAGTGGAGCAAGAGCTATTGGTAAACTTTTAAATGGACGATGCAAGCTGACCACTCTTAATTTGTGTGACAATAAAATACGCGCTAATGGTGCTGCAGCTATTGGTCACGCCCTAGGGAAAAATCAGATCCTTACTACTATCAACTTGAGAATGAACAGGTGAGTTTGATGCTCGTGGTTACACCTAGGTCACATGTCCAGAGAATGTTAATAGCAATGGTAGTCTGCAATCTAAATGCAGGTGCTATTTTGCCACGTGAGAACCCAGGCGAGTAACCAACGTTGTGGCTGTTGTTCACGAGCTAATAGGACCCTACATGGGTCCATAGCATGGAGTTGAAGAAAAAAGATATTTTTACTGTATTCATCATAAGTGTCTGGTGGTTTAAATCTCAGGCAATTTTCGTCTCTGTGAACTTTTAGTATCAGTGACCGTCTTTTTCCTTTATCAGGCTGGGTGATGAAGGAGGTCAGAGTGTGTGTCGTGCTTTACTGAAAAATAACACACTAACTGATGTACATATTGGAAGTAATGACCTCGGTGAACCAACAGCAGCTATATTGGCACAGGTACTGGTTTTATATTGCCTCAAAAATTGGCGTAATGTGAGAGACGGAAGCAGACGCGGAAGCAACAAAAGCAGAATCAGATCAGTTTTGCATTTCTCACCTACAGTTGTGAAAAAAGACAATGAACACATCACTGGGAGGGGGAGGGGGGACTCCACTGTAAAAGGATCGGGTATGCTCGTCGTATGTCATAGGGGTAAAAATCAGCGATTTGGTATCTTTTAGGGCGTTAAAATTGAAGTTTAGAGTTTTAGCATTTCCTGGTCTCTCTTAGGTATCATAAGAGCCCATCGCTTATTGTCTTGTTCTCAAATGGGTTGCCCGACAAAAGCGTGTCGACCGTTCAATTTTATGTTCATCATCATAATGTTCATTAGCTTGTTATCGCTGGTATCTCTTAGGGTTAAAAATCGTCCAGCCACGCCCTTCTTAAAAGACTTTCGGTATCTTTTAGGGGTATTTTTGTAAATTTCCGACGAGCATACATTTTACGATGGGGTGCCCCCCCCCCCCCCCTCTCCGCTTCTGTCCCTCGTGAAAACCAGGCTTAACATCGCACGCTGATGCAAGGAAATTTATTGTTGTGGGGCCTGCAGCATGTTGCAATCGTCTCTACGCACTGTGTTACACTAATGAATACTAATAATTTAATACTTACACAGTGCAAAAAAACTTGGCATGTGCTTTTTAAAATGCGTTTTACGCACCGTTTTAAATGAAACTCAACTGCGTAATATAATGCTAAAAATTCAACTTAACAATGTGGGTCTACAAGGTGCTTCACCGCACCACGCTGGAGGAAGAACGCAGAGATAGTTTAACACAAAACTAAATGTAAAATCTTCATTATGAGCCGAAATCATGTTTTTCTGTAATTTTGTTTAGATTTTAGATTTTATAGGTATCGTAGTAAAAGGAAAATACTTATCTCCAGCTTAAAATTACTCATCACAGTGAAGTGTTAATTGGATTACGAGTCTTCTATAAATGGATTTTAAATCTGACACTCCGATACTAATGAGCTTAAGGACGTTCGCGGGCAAATGATCCTCTGAATAGATTTTCTTTAAAATTGGCATGAAAGCACTTTATGGTATGCTGAATTAAAAAAGCAAATAAAAAAGGGGGTTCACCGTTTTCGTTTTTGAGCTATTAAGTCAACAGGAATGACGATAAATCGAAGACAAATCGAATGCGTATACCAGACAAAGAAGTGGTCTTTTAAGATTGATAAAAGCTTTTTGCCAGAAAAAAACTTCTTTAAGAACATAATTAGACTATTTCAAACAAAAATCATCAAAAATTACGGCAATTAAAAGCAATCTAGATTTTTTATGAGCCGTTTTCTTCCGTGCGTTGCTATCCAAATCGCGCGGCGTTCGCTACTATGTAGGGTGAAATTTTAACGAAAAACGGCTGTAGCAAAAAATTGTGTGAATAGATTTTTTTTTAATTTAAATATGCTTTAGTCTTTGAGAACCTTACTTTACGATTTAAAAAATTGGGGGTCACCGTTTTCGTTTTCGAAATATTTCACGTCAAAATCCCGCAATCCGCTCGCCATCGTGAATACCGAGAGGAGACTGGGTCCAGTAGAATATTTTCCATCCCTTTTTCTGCAGTTTTTCATCCTGAACGATTTTTTTTCCTCGGTAAAATTCCTTTTTTAATTGTTTTTTTTCTTTTTTCAAATTCTTTCCATTTTTAAAATAATCGAAAAAGTCATTACTGAAAAAATTCTTTTAAACCACTCCGGCTCCTCATCAGGGTCCCCTATACCCCATTGCAAATGAAATAACGCAAAAAATATTTGGTCGTTTCACGTGTCATGGATAATTCAAAAATCTCTTTCACGTTCACAAAAAAAATCAAAAGTTGCTTTCATGTGGACGCAAAAAGATTTTAGACTTCAAATCACGTTTCACGTCAAAATAAATCAGCAGCTATTCACGTTTCACGCAAAAGGTATAGGAGGACCCCTCCTCATGGGCCCACAGCATATTGCACAAACAATCGTCTCTCCGCACCGTGTTACACTAATGAATTATAATAATTTAATACTTATACAGCGCAAAAAACGTATGCATGTGCTTTAATGCGTTGTACGAACTGTTTTAAATGCGTATATAATGCTAAAAATTCAACTTAACAATGCTGGGCTACAAGTTGTAGACTAGTCGACAACATCGTAAATTTATTGTAAACGAGCAAAACACTCACACATAGCATCCGATTCAGGGCTTAAGTGAAAGTGGTTAACAACATACACGGATTGTTTTATTTAAAAGATTAGAATTTTTTATTCCTGTGATTTTCGTCTTGTAACTGCCACTTGAATGGCTAGACTAATGGCTGCTATGGAATAAAGTCATGTATTGAGATATTTTTCCTTTTCTTTTATTTTCAGGTTTTAGTGTCAAATAAAACGCTGGTTGATCTCAACTTATCCTGCAACAAAATTGGACCTGTAAGACATCAATTTCTTTTCCAATCGCTTTGTCGTTTTTGTTTACTGTATTTTGATTTTGATTTGATTTGATTTGGTTTGGTTTTTATTGTATTGTATTTTATTTTTATTTTTTCGCCAGCTGCTCACAGTTTGCACTCGCTATTTCATTTTTTTAGTGTTTCCCAGTAACTAATTTCCTTTGAAATTGCAAATTCTGTCTCTTCTTTTTTTTTACCTTTTCCTTTGTTGTTAATATTGTTAGAAATGAATTTTCATTGCATTTATTTTCTTTTCTTTTTGCCATTTTTAGGACGGTGGAAAATCGTTGCAAGAAGGAATGGAAGAAAACACGACAATACGAAACATGGACCTGAGACTAACAGAAGTCGGACAAGAAAGCGAATATTGTATAAATCAATTATTAAAGCGAAATAGGGAGACACAATATAAACAAAACTCATAGCTACTGTACGTAGATGGAAGACCACTGCTGTATATTGTGCATGTTTTGTATAGCACCAAATCAATCAAGAAAGTTTTGGTTTACACAAATTTTTAATTATAAAAGAAACGTTTCACCAAATTAAAGTTCACATTTGTTTTTCGTTAAACACTTCCACATCCATTCTGACCCAAAACCCATGCCAATTACCCAATTTCGAAATTTCATTTTATACAACTCTATTTAGTTTCCCTTCCTTCCTTCCTCCCTCCCTCTCTCCTTCCTTCCTTCCTTCCTTCCTCCCTCCCTCTCTCCTTCCTTTCTTCCTTCCTCCCTCCCTCTCTCCTTTTCTTTCTTTCTTTCCATTTTTGCGTTGCTTGTTTCTACCTATGTACCTTTCAAAAATTACGCACTCGATTTTTTTGCATGATTTTTACAAGAAATTACTACAATACTTGTACGATGTTTAAAAATTATTTTCTGCTGTCATGGCAACCATTATATTGGCTGACAATTTTTTAAAATACTAGGGTGGTCACACTTAACCCGTGAAAAAGTACAAAATCTAATATGTACTAAATATTAAAAAATCCTTGTTTTCCATTGTTTAATAGCGCTATTTTGCATTATTTAGCTAGTACAATTTCACGGTTTAAGTGCAATCACTCTAAGCGTGATCACTACAAAAATGTTACTGCATGAAACAGGCTGGGAACAGTGGATGTAACTCAAATGAAATGGGCTTGAAAACCTAGCTCCTTGCCATTAGGAGGGTAGAGGAGTTGTTGGGATGTTAGTATGCATCAGTGCTTGCATTGACTTTGCAAACTCATTCCTGTTTAGGTGGTATAAGCTAGAAGCATTTACAACTCCGAACACAGTGGGACGCACTCCTCAAAAGAAGTTGCTTACAGAGTTGAACATCAACGCGTAACTCATACCAGCCATTTATCTATCCATGCAGAGATTCTCTCTTCTTCTTCGTTCTCTTCCGTTTTTTAGGAGCTTATTTTGTTGATTTGCGTCATTATGGAACGCATTTTTTCCATTGAAAAGGAGACAATTAGTTAGCATGACTGTGAGTCCACATAACCGTATTTTTACGGATCGGTGAATCGGGAATCCTTTCAAACATCCAGCATCGATTTTGATTCACACTTTAGCGAAATAACTGCATCTATTTCTGTTTTGCATCCAAATTTTTTTGTGACATCATACTTTATATAAAGCAATTTTAGCAAAGTTTAATTCATCACTGACGTGGCGACGCCCACTTTTGAAAACTCGTGATGCTTGGTGATAGGAATAATTTTCCGGCTATAATGACCCAATCAAAAGAAGTGTTGTATATGATAGACCAATCAGAATATCTGTTAGAAATGGGTTAGGTTACAAGCCTAGCTAAATATAAATCGAGTGTAATGCAAATTTCTGTTTCGCAAGTGAAGTGAACAGCGTCCAGAGAAGACAAGGAAAGATTAGTTAAAAGGTTAATTCTTGCAAGTGAATCAAGAATGGCGTCTGGTGGAATGATTATCGTTAAATATCTTCTTTTCATCTTCAACTTTTTATTCTGGGTAAGTTAAGCTTACTGCGTAGCTGGATTTGCAAGTTTACAAAAAATATCCGTGCATGATTTGATTCTTGCTCGCTTGAAAGTGAATATTCAAGAGGATAAAATTCTTGCACTGTATCGTGAACTAACCATCGAAAATGTATTTCTCTCAAGCTCTTCTTCTTTGGAATGATTCTGATTATTGAATATATTCTTCTGGAAGCTTGTTTTGGAGTTTTTGCGCTCCGAGTTCGCTTCGCTGGTTAGGGTTTGTTTGCAAGATGCATGTTTGCTTTCCTCTATGAATAAATTTAAAAGTTTGCTCTCATCTTGCCACGAAACTGAAATTGAGCTTAAATAATTAAAAAGTCAGGTCAGACACTAGAGTAACCACTGTTTCATGCAGACATTTATCGAAACCTCACAATAAATTTCTGTGCTTCGCACAACTTTAGCGGTTAATGTAGGGCGCCAAAAATTAGGATTATCAAACAACCAATATGCAAATTGTTTCGAACATCGAATGGTCGATTATCCCTATTGTACAAATTCTTAATAAATCAAAACTGTAAATTGGAATTTATTTTCGGCTCTGTGAATCCATCAGTTGTGGAAATTTTTTTTTTTTTTTGTTCGGTGGTAAATGTCACGGTCCTATCATTTGTGATAATGCGAATCTATTCTTTTGTGTCTTCCTGTACAATTTTTTTATCATTGTGGAAAATTCCTCTGTTTTTCAACACTTTTGGGCCTTGTTCCTTCAGTGAAGTGATAATATTAATGTTGTGTTTATGAATAGCTCGTGATCTCTCAGGCTGAAAAATAACAGCTTTTAAAGAGTTACCTTTTATTATTCTAATCAGGCAGGTCACATGACAATCAAATTAGCATTTTTTTGGTATGATAAGAACAACTTTAGAATACCCTACAAATGATATTAATGTAATCAATCTCGCTTAACTTCAGAATACTCAGCCACTTTTTTGAATAACAATAGAAGCTTTTGTATTCTTGTGTCATTTTCAATGAGTTCCGCTAGCTTGAAACATTATGGTGGACAGGTATTCTACAGTTACTCTATCAATCTTTTGAAAATGACACACAATGGAAGCACAATACAATGAATATTTAAGAAATAAGAAACTGTTTTTCAGGGTCCCCTATATCCCTTTGCAAAATGAAATCACGCAAAAATATTTGGTCTTTTCATGTGTCATGGATAATTCAAAAATCTCTTTCACGTTCACAAAAAATCAAAAGTTGCTTTCACGTGGACACAAAAAGATTTTAAACCTTAAATCACGTTTCATATCAAAACAAATCAGCCATTCACATTTCACACAAAAGGTATAGGGGACCCTGTTTTCTGTGTTTGATAGCCTGATCGAAATATGCATGATCTTGAGAGAACACAAGAGATTGTAGTGGAAGCACAAGCCGTAGGCGAGTGCTTTCACAGCTCTCAAGTGTTCTCCCAACATCACAAGTGTTTTGATCAGGCTATCAAACATGGAAAAACAGCTTTTTAACTTCTTTTATAAAATAACAAGGGCACAAATTTATGAAAAAAATTTGAAAAGGTGATGTGAGCATGTTTGATACTCTCATCACGCACTGTGTGTGTTATATAATAGTTATTTTATAACATGAATATCATTTGCAGGGTATTCTAAAGTTGTACTGTATGATATTATACACATAATAAGATTCATGCATAATAAGAGTAGAAACTGTTTCAAATTTGTTTTTTGTCAATGTGAACAATTATTGTGTAATTATGAATAGTTAAATTTTTAGGTGAAAGCTTTAATGAAATTAAAATAAGAATAATTTTGGTTTTCTTTGTAGGTTTTGAGTATTTTATTTTATTTTTTATAAAGAGAGTGTGATAAAATCATATCAAAATTGAAACATTTTGTTGTATGTGAAAACAAAATATTTTACTTGTTAATCATAGTCAATACAAGATTTTGAAAATACAGTGGGACCCCAATATAATGATCCTCAATTTAACAATGTTCCCAGTATAACGATCAACATTTTTTCATCCCGTCCAATTTTACAGTATCGGAGTAAATGGATCAGAACCCCAATTAAACAATCTCCCCATATAATGATCTAATTTTACTATTCCCTTGGTGAATCGTTATATCTGGGTTCCACTGTATATTAAAAGATTGCCCAAGTTGCAGTGATTCAACATATTATTCTGTATTAAATGTGTCACTGTGATATTTATTCATAATATAATTTCATACTTTATCTCCAGGGTTCTCCTTGTAGCAGATAAAAATCTGTTCTTTAGATTTCATTATGCAGTATTTACTTTACAAGACAATTTTAATAACTAATTGTCAAGGGATTCTCAATCCAAAAGCATACAAACACAAGATAGTTAGATATTTAGGCATCAGACGGTAAACATTTAATTTTTTTTAACAGCTAAGTGGTCTGGCACTTATTGTTGTTGGGGCTCTGGTCAAGAAGGAGTATGGCTACTTCCTCAAAGTGTCAAGCAGTAACTTAGCTTCAGCCCCTGTGTTCCTGATTGTGGTTGGTGTGATTGTTGCTGTGGTTGGTTTCCTTGGATGCTGTGGTGCCATTAAGGAAAACTACTGCATGGTGACCACTGTAAGTAGATTATTACTGAATATCTATAAAATGGGATAAAAAGGGATGGAATGTTTATCAAAAAGAGGTAACAATGAAAATCATCATGGATGAAATAATAAAGGATTCTTATTCAATTGTGTAGTTCCAAAAAATATCCATAGCCCCACCAAGGAGGGACTTTGTAAATGGACCCCCCTACCCTCCGGAACTTCCATTTTTCTTCCATACAAACTCTGTAATTTTGTTTTTCTGACCCCCTCGCTCCCCTCCGGAATTTCCAATTCCCTCCACGGTGGGGTATGTATATTTTCTGGAACTACACATTGTCTCACAATAGTGGTCATTTATAAAAATGAATGCAATGTTTTGACTGCTAGTCTTCATCAGGCAATAGTATAGACTGGATGCTGGCTTGTCTTTATACTCATCTGTGGCTCAGGTTGGTGGAAATCTTCTCTGTGATTGGTTGATGCTGTTGTGTTTCCTAATGGTCAGTAACCATGCTTCTGGGATTTTGATGCCACTGTCTCTCAGTGTTGATGTTGCTTGTGTGGAGCCAGATCTGAATGGCTTCTTTGACATAATGTGTGTACATCCAGTCTATACCATTGCCTGATGAAGACTAGCTGTAGCATTCGAAACGTTGCATTCATTTCAAATGACCACTATCGTGAGACAATTGAATATTATAAGTACCCTTTATTTAAGAGGTACAGGTAACTAAACAATTCACATATAATTCTGTTCAATTATGATTATAATAAATATATGACTACTTGGATTAAAATATCCAATAACAGCTAGCAAAACATTTTGATAAAATTTGTGTATATCTTTCAAGACAAATTATCTAGAAAACATATTTTTTTATATTTTGAAGGAAAACTAAGATCAAGAATCAACTTATTAGTTGAATTCCATGGTCATAATTATTGCTATAATATGATTAAAATATTTTCAGTTTCTCATTAACCCACTAGTAACAGTTAAGCAATGGTCTGAGTAAGAATGGGGCAAGCAAATGGCAATTAAATGCAGAAATTATGGTGTTAATTGTATATTGTTTAAACCAACCGCCTCATTGGTTAAAACATGAAAATCGGCCATAACTTCAAAAGTTATATCACATATTCAGATAACATAACATATTCAGATATCATGAAGTCACACATTCAGTAAATAATTAAAAGTAAACAATCATAGACGACTTTCATAAATGGCGGGCTCATTGTTCACGATAACGAGGCCAGAAAGGCCTCCAAAATCAACATCGCATCAAATGATTCTAAATATATAAGAATTATCCTGTAAAATGCACATAAAATAGGTATTTTAAAATGAAAAGGAACACATCGTCTTTGATAGCAATAGAAGTGTCGCCACGCTTATTTTCTGGTAACAAGGCCTTTGTGGCCTCGTTCTCATGTACTAGGCCGCCATTTTTGAAAGTCGTCTATATTTCTCTGTCTCATGGATTTAAAGTGTTCTCACTTGGCCATTTGGTCTGACAAGTTTTGCATCATAATAAATTTGAAGTAGACTTCTAATTTTATTTGTTTGTGTATTTGTTGATGTAGTTTGCTGTTTTACTTGGCTTGATTTTTGTTCTCGAAATTGCTGCTGGAGCCTTGGCCTATGCCTACAGAGGAAAGGTAATTGTATTTCATAATTTAAAAACCTGGAATTTCTTGCTTTTTTGTGTGATGCTTTCTTTGTGTCTTTCTCTCTTTCTTTCTCTTTATTTCCCTTGCTTTCTTTCTCTCAATATTTTCCTTCATTTTTCTTCCTTCCCTCTCTCCCTCCCTTTCCTTCCTTCCTTCCTCCTTTCCTTCATTTCTTCCTCCCTTCCTTCCTTTCTTCCTCCCTTTCTTCCTAATCCTTTCATCCTTCTTTCCTTTTTTCCTTCCTTCTTCAATCCTCCCTTCCTTACTTTCTTTCTTTTCATGAATTCATTTATTTCTCTCCCTTTAGATGAAGGGATATGTTAAAGATGCACTGGAGGAAGGGGTGAAGAATTACAATAAAACAGAGTATAAAAAATTCATGGACAAGGTTCAGAAAGAGGTAGGGCAAATCATATTTGATAATTCATCATTTGTATCATTTGATTTCATATCTTTCATTTATATGTTAAATTTTAAAACAGCTAACGGTACTAAATACTACGAGCTTATGTAAAGTCGGGATCAGAATGAATCACTTTGTCTGACAGCTCACATGTTGTGCTGTCCCCAATTGGTGGGGGGTCACTCAAATTGCCACTACTCCAGTACGCCATACCGACCTCACATGTATGAATGCTCCTACACAAAGATCTAAGATTACAACAATTACATAATGCCTCTAGATAATGCTCAAATAAATACAGCCAAGAGAAAACATAAAAATCCCATTAATGTGCGCAAATGTTCCAGTTTTTAACAAGAAAAGTAAATTGATGAGCAAGGACATAAATACTGTACAAAGAATGATCCTTTTGTTTTAGACACCACACTGATATTACAATCACAAATACTGTATTAACCCCGGGGGGGGGGGGGGGGAACTCCGATCGTAAATGGACGGGGATGCTCGTCGTACCTTTTAGGGGTCAAAATCTGCAATCTGGTACCTTTTAGGGTGTCTCGGACTTGAGTGGACTTTTAGGGACTGTTTTGGGGTAAATAAACTACCTAAAATAAGCATGAAAGGGACGATTTCGATGATCGGAATTGAATCTTCAAAGCACATCGATAACAAAGTGTTTCATTACTTTAATTCTTTATTATTGTTTTGAATTGGTACCTTTTAGGGTAGAAATCAGTTGTTGCCACTCCCACTCGGGTACCTTTTAGGGGTCATTTTCAAAATTTCCGACGAGCATCCCCGTCCTCTTATATATAGGAGTCCCCCCCCGGGGTATTAACTGGCTTTTTGTTATAAAAAATAGTTAACTCTAAACTTTGGCAGTCCATTGAGTTATAGATGTATTTTGTCAGGTGCAAGCACTCTGGCGCTGTCTGTAACTGGGCTTCTCTCGGCTTCTCATTACAAAAAAACGTTGGAGAAACATGGGCATGTGTTTACACATAGAATGTTCTGACACGTCCTTTGTAGAGCTAGAGCACAGATTATATCGGAGTCAGTTATTTTATAATTTTCATTGTCATCACACACTGAAAGCTTGGATTAATATCATCCTTGTATCTGCATCCATTAATAAGTGGCTTCTTTGAAATGACAGAATTTTACTGTTGAACATACAATCATGTTTTTGCAGCATGTTAAAGTACATAGGACGTTTTTGTATGTGTTTTTTATATGCAAATGACTATAACATGGATAGTAACCTTTATTTTCACTAGAATGTTGAAAATGATGACAGAATCGAAACGTCCAACAATTCTTGCATTTATTTTTCTAGTGAAATGTTTATCAAGATCTATTCTAATTTGTTCTTTTATAACCTTTATTCGTTTGTTAATTTTTTATTGTAGTTCAATTGCTGTGGAGCAAATGGACCAAAAGATTATCCTACACCACCAGAATCTTGTAGAAGGTCAAATGGAACAGTGAAAACAGATGTAAGAAATAAAAATTTAATGTAGTTAACTGAGTGGGCCATTATGCTATTTGGTCAATATCTCAAAATCTTCACTTCCTTGAGCCTATAGGTTTTTGCTTTCCCTGTGCCTGTACCTTGTTATTTTCAATTTAATTCAATTCTTGTTTGTTTAGAAGGCTAATATAATCTTAACTATTCAAATTGCAGGGTTGTTTGGACGGTCTTGAGAAAAATCTGAAATCTCATCTTGTTATCATTGGTGGTGTTGGTGTTGGCATTGCATTCATTCAGGTACACTAGATTATTGTACATTCAAGTTCCATGTATATTTTTGTGAAAATGCTTGTATTGTGACCAACAAAGAATTCAAACGCTTTTTTTGTGTGTGTATTTTTCTGATCCACCAATAATGTGAAGGGAACCAAGCTTGCAAATGCACTCAAGGTCCTTAAAGGCGCTGTTACAAGCTGAAACTTTTATCTGAAACTTGTCTCGATCGCCGATGCGAGACGATTTTCATAAGGGGTGTTACATGCTGAAATTTTGTCCTGAAACTTGTTTGCAACACACATTTCTGTTGCAGGAGTAGAATGTAGTTCTACTTTTCGTGAAACCGACCCAGAGAAAGTTTAGCTAAATGACCATGTTACATGGTGCAATGTGTTCGAGCCTTGGCCAGGCGGTGATCTTTTTTTTTTTTCCAACTTTTTTTTTCTTTTTCGCACATTTTTTTTTCTTTTGTAGCTAATGACTCTCTTTTTACTAGAGAAATTATTGATTTATTGATTTAGATTTTTGTCTTCAAATGAAAACTCGTTATTTTACTAAAATGTATTGTTTGGGCTTCCTGTGGTCATTTCAGTCAATCCATGAGCTACTTCGCCATTGGCGGGTTGATTGTGTATGGTAATGAAATTAAAACGTTTTTGTTGCAGTTGGTTGGAATTCTGTTTGCCTGCTGCATGATGCGCTCCATCAAGAAGGAATACGAAGTCATGTAAACAGTGTTAACAATCAATCCCACTCACTCAATCCCACTCACTCAATAAAATAGGTTGCATGTATGCCGACATATCTTTAACTATAGTGCATATGCATCTTGTGTAATGTACCAAGAAATAGTGCTAGAATATTCAGTGTAGTAGTTTACTAACAATTTAAGTGTTCCTTGTGAAAATGACCTAAGTGCCTTTTTGATGGATGTCCAGACATTGATTTTTCAGCATAGGAAAGTTAATTGATATCATTTTATACCATTGGAGAAAATCATCAAAAAAATCACTTAGGCCATTTTCAATTTGAACCCTTCAATTTTATTCAAACCACTTGTCCACATGTGCCATAGTTAAAGGAATGTCATTTTCTACGTAAATAATTTGATTCATTTTGCAACCTCAGTAGTTAAGTCATTTAACCACATGTATACAATTGTGTCATTGTTATTATTGTTACAAAACACTTACACAAACTCAAAGCCAAATGCACACTTTTTTGGAATTATCATAATCAGAAGCATTTTTGTAGATTGTTGACATGGCATCAGTTGCAGGAAGAGTGGATAGCTGTATCCATGGGATAAATCCCTTATCATTTTATTTCATGAGACCAGGGTTTATCCAAAGATAGCACTATCCAACTATCATGCAGATCCACAGAGTTAGATTAATATTAGTTAAATACTTAAATGTTTGATTACCTATGAGATGTGCAGTTCCTGGTACCCTGGAAATCAGAGGTTTATTTTTATTTTGCTTTTGATGCTTGTAATAGGCCCTTTGCAGCATGTTGGAATACAGCTCAATTTGGAGGGCAAGACAAAAGAATTTCAATGTCCTGTTGGCTGGAAACCATTGTTTTTGCCCTCATGCAAATGCGCTCATTTGCACATGCTGCAAAGGGCCTATTGTACCTGTCAGAATTACAAGCGTCAACAGCAAGATAGAAATAAACCTCTGGATCCTGGATAAATTCCTGGTTGTGATAATAATTTAATCGATAAGATAAGAGTACAAGTAAAAATTGAGCTTTACTTGTCTATCAGACAAATAGTGTCCCTACCTCTAATGTAACATCTAATGTACATCTTGCCAGTAATAATTCAACAATGTGTTTTGTAGTTCAGTGGGAATGGTTTCTTGTCGGTAGCTAAGTTATCAACACTATCACTATTTTGTATACCAGTCCCTTGCTTGGACTGGGCAATACATTGGCTAAGTTGAATTAATTACCTATCTTTGCTGTAAACACTCTTAAGGGGAAAAGTCGAAATAAAAACATGTTTTTGATATTTTCTCCGATGTTTTTATTTTTGAATGTTGTTTTCTCAGACCATATAAACCCATGCTTAAAGTGCGGCAATGGTTGCACTTAACCCCGCCAAAAAGTTCTAACTAAATAGTGAAAACTACTATATAGAGAGTGATTGCACTTGACCTGTCAAATTGTACTAGCTAAATGCAAAATAGAGTGATGGCACTTAATCCATGAAATAGATATTAGTCTAACAGACATTAGTAGACACTATTACGTACCACCACGCATGCAACAAATTTTCTTTCATAGTGTTGCTCAAAGTACAGGCATTTTCTACTTTTTGCAACATTTGTTGCATGCAGGGTGGTAATATAATACTTTCCCTGGGTCGGTTTCATGAGACGGTTTCACGAAAAGTGAACTACTTTCTACTCCTGCAACAGAAATGTGTGTTGCAAACAAGTTTCAGAGTGTAACACCCCTTATGAAAATCATCGATGATTTTCAGCTAAATGGCAGACTATGTTACATGGTGCAATGCGTTGTGAAACTTGTCTCGCAATGGCGATTGAGGCAAGTTTCAGAGGAAGGTTTCAGCGTGTAACAGCACCTCGAGGCAGATGGCATATGTAAATTGAGGGCATTTGCATAAGCTGGACCCCATTCACCTCATTGGCAGATCAGGAAAACCCAAAATCCAACTGAAAGTTTAAAGTTGTTGATTGTGGTACAAGTGTTTTTGCAGTAAGGATCCAAACGGTTATATGTACTTTTGGGGAAACATAGCTGAAAGTTCTAGTTCATGTATGTTGTGGTTGAATTTTTATTTTCCTTTGTTTTTGTGTATGGTAATGAAATTAAAACGTTTTTGTTGCAGTTGGTTGGAATTCTGTTTGCCTGCTGCATGATGCGCTCCATCAAGAAGGAATACGAAGTCGTGTAAACAGTGTTAGCAATCAATCCCACTCACTCAATAAAATAGGTTGCATGCATGCCGACATACCTTTAACTATAGTGCACATGCATCTTGTGTAATGTACCAAGAAATAGTGCTAGAATATTCAGTGTAGTAGTTTACTAACAATAATTATTTTATTCAAACCACTTGTCCACATGTGCCATAGTTAAAGGAATCTCATTTTCTACGAAAATAACTTGATTCATTTTGCAACCTTAAGTCAGTAGTTAACTCATGTAACCACATGTATACAATTGTGTCATTGTTATTATTGTTACAAAACACTTACACAAACTCAAAGCCAAATGCACACTTTTTTGGAATTATCATAATCGGAAGCATTTTTGTAGATTGTTGACATGGCATCAGTTGCAGGAAGAGTGGATAGCTGTTTCCATGGGATAAATCCCTTATCATTTTATTTCATGAGACCAGGGTTTATCCAAAGATAGCACTATCCAACTATCGTGCAGATCCACAGAGCTTAATTGGTTAAGTACTTAAATGTTTGATTACCTATGAGATGTGCAGTTCCTGGTACCCTGGAAATCAGAGGTTTATCTTGCTTTTGATGCTTGTAATAGGCCCTTTGCAGCATGCTGGAATGCAGCTCAATTTGGAGGGCAAGACAAAAGAATTTCAATGTCCAGTTGGCTGGAAACCATTGTTTTTGCCCTCATGCAAATGCGCTCATTTGCACATGCTGCAAAGGGCCTATTGTACCTGTCAGAATTACAAGCATCAACAGCAAGATAGAAATAAACCTCTGGATCCTGGATAAATTCCTGGTTGTGATAATAATTTAATCGATAAGATAAGAGTACAAGTAAAAATTGAGCTTTACTTGTCTATCAGACAAATAGTGTCCCTACCTCTAATGTACATCTTGCCAGTAATAATATAACAATGTGTTTTGTAGTTCAGTGGGAATGGTTTCTTGTCGGTAGCTAAGTTATCAACACTATCACTATTTTGTATACCAGTCCCTTGCTTGGACTGGGCAATACATTGGCTAAGTTGAATTAATTACCTATCTTTGCTGTAAACACTCTTAAGGGGAAAAGTCGAAATAAAAACATGTTTTTGATATTTTCTCCGATGTTTTTATTTTTGAGTGTTATTTTCTCAGACCATATAAACCCATGCTTAAAGTGTGGCAATGATTGCACTTAACTGCGCCAAAAAATACTAACTAAATAACTAACTCCTGCAACAGAAATGTGTGTTGCAAACAAGTTTCAGAGTGTAACACCCCTTATGAAAATCATCAATGATTTTCAGCTAAATGGCAGACTATGTTACATGGTGCAATGCGTTGTGAAACTTGTCTCGCAATGGCGATTGAGGCAAGTTTCAGAGGAAGGTTTCAGCGTGTAACAGCACCTCGAGGCAGATGGCATATGTAAATTGAGGGCATTTGCATAAGCTGGACCCCATTCACCTCGTTGGCAGATCAGAAAAACCCAAAATTCAACTGAAAGTTTAAAGTTGTTGATTGTGGTACAAGTGTTTTTGCAGTAAGGATTCAAACGGTTATATGTACTTTTGGGGAAACATAGCAGAAAGTGCTAGTTCATGTATGTTGTGGTTGAATTTTTGTTTTCCTTTGTTTTTGTGTATGGTAATGAAATTAAAACGTTTTTGTTGCAGTTGGTTGGAATTCTGTTTGCCTGCTGCATGATGCGCTCCATCAAGAAGGAATACGAAGTCATGTAAACAGTGTTAACAATCAATCCCACTCACTCGATATAATAGGTTGCATGCATGCCGACATACCTTTAACTATAGTGCATATGCTTCTTGTGTAATGTACCAAGAAATAGTGCTAGAATATTCAGTGTAGTAGTTTACTAACAATTTAAGGGTTCTCGGTGAAAATGACCTAAGTGACTTTTTGATGGATGTCCAGACATTGACTTTTTAGCATAAGAAAGTTAATTGATATCATTTTATACCATTGAAAAAAATCATCAAAAAAGTCACTTAGGCCATTTTCACTTTGAACCCTTCAATTTTATTCAAACCACTTGTTCACATGTGCCATAGTTAAAGGAATGTCATTTTCTACGAAAATAATTTGATTCATTTTGCAACCTCAGTAGTTAACTCATTTAACCACATGTATACAATAGTGTCATTGTTATTATTGTTACAAAACACTTACACAAACTCAAAGCCAAATGCACACTTTTTTGGAATTATCATAATCAGAAGCATTTTTGTAGATAGTTGACATGGCACTACATCTAATGTACATCTTGCCAGTAATAATTCAACAATGTGTTTTGTAGTTCAGTGGGAATGGTTTCTAGTCGGTAGCTAAGTTATCAACACTATCACTATTTTGTATACCAGTCCCTTGCTTGGACTGGGCAATACATTGGCTAAGTTGAATTAATTACCTACCTTTGCTGTAAACACTCTTAAGGGGAAAAGTCGAAATAAAAACATGTTTTTGATATTTTCTCCGATATTTCTATTTTTGAATAGGTTAAAGTGCGGCAATGGAGTGATTGCACTTAACCCCGCCAAAAAGTACTAACTAAATAGTGAAAACTACTATATAGAGAGTGATTGCACTTGACCTGTGAAATTGTACTAGCTAAATAATGCAAAATAGAGTGATGGCACTTAATCCGTGAAATAGATATTAGTCTAACACGCATTAGTAGACACTATTTCCATTGTTTTCTTTTGTTTTGTAAGTGTGATCGCTCAACCGGCCACAAAATCGCGCAACATTGTTGCGTTGCAGAGCAAATGTTGCTCGTATTACGTACCACCCCGCGTGCAACAAATTTTCTTTGTTGCACGAAGTAGAGGCACTTTCTACTTTTTGCAGCATTTCTTGCGCGCCGTTCAGACGTCGAACATTTGCCGCGTCAAATCAATAGTTGTTTTTTGTACATAAGAAATGCGGCTTCTGAAACAATTGGTTCAGGCGCCACCAAGAGACCATAATACTAAGAGAGCGAAGCTCAGTATTCATGTCTGTGCCATGTTCGTGGCGGCTAAGGCTATTTTTAGTAACTTCGCCAGTCGCGCGCGCAAGGCCCTCAACCAATAGAATTTGCTTTTTGGCGTGCGCGCGGAAGGGACCGTTTGAATTCTATTGGTTGAGGGCCTTGCGCGCGCGATGGCGAAGTTACTAAAAATAGCCTTAGCCGCCACGAACATGGCACAGACATCAATACTGAGCTTCGCTCTCTTAGTATTATGGTCTCTTGGCGCCACACTTCTCATCTTCTCATCTCATCTCTGGCACTATTAGAATCGACACGGCAAAGGTTCGACGTCTGAGCTGGGCCTAATACGAGCAACATTTGCAACGTAACGATTTTGCGCGAAATGTTGCACGATTTTGTTGCCCGTTTTTCCCCGCGTTTTAGTTCTCGCTGTTTGTAACAGCAGTCAGCACAGGGAGCCCAACTGAGGAGCGAGCAGACCGACTTAAGGAATAAGTCTAGTTGTTCAATTCCCTAATCTTTCAGAGTGGTTTTCATTAACTCGTGAAACACACGTTGAGTGTATACGTATTCCACCCTAATTCTATTGTGTTCTTTTTAATACACTTTGTTTCATGGGTTAATGAAAACCACTAAAAGAAAAGTGTAACTCACCGCGCCTCTAAACACCCCGAGCCTGATAAACTCATTAACGTTCAGAGTTTTGTCTTTGTTTCTCAAAGTGTGCATTCGTAACGTTTCTGCGCGCGTCGTTAAACACCTAGGCCTGGCCGTTTTACACACTGATCGTCCATCTAGTGACTATCTTTAGTCCATTGTATCGTCCATCTAGTGACTATCTTTAGCTTCACACTTCGGCGTTGGTCTTGATGTTTAACTTCAAGGGCGATCCGTATATTTCACGCTGAAGGTTTAAGGAAAGGGATACCTTATTCTCACTGAAGTTCTTTGAAATAGATATCTTATTCATATTCTGGAGTTCTATGAAAGGGATACCTTTTTCACGCTGAAGTTCTTTGAAATATATATCTTATTCATATATACTGGAGTTCTATGAAAGGGATACCTTTTTCACGCTTGCGGCATAAAATGGTTAAGATTTTATGAAATCATGTACTAGAGATTTCAGTTGTGATTTTAGTTAAGTATCGCGGGGTACCATTTTCTGTGAAAGGCAAAGGGCTACATTTTCTCTCTATTTCTCTCAATAAAAAAGTCATTAACCGGGGCGGAGCCTTCCCATGTAATGTTTTACCATGTACCTCGATCACCAGGGGGGAGGGGAAGGCAGACTACCTTAAAATCTACAAAATACACTTAATTTTGTTACGAGCACATGTCTAAACGAAAATTTTCCAAACTTCGTCCATGAACAGACATCCATCGATATCTACTGATCAATCTTATTTGGAAGTTTTAGTGGTCACGTGACCGGTAGTGGAGAAAAATCGTTTTTCTGAAATTGGGACACGAGTTTTATTAACCAGGTAAAAGTTATACTTCTAAAATCATTACCATATGGTACCTAAACAACCTACGCTTAGACATTTTTTATGATGGATAGTGAGGGAGATATTTAAAAATATAAAAGAGTATCATATGGTCACGTGACCTGTTTTGTTGCGAAGTCGAATGTCAAAATGTCTAAGCGTACAATTATGAAGTGACATAATTAAAACTTACTTCCTGTATTAGTTTGGTCTGATTTGAAAAACTCGTGGCCCCATTAACGAAAAACCATGTTCGTACTATAATTATCGCTGCTGGTCACGTGACCACCAAAACTCCCAAATCATCACTCAAGGTTGATCAGTAGAAGGATGTCTGTTATTGGACCAAGTTTGGTGAATTGTCGTTCAGTCATTTGCTAGTAAACAAAATAGCTGTATTTTGTAGATTTTGGCCCAAAACCTTGCCATACAACTTTGCAGGTGAATCGGGTAGATTTCTGGCCTTTTGCTCAACAACGCTTTTTTCGCACAGATGTATTTGATACTATTGCGTGTTGACATCGCGTGAGTTCCGCATCGGTGTGGTATTGAATGGTTATTCTGTCTTGACACGTTTTGTCTAAGTTTTCTGGCTCATGGCTGAGGAGGGGCGGCGAGAAGGAGTGGTCTTGGTATTGTTCTACGTTCGCTGACTTCATAAGCGAAATGGAATTCGGCGATAGAGATTTGTCCACATGATATATATATCAGAGGCAATATAATAGAGTAACAAAAGATTATGCATACTTGAAGATGTCAGTAGACTCCGGTAAGGTTTACTGACATGCAGCACAGTTAGGTTCAGTGTTTGCGGTCAATAGCCTGTTCTTTGATTGTTTTACTAGACGATTTTTAGATATTTGCTCTTGTTAGCGCTAAAATATTGCTGTTATTTTTAATTGTGGCCCGTCAAAGTCTGATAGCTTTGCTTGAGCTAACACTGATATTAAAGTGTGCACGCAAACTTGTTAAAATTGTTTTGAGCTTTTGCGTGATGAGGACAATCTGAATGATTGAATCTTACCCACCTTGTACGGCTTGATACTGAACTGAAAATACGTACTAACAAATATAGCCGCAACACCACAAAAGCGCTTTTAAGTTAGTGTTATCGCACTCTTATACGTACAGTATTACCCAATACAATCTGTATATCAGTTGTTGATATTGACCGCTAAAGGGAGGGCGTGGCATGTACATCTTCACACGTACCTATACACCGGGAGTCTCGTTTTGGAACAACAGTTCTGTGAGTTGCTCCCGCCCTAGGGCGAAGCTTATAAATAAATAAATAAATAAATAAATAAATAAATAAATAAATAAATAAATAAATAAATAAATAAATAAATAAATAAATAAATAAATAAATAAATAAATAAATAAATAAATAAATAAATAAATAAATAAATAAATAAATAAATAAATAAATAAATAAATAAATAAATAAATAAATAAATAAATAAATAAATAAATAAATAAATAAATAAATAAATAAATAAATAAATAAATATTTAAATAAATAAATAAATAAATAAATAAATAAAAATAAACATCAATGTGCGACTATAGTGCGACGACCACCCGAAACGACCACTTTGTAATTTATATTTTATTTTGATGGCTTGCTCTTAACATTTTGAATAAATCCTCTTTAAAATTGTCACATCTTATTGAGCAACCACTTTTTCATTCTTAAGGGGTAGTCACTTATGGAAGTTCGATTGCGGCATTTCCCATTCAATTCCCAGTTTCCCTTTACACTCAATATTTTTGAGGAAAAGACATCACGTTGTCTAACGTAAAACGTCTCCGATGGTCTTCTTTCGTAAGTCGACTTTAACAAGACAGTACAAAAATAATAGTCAAACAAAACGTAAAAAATCTTATTTTATCTCTATGTGTATCCGATTTTTAAGGGTCTTCCCTGAGTTCCATTCATCGTCTGGCTAAACGTTCGCCATCAGTCGAGCTGGCGAGCACGTCTCTCTCGCCTGTGACAACCTCTACATGCCCTCCCCCCTTTGGGGTAATCAAGTCTATCGCATTGCTTATCGTAACATTGAAATTCTTATGATTCATTTATTTGGTTTAGTTTATTTGCTATGTCACCAAGTTATTTCTCGATGCTATCAAGAGGTTTATTATCAGTGTGTTTGAAACTGAGTAGCGACAAACTCATTTGCATATTGGAGTGTTTGACGTCATGACGTAAAAAAGGTTTTAATCGCACTTCCGAAAACTCGACACACTGAAAAGGCAGTAGAAACACTGTCGTTCTCTCATCAAAACACCAAAATACCAGATTAATTTCGATTTAAAAACTAGTCTAAACGTACTGTTGGCCTTCCAATTCATAAATTGACGGATTTACAAGCAATGTATAGGTATTTAGTAAGGACACTACTGGAAGCAGTTATATGAAGAGTTCCCCGACAGTGGCCAACTTGTATTGATTACGCTAAAGGTTGGTAATAGTTGATAATTTTTCATATAAACTTTCTGTTTTCTCAATGTTCAAAACAATTTTGGACTAGAGGTTAAAAACTACAACTCCGATGATCGCAATTACCTGTACGTTCACCAAGCGGTAAACATAATTTCTCAATTCTAATCACGAAGAACTTTAATTACTTTGAAATTTCTGGTAAGCTGATTTTCTGTTTTGATAGACGATAGAAATCTTCAATCTATGGCGCAAACGACAACCGCACATCTTGCTCGTTTTGTTTACTCACGTAGAGAAATGCTTTCCAAGTGTTTTTTCTCAAATAAGCTTTCATTTTCTGCTGTACTGCTATATCTTTGGATCCAATCACTGGACAAGGATAATCTAAATGAAAATCTCTTCATCTGTCATTTGCCGATGGAACATTTGATCACATCAATATTGTGCAAAAAGGCACTCAATTTTCTCGACTAATCCCAGGTTCCTAGTAAGAGGGATTTTTCCTTCGCTTTGGTTGTGCATACGAAGGTAGAGATTTTCTAGAGTAAATCTTATTATCAAAATATCTATGATTTTTTTCGCCAGTTACAAGCTTGATCCAGCTGCTTGACTTAAAATCAACATTCGAATTGGGTTGGAATTTTTGAGCGCCATTTATTTTCATCTTTTTTCATATTCCCTGAAATTCACGATCACTTACACCTGTAACACGCGAAACAATGTTTTATTTTGTTATCATGTTGTTTGCCATTTAGTATCTGACCTGGTATATGTATATTAACTGGTAGCAAAACTGCCGGGCAAACTTCGATTCAATCTTCAGTGTTTATGTCTACTCTTTTACAATTATTTTCAAATTTTTCCAGTCAGTTTGATACAACTATTGTGCGCTAATTATTAGTGTTTTAAAACTGTTTATAAAAAGTAATAATTCGTGTGTAATATAGTCAGATATAGTTGCACAAACGAACGCAATCGAAGTCAAGTCTACTAATTCTACACTAACTTAATGTTGCCGAGATGTATATGGCATTAAAAATACACTCTTTTTGTGTTGGTAATAAAGATAATCTTTTCTTCAAGATTTTAAATAGGATAAAAGAAAAACGTCTCCTTTTTATTAGTGAGTTTTTGCAGAAAATCAAAATGCTCCGAAATAACCCGATAGTGAACACCCGAAGGCTAGTTTGCTCCATAATATATAGACACGCACTATAGAAAGCAGGAGAAATACGAAAATACAAGCAAAGAAGAGAATGGATAACAGAAATCGTCACCATTATGACTGAGACTTGAATCACTGAAACATTATAAAAGTCAGAACGTAAGTTATTTTCTTTGCAAAGCTTGAAGAATTCCTTTAATTTGAATCGAAATAGCGCTATATTTCGAAAGGAGGCTCTAGTATTTCGCAATTGTTTTAACCCAACTCCTTTTCTATAGAGTACTCAAGTGAAGAAGGAATTGCAGAGGAGTTGACAGACTGCATGATATCGCTTTCCGCGATGGTTGAAACTGGAATCCGATGAACAAAATCAGAACTTAAGTGTGTTTCTTCTTTCCTTTGTAAAAGAGTTATTTTTTGGCTGTGTTTTGAAATAATCAGTGCCCTTGGGAAAATGTATGGTTGAACTGAAAAACAAAACGCTACTGACAACAATTTGTATTTGTTCAGTTGCCTTCAGCAGGAAAGCGGCAGTATAAAGTATATTGACAAAAAAATCGCGCTCGGTTCCAGTTAGCTGTTGAAAAACATATAAAAGCAAGCTCCAGTGTTGAAGTACTTTAATAGTTTTACCGACTGTCTTTTTGCATTTGCACAAAAAAGCTTTTAAAAACGGACTGTCAGCTGCTCTTGTTTCTATAGAGAAAGCCGGAGATGCTTCCGGGGTTTTGGTATTACAGCCCACGCGACATAATCATCAGAATGCAACGAAACGCGGACAAAGATATTAAACCGACCAATAAGTGCATAGTTAAAAGTACCGAAGAGATTTTATCCGCTGGCTGAGGAAGAAAATATTATGAATCTTGTCCTTAGAACATTTAACTTTAGTTATCTTAGAACTAGAACATTTAACTTTAGTTATCTTACTCTTACTGAACGGTTGTCAACAGCCATTGCATGTTAAAAGTAAGTTAGTCAAATGTTCTCAGCTGTTAAGACTGCAGCCATAGATTATCTCTTGAGAGCAAAGATAGAGCAGTTTTTTCGATAAAAACTGTTTGTTTTTGGACAAAAAACTAGAAGGAGGAAATGAGTGTTAAATATTCAGACGAAGCACTCGTTTGAGTTTGTTTTGTTGAACTAAAATTAGAAGAACAAGAACCCACTTCGCTTCAGGCACTTAGAACTCGATGTTTACTGTTGTGAATTGGCGATCAATAGCTTACCATAATAACAGGATTGTAAACATCACAGCCAACTGCCTATTGGCGCATTATATTCTTGGGCGTAATTCCTAGAGACTATAGAATTATATAGAACTTATTTCAAAAACTATGACAGGTGCTCCTTTGAATGATGTTTACAATGAAAAAGATATTGAAAAATTGTTTCCTTCCATTTGATTGAAACTTTATAATTGAGTGAAGCTTAATGAGCGCTCGTTGTATGACGATTTCCGTGATCGCGTGAGTGATCCATCGCTTGTTTTTGGACATCAGTGGTTGCGCTGGTTTGTTCCCATCTATGTACTTGTTGATAAGATAATACGTATGATACATCGTTGATTTTTTTGTTACACAGATTTCACCAAGTATAGAACATTCAGTAGACAGTTTGTCACAGCAAAACATGAATCAAAAAGGAACAAGAAAAGATACTCCAGCGAGTATAAATATGCCAAGTAAGGAATGAGAAGCAGTGTCGTATTGAATTAAAATGAAAATCGTCTGTTTCGCGTGCATGCAAATTAGCCTGCAATCTATTGATTACAAAAGTAGACCCTAGTTTATTGCACGCAAACTTTCATTGCATTAATTGCGTGTAATCTGATTGACAGCTTGTAAATAATAATTTGCAAGCTGTCAATAAATGATAATAATGCATTGTGTCAAGAGAGCATAAATGCCCTCTTGATTGTGTTCATACAGAGTTGGGATTTCCAAAATCTAAGCGCGCTTGCCCAGCCGTTTTCAGATCAAAATATGAATTTTCCTACACAATCTCAGCCGACCAAAGAAGATCGAAAAGCTGATACCTCATATGTGTTGAAATATCCCTTCTCCCTTTCTCCCCGCCGGCGTTTGGACTTCCTTCTTTTATCTTAATAGCATTTTCCTTCTAATCTTTTTTCTGTTTTTCTTCATCCTGTAGACAAATTAGGTCACCAAATGCAAAACGCGAAATCGTTATCAATTAGTTTTGAAGAGGAATCTGACGAAGAAATTGGTGCAGAAATAATCCAACAGAATTATGAATCCTACCAGTCAGCGACAAATGATAAGGTTTGGTGCGATGCTGTTTGTACTACGTCTACATTGAGTTTACATTAAGTTTTTCTGCGATGTTTACCCATTTTGCAGGTTTTAAAGCTTATACAGTTTGTTTGTTTGTTTGTTTGTTTGTTTGTTTGTTTGTTTGTTTGTTTGTTTGTTTGTTTGTTTGTTTGTTTGTTTGTTTGTTTGTTTGTTTGTTTGTTTGTTTGTTTGTTTGTTTGTTTGTTTGTTTGTTTGTTTGTTTGTTTGTTTGTTTGTTTGTTTGTTTGTTTGTTTGTTTGTTTGTTTGTTTGTTTGTTTGTTTGTTTGTTTGTTTGTTTGTTTGTTTGTTTGTTTGTTTGTTTGTTTGGACTATCTTTTAGACAACATGTATGTGACAATTGCTGTACCTCGTCTCACCTCTTGTGTAGATGTGATTACAAGGAAGCATCAAGAAGCACCTCTTCGAGTAACTTAACTGAAGACTCTGAATATTAGAACTCAAACCCCAGGATTCAAGTGATAGACAAGTCATGTTCCTTTCTCGACTTTCTAGCAGATCCCCCCACCCACCCTATTGCCTTAATAATAAGAAGACTTCCGGCATTCGGCTTATACAATTGGCCGTATTTATACTAGAGACGAATAACTCGTCCAGACGAATCAATTTAAAGGATTTGATTCGTCTAGTTATAAATTCGAAGACGGACAGTTTCACGTGAAGGCTAGAAACATCCTGATCTTGACGAGTAACTCATCAAATAGCGCGTCATTTTTAGACGGAGTATGTATGTTAAAACAATGAAATCATTCGTCCTGTGTCCGAATTTATATTGAGGCGATTTACGCGTCTGACACAAATAATTCGCGGACGAGCAATTCGTTCGTCTCTAGTATAAATACGGCCATTAAGCTTATCAGGGAAAATATCATAAAACCTACATTCACTATAAATATTATAGCCATTCAATCACTTCTTAAGTTTTATTGAAATGTGAGCATTCTTAACCGGACTTTCAATTCCTTTATCGTATTTTCTCAGACCATCAAAATTGCGGCACTGAATCGAAGACGAAAACCGACGCCAGCGTACGTCCGTAGTGCAAGAAGAAACCAAAGTAAGAAACGTTGAGTATAGTATTGTCACCGTCAGTTGGTAAAAACCATTATTTTCCTTTATTATTTATTAAAACTCTCATTTCATTTTTTTACTATTATTTTTTGGCTTGTGGTGTTAATCTGTCGTTGTTGTTTATTATGGGTGTTCAGAAAGCCTTTCACTGAATGAGGATCTATTAGAGGAAGAAGAGGAGGAAGAAGAAAGCAAAAAGGTTACCAATTATAACACGGTATAAAGTAGCAAAATCATAACTACGTATAACAAATCTGCATTACTTTAAGTCAACTTTCCGTTAAAAAAACGGTATCACATTTGTACGAGCAGTTCAATATCAATCATTATATTTGAGATTTTTCCAGCCAGGCATAATGACACCATTTGTCCCTTCCTATACTGACCCCTCCCCCTCCCCCTCTCCTCTCCTCCCCTCTCCCCACAATCATCTTCCTCATTAGGGACTTGTCCGACTAAATTAGCAGGGGGAAGGGGTGGGTGGAAATTTCAGATTGAGTGATGAAAATCATGTGGCCCTCCCCAGCGATGGAAATGGAATTTCCAACATATTCCCTTTTTCACTGCCCATTTTTTTCATGACCCTTCCTTTTCACGAGCTTAAAAAGTTATGACCCCCACCCCATTACATTTTCCACCCTCCCTCCCTCTGCTAATTTCTAACAAGTCCCTTAATCCTCATTTTCCATGATTCTCTTCTCGTCCTTTACAATCCACTTTGCGCTCTCTCTTCGGCTCTTTTCTCTTCACTGAGGATGTACTTAGTAATGTACTTAAACTGGTTCATTGCATAATCTTGTTACAATATCATAATTGAACTTTAGATCGGAAACGAAGGTCTACAAAAGTCCTCTTCTCCGAAACTGGTCCTGCGCAAAGACACACCAGCTGCCAGGCCTAGACTACAAGCTAAAGGTAATTAGAATGATTAGTGCGGGAAACAGTTCTTAAAACACACCGCGTCGTCAGATGTGCGACGGAGACTATGATCAGATGGTCGATTACGACGAAATTACGACGAAACACTTAATCACTGATTCCACAAAAACACTAGGAGCAGGAGCATCGAGACGAAAAGCATTGAGACGAAAAGGGTGCAAAGTCAACTCAAGATGGGTACACACCCCCTGCACCCTCCACCCCTGAATCAGCCCCTGAAAAGTAATATCAAAATAACCTTTAGAAAATTATGCAAGCCAGTGGAAGATATTGAACAATAACATACAAGGTAGCTTAGCTATAAATAATGGCCCGAGCTAGCTGATAGTAGCTAGGATCCGCATGCCCCCAACCCAAACCCTGAACGTCGTATTCCTGCACATAATCTTGAAGTCTCATAAGTGTCTTCATTATCACTGTTGGTTTTAGCTCGTTCTTTGTGCAGCCAAGAAAGCATTGCAGAGGAAGGCGACGACGAAGACATGCATATGTCTCAGGATAACATGGTAATGGACAGTTGTGACACGTATCAACACATACCATAAACAGCTACTTCAATCATAAATTACTGTGCGTAGTTTTGACTAACTTTACTGCTGTTCGCAATGACAAACTGATTATGTTCTTTACGGTAAACAAGTACCTCTCTAACATGTCTAACATTTAGTGGTTTTCCTTAGCCATGGTTGTTCGTCTAGTAGAGTGATTATTATAATGGTGCCTTGTGTAACTGTCTGCATGGCGCTTGCTCTGGCAGTAAATCCTAAACTAAATAAAATATGAAACAATATAAAATAATCATTCTAACATAACTAATAATTTATTTAACATAAAATAGTTCGGCTAAGACTTTAAACAACTTGTAAATCCATATGGCTGCCACTGCACAGTGCTCTGGCATAGAAAGGAGAAAAGAGCCGGGCTCTCCAAAGCTCTGTTCTGCTCTCCAAAGCTTTGCTCTGCTCTTTATTTTTATTTTCTATTTCTGGCATCTAAGCTACATACTTATGTAAGTGCGTATAGGTACGCCACTGCACTTTCCTTGTCTCCATTTTAACCATTCATCTCTGAAGAGCCTTCTTAAAATTGTAACAATTGTACTTACGTAAAGCTAGTGAGATTTATTTGTGAACTACCCTGCATAATGAGTTTGGTATGCATGAGTCATAAGAACCACACTACCACCACCACCACCACCACCACCACCACCACCATCATCATCATCATCACACTTTTGATGGTCAATGAAATAATCAAGTTATTTCATTCAAAGAGTTATCGTCTTCGCAAGCAATCAATACTTCTGTGCAGTCATCCATCTTTAGGTAAAAATATTATTAATAGAAGACATGAATTGATATCCTTAAACCATATAATTAACTAGTCAGACTTAGTTAGACCAAGAGAATTACACCTCTAGATCCATAAAAAGTCGTGCCAAGCGTCCGCAGTTCTTTAGGAGGAGCAAGATCTGGAAATTACACATTGTCAGTGAAGGGGTGGTGACAAAAAAGCGCGAGCTCCGGTCCCTGTCGTTAAAAAACTAAATGTACATAAATATGAATAACATTATACTATGTCAACAGAAAAAGGAGTGCCTAAAATTAAAAAATTGTCTTTATTTAAAAAGGGTAGCACGTGACAATAATTCAACTGATAAACTTGTGGCCCTCTAAACTGAACGAAATAACTAAAATTAACATAACATATCAATTTAAGAATCCCAACCGGCGAGGAGGCAAACCAGTCGCGAAGCATGGTCGAGAAACCATGCTGTATTCCCCCCTTTATCCCTCGAGAACTTGTGTTAACAGAAATTTGTCGTTATTTATTCAATTGCTTTACACAGATGATATCACCTGGAAAAGCAACGAAATGACAGCTAGCCCAAGATAGACAAAGAACCAAATAGATCGGCCAGAAATACAGAAGACATTCGCTTGTACATACAGTAGATGACGCTTTTCATCATTGACGGGAATTCTTGGGGGACTCTGTGTTTCCATTGCATAAAGTACCTATATCTGATAGCAGCACTTGTACAGTATTCTGTTTTACAACACTTGATGCTAATCTCGCGATCTGATTGGTTGATCAGAGTGTGTCAATAAGAGGACAGACACACTGCTGACGCGTTTCAGCGCGCGCGCTCGTTCTGTTGCCCCGCTTGAAAAGGAATTTTTAACTTTTATCTCGAATAATTGTTGTAAAAAACGAATTGAAGATGGTTTTGAGTTGTCTGTCCTCTTATTGACACACTCTTGACGTCATAAAATGTTCAAAACTTTGCAGTGAAACCACTCGCTGCGCTCGTGATTCCACTTGAGTTTTGAACATTTTATGACGTCAAGAGTGTGTCAATAAGAGGACAGACAACTCAAAACCATCTTCAATTTGTTAACTATCCCATTACTAGCGTTGTCAGCCGTGTTTAATCTAATTGTCACGCAACGCTCCATTGGCATACGTTGCGTGACGTGACTAGCCAACTAGTTACTAAAGACGCTGTAACATGCTGCAATTTTTTCTGCAACTTGTTTAGTCTCTCGCAATGGCGTTCCGAAACAAGTTGCATGAGCTGTTGCAGCGTGTAGCATGCCCTGCATTGCTCAAAATCACTACGTGAAACGATTTCCGCAACGTTTTTCGGTGTTGCACCGTGTAACATCCCTGAAGTGGTTCATGCAACTTGTTTTGCAACGCCATTACAAGACAACTTGCAGAAAACTTTGCACCGAGTAACAGCGCCTTAACTGACTTGCAAAGCTGCTTGTGTTTCATGATTTTGTTTCGTTTATGTATTAATACGTAAAGCTCTTGTAGGGGGGGTGTTTACATGGCGCTAGACTCATCCTAGCACTAGGATCATCCTAGCAGGCGTATCATCCTACCTGCCATACATTTACTGTATTCTGTTTACATGGAAATATGAGTCTTCACTTCGGGTACTAGGATCATCCTACTCAGTAAACAGAATGCAGTAAATGTATAGCAGGTAGGATGATTCGCCTGCTAGGACGATCCTAGTGCTAGGATGATCCTAATGTCATGTAAACACCCCCTAAAGTAGAGATGTAGACGAAACAAAATCATGAAAGACAATAATATACCTACGGACAAACAAACACAGGGATTTTCAAAAGTTCTTGCAGCTGTGCTTTTTCATTATTTTCAGTTAGCATTTTTCATTGAGTTCTCAGTTTTAATAAACTTTGAAATTAAACGTTATTTATACATTTGTATTTTAATCTCAAAACTTTTGGCTTTTTCAAATGTGAGCATTTTCGTGTTCCTGTCATTTTGTTCATCATAATTAGGAGATTTGAGTTTCTCGAACTTTCTGTTCATTCATTTCGTTCAAAATATAACGAAGACAAACCACATCAATTACAAGCTCAAGAATCTACAGTGAGACACTATCTGCATACAATGTGTGCCAAAGAAAACTCAAAAATAGTTTGAAAAAAGCGAATGTTTTATTGAGCAAACATGAAAACATGTGCCATTTTTGATTACTCTAAGAGTCATCACATTTGACACGATTGTTAAATAATGTGATAAAAACGAAGGAGTTCACGTTGGCTCCTGAAATTCCTCATAAATAATGGACACAACACAGAAAAAATCCTAAGAATTTGGGTAACTCAGGGCTAGTAATAAATAGTCATTGAAGTCAAAAACAGGTGCACAAACTTTTGAGACCCCTTGTGTTTCATCTACTAGCTGCTTTAAAGACTGACATAGTGTAACATGCCAAGCTATCTTTTGAACCTTTCACCTATCGAGAAAAGGAACCTGCAACATGTTGCAGCAACAATATTGCGCCAATAATTGTAACTTAGTGTAACATAGCCATGACAACGATTGCCATGACAACAATTGCGTTGACAAATGTAGTCAAGTTGTAGAAGCAAAGAGTAAAATCACTGGTTATGCCAATGAAAACGTTGGCCATTTTTGTGTTGAGTTTAATTTGTAATTATTATGGGCGGTTAACGCTTGAAATCATCATGTTAGCAATAAATATGAATTTAATAGAAAAAGCGTACACCACATAAATAATTGCGTCAGGTTGAAGTTGTAGCAACTGGGATCAAACGTAATTCTGGGATTTGGAATTCTTCAATGCAACCACAGGCAATTAATTTTCAAATTGTAGGCTTTTTGCTTAAGATGAGGCCTTTGAAAACATGGAATTATTTTGTAGTCATATTTGCTTTTAATGTGGTTGATAACCACTTTTCCAAATGCTTTTTTGTGATCTTTTTTTAAACCGAAACTTATTACTCGACGGCAGGTTTTGTTTCGTCTGTCACAAAATAAATTCCCTGCTAGCAGAGGCTCACACAGACGTTAAATCACTCGAAAAGTGAGCTCACTTTTCGAGTGATTTAACGTCTGTGTGAGCCTCTGCTAGCAGGGAACAAAATAAAGACAGCCTGCCGAGTGAACTATCAAAGTGGCCAACGGCAAAGAAGCTAAGACATCAAATAAGTTTTTCGTATAGGACGAACTGATTTCGAACAAAACCCAAAAAAATTGTACTGAATGGATGAAGAGAAAACCAGGCGAGGAAGAAGAGGGGACGCCCTCAGGAGATTTCGGCCACTTACATCATCTCCAGTTGGTCTGAGTCTAGCTACTTAGCGAAAGTGAGATGATTGAGTTTCGATCCCTTATTACATGACATGAGGCCTACTCCGGGTCCAAAAGTCGTCTTAAGTCGCTGCGACTTAGGCGACATAAAACAACAATAGGCGATTTAAGGAAATTAATAGAAAAATGGATGGGGATTTATAGTGATTTTAGTGCGACTTAAGGCGAGTTAAGGTGGCTTAGCGCGTTATAGAAAATACAGACTGTTGGTCTACCGTCCAAACAATCTATTATGTGTGGAGATAAAACGGATATGTTTATACGTGTATTAAAAGCTGTATTTAAGTCTACGTATCAAAGTAGCTCACTTGAGAGTTTTAATGTCAAACACTCGTGTAACTGATCAAACTCAATGTATATATAGAGTTCTTACAAACGTAACAAAAAACGCGCGCATGTGCGTGCACAGCTTAACGGAATAGTTGCTTAGCAACGCGCACTGTGATCTCATTTTGATTCCTCTTCTGAGATTGGTGGTACAACTCCATGTTTTCTGCAAGGCTTTTGACAGAACCAGAAACCAAACTTAAAGGCACACACGCCACGACATTCTTCGTCACCATGGCAACGAGCCTGGCAAATGGTTTTCAAGGTTCGGCATTTCCAGTAGCAAGCGTCAGTTGTTCTTTTTACAAGCATTCTTTCTCCCATTGCTTCTGAAGCTTGGCACCAAACGATAAGAACAATAGCTAATGCCACGGTATATGGAAAGTACTTCATCTGAAAAGTAAGTGCAGAGATGAAGTGAGAAGTTTGGTTGCTATTCATCCAATAACCCTGGTCTTTGTCATGACGGGCCTTTGACACGCAACGACAAAGTATTTTTTCTTGATTTTTTTCCCTCGCGCTAAAACATCCAGTTTGCTTTTGAACGAAGCACGTAAACTGAGTAAAAGGGCTATTTAAGGGCTTGTTAGCAAGGACGGAAGAAACACAATACAGGATTATTGGTTTGGCAAATAACTATATTTTTGAGCTCCGGTCCTGAGCTTATTTAATAAGGGATTAGGATGATCAAGGTAAAATTGTAAAAATATTATGATGGTAACAATGTCTAAAATTACTTTTTCGCCGAGAAAATGATTAATGATTACTGACTTACATCATCGATACATCACGCTTAAAGATGAATGGATGAATGAATGAATGAATGAATGAATGAATGAATGAATGAATGAATGAATGAATGAATGAATGAATGAATGAATGAATGAATGAATGAATGAATGAATGAATGAATGAATGAATGAATGAAGCCTTTATTTAACCAGGGTAACCCCATCAGTCACTAAACAACAACTGCTATCAATAGGAGCCCTGAAGATGATTTATTTCAGATGAAATAAAGGGACGAACGAACGAACGAACTAGCGAATGAGTGAATGAATCAATGAATGAATCAATGAATGAACGAATCAGTGAATCAATGAATAAATCAATCAATGAATAAATCAATGAATCTGCAATTGATCCGCAATGAAAGAAATAAAGAAAATAAATCAACAATGTTTCATTCACTTTCAGTGTGCTTGCGGGAGACGATAATCTTTCTTTTTAATGGGCTCCTGGTTTTATAAAAAGAGTCGTAAACGACAATTAAATAAAAGAAATGAAAAAATGAAAAAGAATAAAAATGAATCAGTCTATGAATGAGTCCGTGAACATGAGGACGATTGGCAAAAAGAAAACTATAAGAATAGTACATTTATAACTACCAAAACGCACTAATTTTTCATCAAAAAGCCAATAAATAATTTCACGCCCCCACTTTTCAACCGGAATATCACACTAAAAATGTGTCAGTCAATATATGAAAATAGCTGGTTGTCTTTATATAAATCATATTTGAACTCTAAATAGATTACAATAATCCTACTTACAATGATTTTGAGTACGCAGGTAGTTTATCTTTGAAAAGTGTCTTCGCGCCAGTGATACTTGATCTTGTAACAACGCCTTTTATAACGCTTCAAATTGGTGTCGATTAGCCAATTTCCATACAGGTGTTCCTGACAGACCAAAACCCTGTCCCGACAGTGGTAGAGTTTGTTTAGTCGGAAGGCCGGATACTCCAACTAATTGGTTTCTTTGTGGAAAGCCAATTTCATTAAGCGATAAAAGGCCACTTAACTCAATGTCTAACTAAAATGTGGGTTATAATGAGCTTTTGACAAAGAATTACTCAAGGAAGGCTAATTTTTACAAAACTTCAAAGCCGAAAATCTCAATATTTTCGATTAATTTGTTACCACACAATCCATTTCGAATATCACGTTAGGGAAGCTAGCATTTTATGAGTCAGTAAAGGACTTAAAGGTGATAACGGCAAATTAATGTGTATACTTAAGGAAAATAGATAGCCCATAAACCACAATTACCAACTAGCTGACAAAAGAAATGTAAACTCTTTTAAGCTAAAAAATAGATTAATTTGGGAGCGTAGAAAGTGAAACCGGGAAGACGCACCTGCTTAGATGTGCTCTAAACGGGCCGAGAATGAAAAGTGTCAGGAAAAACGGATGCGTCACATGTCTGTAGGATTATAGATATAGTATCCGAGTGAAGAAATTACACAGTTTTCTATTAGGGATTATTGTAAAGTATTTTTGAATTTTGGAACACATTTTAACAAGTCAGTTGTTAAAATGTGTTCCAAAATTCAAATATACTTTTCAATAATCCCTAATAGAAAACGTGTAATTTCTTCACGGATACTATATCTATCTTGCGAAAGTTCGATATTTTATACCTTAGTTCTCATGAAAAGTATTATTTGTAATTGCCGATTGGGGATTTCATTTTATTGCCTCTGATATTGACACCACCACATCTTTCAGTCACCAATTGTATACGTCATCTCAGTAATGAGAGAGGACAGAAGCCGAGAAAGAACACGTAGCACTAAGCCGGAATGAAAAATATGCCAAGAACTACACGGCAACTGATCAATGCTGCATGGTTAGTCAATCTATCCTTTGTTGAAAGGTCAGTGTACTTTCTTCGGATAACAGGGTTATAATATATATAGACACGTTTTCTAGTTTACTATTTGCTTGATCTTTTCGGTACCTGTTGGTCTGTAATCTGATTATGAAAAAGTGTCGGATCATTGATCACAACTGAAACATGGGATTCTGCGCAAAGTCAAAATGAATTTATGAAAGCTTCTATTGCATTATATAATTACTGAAAAGGACGCGGGAAGAAGATTGATAGCTGTTTAAAACCGGTGGCGGGTTGGCGGTACAGGCCTTTCATCCGTTCAAAATGATTTCACCGGTCAAGACTGTATCTCTTTCAAGATGGCAGACAGGACGAGACTTTTATTTGACTGCTAGTAATAATTACCTGGTATATTACGCTTCTAGTTATAACTTTGATTTAATTTCATAACTTCCACCCACAACCGCTGCTTTCATTTCGTTCAGCCACGTTGAGCGACCCCATCAACCCCACCCTACTCCCCGCTAAGATCCCATTCGGTCCCAGACCTTGTAATGAAAATGCACGAAAGGAACGCCTGGCATAAATTGACATGCAAAGGAGCGGTTGGCTAGGATTCGATTTGGTCTCATTGGAATGACGTTATCTAAACCAGCTATGGCGATGTTTGCTGTGGCTGCTGTTGGAGCCTCTGCTTTATGCACCAGTCAATTGAAATCCCCCGCTCCCCCCCCTGAGGCATACCCGGGGACTTAGCGGGGATTTCACCCCATTTTCACATATATTGGGTTCCCCGGTGGCGGGGGAAAGCGCTTCAATTCACAGCTTCGCTCTACACCCCGGGGACTTAGCGGGGACTTAGTGGGGGCTGCACTTTATCATTAAGTATTATATATATAGAGTGTGAAACAGTGAACTCCTCACGTGACACTTATTAATTTTTTTTAAAATGGCTTTTATTCCATGTGTTTTCTATGCTATGTCATGTCCGTGTCTTTGTAATAAGGATAATGCAATTTAAGACTGAAGCATGTACACATTATGTGTTGGAGGTTGAAATGTAGGTTAAAACCGAATTGAGTGTGTGGAAATTGTCTTCTGTGTGATTTAGGACATATACGAGGGGGATTTGTAATAAGGCAATTGTGGTATCCGTATAGTGATAGACAAGTCTGCTGATGAAGTGTTAAAAATGCTATGTACGTGCAAAAAAGGGTAGCGGGTAAAGCAGCCGGAAGGTCCGTGAATAATTGTATAAAAGGTACGATAGGTAGCGTGTAGTGTGTTAGGGAAGAGGGTAATAAAAGCACCAAGAACATTGATATACAAGTCGTGTGTGGAAGACTTAGGGGGGAGGGGTGGGTGGGGATTAGGAAAATCCTTGAAAAATAACCAAAAGGACGAAACCCAAGGAAGTGATGAATGAAAACGTGGATCGGTAAAGGTAAATGGGTAATAAATGCAGTGGAGAGAAAATTAGGCAGCTAGGGGAAGTGGAGAGATAAGCGGATCGGTAACGGCGGCGTGGCATGAGCTCATGTGGCGCGCGGTGCCATGGAGGAGTGGCGGAAATTCGAAAAAAATACATAGGGAAAAGGGCTGTAGATCGCTCGTTCTGGATATCTGTAAAAGAAAATATCAAACTGATGTCTGAACAAACTGGTGAAAGGGAGCGGGGGAGTTCACTTTTATTTTTTGCCCCGGGGGTCGGGGCTTTCACTGCCTTTCACAGAGGGAAAAAGTGATGTCCCCGGGTATGCCTCAGGGGGGGGAGCGGGGGATTTCAATTGACTGGTGCATTAGCAGGATATGGGATTTACAGGGTGATCAAAAGCAGGAAAGATCGAGAAAAAATCAAGCAAGCCGTCGATGCAATGGTAGGTTCTAAAACACAGCAGCGTGCAGCGCGTGCCAGTTGCTGGTGCTAAAAGTGGCTTACCAATGGATGAAAGGCCTTTCTGTTTCTCTTTTAAAATACAATTTTGTAATATTTCTCCTTTTGGGAGACACTTTTTATGCAGATTTCAATTCTTGAAACTTTACAAAGAATTATTAAAGTTGATATCAGCAGTGGCTTTGTATAGAATGCGCTTTTATGGTCATTTTGGATATTGTTCTTTTTTCCAAAAATGCAGTAAATTTAGCTAAAAGACTTGCGTTACATGATTTGTCCTTTGTATTGCCTATGGTATGCTTCTAAAAGACTTGCGTTACATGATTTGTCCTTTGTATTGCCTATGGTATACTTGATTCAATATGCTTGAGAATTAATGTTTAAAGTGTAGTTAAAGTATAAATCACAATCATAACTGTAGTTAGTTACTTTATTTATGTTTACATTGATCTTTACAGTTATTTTCATAAAAATATTTAAATTGATAATTAATCATTGTAGAGATTTTTTTTAATTCATGGGATTTAATGTTGTTCTGTTTTTATGTTGTTTCATGCATTTGTAAAATGCTTTGCCTTTTGGCCATTTTCCATGATATTATTTTGCTTGCTGAATGTCTTGGTCATTCTAAATTGAACCTGTGGTTTCAAATATATTTAGACCCCATATAGTTTCCATGTATTTCATTGCAACTGTTGATCAATTATATGGCCCTTGTTTGGCAGGGATCTAAAATGATAAATCAAAAGAATTTAAATCAAAATGACTTAAAATTTGGAATGTATTTTGTTTTGACACCAATGCATATTAATTGCCTCTTGCATATTTTCATATCGTATCTCTTTAAAATTTCATTCCCATGTCAATTAACTGTTCTTGAAACAAAGCAAAATTTCTTTTCTAGATGGCAGGTCTTGATAAAACCAACATATACATAAATGACCCAGTTGGCGTCAGAGAAAAGCTTCAAAGAATGTATGAGGCAGGAACAGAAAAACTACAGGTGTGTGTATATTGTATGTTATATAATAACAATGATCATATTTAAATGGTATTATAATGTGATAGAATTACTAATTATAAAAATTGCAGGCAGTCATTACATGTTACCATTCTCTGGCTGATGCAATTTTCCTTTGTTGAATCCACATACAAAAGCTACTAATATTAAAAGAAACATTTACATATGAGAAACTCCATGGTTGTTCTTAAGAATTAGATATAAATTAAGCTCTCTTTGATTGACACCATAAAACTAAAATGTCCTAATTACTTTTGGAACAGATCATTTCAGATTTTGATAAGACTCTCACCAAGTACAAAGTGAATGGATTACAAGGGTGTACTGCTCATGGTAGGTGTATAAGATTCTATATAATACTAGAAAAAAGTAAAGCAAATTTGCAAAACCTCTACCATAAATGAAGTCTTGAAGTCTGATGTACACTAATAATTTTTATCAAAGAGCATAGACAACTTTCAAAAATGGCGGGCTCATTGTTCACGAGAACGAGGCCAGAAAGGCCTCCAAAATCATTATGGCATCAAATGAGTCTATTAAGTATATCCTGTAAAATGCACAGAAAATAGGTATTTCAAAAGGAAGAGGCCTGGAACACATCATCTTTGATAGCAATAGAAGTGTCAGCACGCTTATTTTCTTTGAACAAGGCCTTTCTGGCCTCGTTCTCATGTACTAGGCCGCCATTTTTGAAAGTCGTCTATGAAAACAAAGTTAACATTTTGTTAACATTATGTGTGCAGACATGAATGCTACAGAGCCATTAGATATACCACATACAAGTACTGAAATAATTTTTTCCTATTTGTATAGTACTACATGGTACTATAACTACTTATATCTATTCATTTGAGTTATTCACAATTTAAAATATTCTTTTTAGGTGTGTTAGAGTCATCAAAACATCTTCCAGAATCATACAGAGAAAAGGTAACATAATTATCTCACATTTTTTGTGGTCACTGTATTATTTTTTGGAAAAACATCTTGAAAGCAGTTTTATTTCTTAGGCATTGGCTTTGAAAGACCATTATCACCCTCTTGAACTAAGGTATATAAATAATGAAAATTTATATGTAGATATATTTAATATATTGAATGCTGTTTCACTGGAAGATTGTAAATATACAATGTTTAATGGTAGAATATTTCAAATTTTCACACCATTTCAGTGATATGAGCCCAGAAGAAAAGGAATCCCTTATGAAAGAATGGTCAGTATAAAGAACAGTTTTTGTATAAGTGTGAAACGGACCACGCCATGCTGTGTCCGTGTCATCATTGGCATGCAATGTCTATAAAAGCATTCAAAATTTCTGCCATCACCGTGCCATGACCATATGCCATGCCTTTTTCACAGTCATACAAAATCTGCTCTAGATATTCTCCTTTTAAGGATATAATATATAATATATACCAAATGATTATTTTGTTTAACATGTATTAATTTGTGCCTGAATCAGCAGTTAATTAGAGGATTAGTGCAGTAAGTACAAAAATGTATATAGTTGCTTTATATTTTTAGGTGGAATAAATCTCATAATTTAATAATCGAGCTCAACCTGCGTGAGGAAAATCTTCCTGTTATTGTTAAAGATGCTAATATTGCATTAAGGTATGACTTTTCTATCAATGTTATTGCATGGTTATAACTGCAATATTGTGGCTTAATATTTTGAGGTGGGCATATAAAAGCAATAATAACAATTAATACTTTTCATATTTCTCCTCATAATTATTGTGATTTATATATAGAGGCTAATGCACCATCACGTGATGGCAGCCATGACAGGAAGCAGGAACAATAGAGTCTTTCCCCTCGGGAAACTGAACTCTTTCTCATGTAAACCAGATTAGTCCAGACTCTATTGTTCCTGCCTCCCGTCATGGCTGCTGTCACGTGATGGTGCAAAGCCTCTATATGAGCTAGAGATGAAGGTGACAAGCTGCCAACTGACCATAACCTATAGGGGGTTGGAATTAATGCATGCAATTACCCCCATCCCCCACCATCATGCTGATGTCACTGGAAGTAAATTCAGAAAGTTTTTTTTTGTCATAAAACCTTATTTGTTTAGCAGCCAACTATAGCTCCATGCCCTATCAAGTGGCCATGCAGGTACTGCACCCTCACTGGAGTTTTACACCTCTTAAATGACCAACCTTTATTCAGCAGTCACTACAAGCTTGTTTATGTTAATGAATTTATTAATTATTAATTTATTATTTTCACCAGAGATGGTGTTGAGTGGCTGTTCGTCAAGTCTCATGAAAAGCACATTCCTATCCTCATTCTATCAGGTGGTCTTGGAGGTAATACTTCGCACCTCATATTAATAATTTATTAAGAATTAATATTATACTTACAATATTCAGTGTAATAATTAACAAATAGATTTCATTTTTCTGTGTGTCTGTACACTGATATCTGTATATTAGCGTACAGATGCACAGAAAAAAAAATGGAATCAGCTATTTGTTATTACGCTGAATATCAAATTAATGTCAAAATGTGGTGCACGGCGGGCACATAAGACCTCAAAAACGGAACGGTTAAGCTTCCGAGTTATACTCTAATCTTCGTATCTTCAACAGCATTCAGTCATTTGCAATGAAACTTTCAGTGATGGCTTACTATAAGTGGCGATTTAGTTTGCCATGTTTGAAAGTTACCATTGACGTGATTTTGACGTCATAGCGAATTGTTACATTTTGCTAAAAAACTCAGATCACTTGTAGAGATTTTGAAAACTACATAGTTTGAAGGAGATTGTCATTCTCTAAAATTTGGTGCAATTTTTATCTCGATGCGATGTTTGGTTGTCGAGTTATAAGGGATTTTGGTTTTACCATGACGTCATAGTAACCATTAAGAGCCATTAGAAGCCATTGGAAACAGCCAGTGACGATGCAACGAACATGTATGGCTAATGTGACATGTTTCTACATAACTAAGTCAAAAGTTTTGGTCACCGAGCTATATTAGGGATATTTCAAATAATTGGTGACGTCATTATGACGTTTTAGGACTTAACTCCTTGGGATAACTTTTTTGTTTGAAGTTTGATTGTTCTTGTACTTTGCATAGTTAAAGAACTTTGATTTCCCCCAAATTTGTTGATTTTAGATTTTTGAATTTTTGAAGATAAGTATTAGAGAAATTAATAAGAAAAAATATCAAAATCATCAAACGTCATAATGACGTCACCGACTTTTTTGTTTGAAGTTTGATTGTTCTTGTACTTTGCATAGTTAAAGAACTTTGATTTCCCCCAAATTTGTTGATTTTAGATTTTTGAATTTTTGAAGATAAGTATTAGAGAAATTAATAAGAAAAAATAGCAAAATCATCAAACGTCATAATGACGTCACCGATCATTTGAAATATCGCTAATATAGCTTGGTGACCAAAACTTTTGACTTAGTTATGTAGAAACATGTCACATTAGCCATACATGTTCGTTGCATCGTCACTGGCTGTTTCCAATGGCTTCTAATGGCTCTTAATGGTTACTTGTGACGTCATTTTTATGACGTCATGGTAAAACCAAAATCCCTTATAACTCGACAACCAAACATCGCATCGAGATAAAAATTGCACCAAATTTTAGAGAATGACAATCTCTTTCAAACTATGTAGTTTTCAAAATCTCTACAAGTGATCTGAGCTTTTTAGCAAAATGTAACAATTCGCTATGACGTCAAAATCACGTCAATGGTAACTTTCAAACATGGCAAACTAAATCGCCACTTATAGTAAGCCATCACTGAAAGTTTCATTGCAAATGACTGAATGCTGTTGAAGATACGAAGATTAGAGTATAACTCGGAAGCTAACCGTTCCGTTTTTGAGGTCTTATGTGCCCGCCGTGGTGAGAACAAAAAAGTACACCATGAGATGAAGTCAAATGACATGACTGTTGTTCTGACCACATTTTGACGTACGTCTTCTGTGCATTTATTACAGTACAGACCCACGGAAAAATGGAATTTATTTGTTTTATATGATATTCATGCATCCAAACATTTTAACCAATCAGAGCACGCGTAAGATTCAAGGACGTCACCCTATGCGTGTGTATTGTAATCACACATGATTCTTGACCAATCAGAGTGCACGTAATATTAATATCAATTATTGTATAATAGTCATGCATATAATATGTTATTGCTTCCATTTACTAGATATCATTAAAGTGGTGATTGACCAACAAAGCGAGCTGTATGACAATATTGAGATTGTAGCAAACTACATGAAATTCAGCCCTCAGGTATAGCTACATGTATAATATGTTATTTGAAAAATAACCTCAATTTTCACACTATTTTACATGATTTGAATTAACACAGGGGGTCATGGATGGTTTTAAAGGGGAACTCATATCAAGTAGTAACAAACATGAGATGACAAAAGATTTGCCACATCTGCAAAAGATGAAGGTGAGCAAACTATTATTGTAAGAAAAGAAACAAACAAACAAATGCACACACACAAACAGTTTTTCTTCTTTTGGACTCCTGAAAACATTTTGGTTTTCTTGACAGAATCGATCTAACGTTGTGGTCATGGGTGATCTCATTGAAGACACAGATGTCATAAAGAGTATCCCAAACCCTGATAACATTTTTACTGTAGGATTTCTCAATCAAAAGGTATGATATTATAAAACCTCTGCATGCATAATGATCACATTCCCATATTTCTCAGCATACATTTATACTTAGCCACACATTTCATCCATTCTGGGATGTACCTGCTTTTAATGTGAACTATTATTTCCATCCAAGAATTTGAAACATTATTGTTTATATTCACTTTTATCATAGGTTGATGAAAGACTTAAAGATTACACTGATGCATTTGATGTCGTTATTGTGGATGATCACAGCATTCAAGCTGTGGATGTTGTGCTTATGCAACTTTTCCATCTCAAATAATAAGACCAATGTTTTTCATTTTATTTTTGTTTTGTTGGGGTTGATGCCATTATATATAGAATGTTTTATTATGTCAATTTGTAATAGTAGAACACAAACATTTAAAACCATGAAAAGACTTAGTAACTAAATGCATAATAGTGAACAATCTGCACTGTAGGGTAAGATAACAGTAAGTGGTTGATAAATGGTCAGTTAAGATAACAGTAAGTAGTCGATAAGTGCTTGGTAAGGTAACAGTAAGTGGTTGATAAGTGGTTGGTAAGTGGTTGGTAAGATAAAGGTAAGATAATGGTAAAATATGGCCGATAAGGTAATGGCAAGGTAATGGTAAGATGATGATAAGGTAAGATTAAGGTAACAGTAAGTGGCCAACAGTTACCAACCACTTACCATATGGTGCAAATTGTTCTCTATTACCAACTAAATGGCATAGTCAAACCTCTACTAACAGACAATTCTGGTAATCAGACACCTCCCATAAACAGACAGCAACCCTTGGTCCCTTCTGCTGACAAACTCTACATTTTAAACTCCCACAAGTGGTCACCTCTCATAAGTGGACACTAATCCTGTTCTTGATTATTTACTTTTACCACTACACTGTTTCATGCTTTTAATTTTTGAGCTCTAAATGTAAAAATATGTATAATAGTAATTTTTAGTACAATTTTATTAGGAGTATTATAATTTGTGGTAATATTTTACACAACATACAGTGAACTCTGTCAAAGTGCATGCCACTGTAAGAGGTAGACACCTCTGACTGGTATCAATGGAATTGAAGTTGCTCTGTTGGTGGACACTGATGGATTTCGTATGAGTGGGAAACTTGCTGTGCTGTACCAAGATGGTGTCAGTGCTGTAATGTCCATAAGAACATTCAAAAAATTCTGCCATAATCATATGCTGCAGTGAACATATTGATTTCCCAGTCGTACAAAATTGCTTCTATAGTTTATTGCATACATGTAATGCAATTATTAGACAAATCTGATGGATTTTAATATACCACCCTAGCCATTTAGGGATTGACAACCAGACTGCTTGAAAGGTATAAGCAAGACAGTACTCAGTGAGACCATAAACTCCAGGAAGGTTTATTCAGTGGCCATTTTTGTCTAGCTTATGGTCAACTGCCGCTTTATTATGGCCGTAAAAATGACCATAGCATGAATATATATTTTATATGGTTGCATTTACATACATGTTGTAAATTAAATCTAAATTATCTGTCTTTTGTAAAAGGAGAAAAGAGAAAACAAGAGGTCGATTTCCCATTTCTTCAAAACTCTTCCCATTTGTCTTCTCCTTCATTTCATGGAACCCACAGAACAAAAATAGAATTATATAACTTAAAATGGCACTATAAGTGAAGTAAATAGAAAATGAAAAGTGTTGACACATTGTCAAAATAACATATTAATTTGTTAAGATTATAGTAATACTAAAATAATAAATTGTGTCTTAATTATTCATTTTGTGGATCTTGATGTTCCCAGACATCTCAAATATAGACTCCTTGCTATATTTACATCTCAGTTGCATTACTGCCTTCTATTATTGGAATTTTCTCTTTACTAGATACTTCCAGCTCAAGTTCTTGCAGAGTCCATCTGAAAGTAAATTATTCATAGATTTAATGATAATGGCATTATGAGCAAAATATTTTCTGTGCAGTTCAGTATACATTCAGTCTACAGTTGTCAAGAATGTACATGTATGTCTGAAAGATTTTCCTATGATGGCAAAGAGGTGATTCATATAACTGATGGCTGTGGAAAATGAGCCTATAGTTATCTATGAGCATCCTCTAGACATTGATAGTTTCTATATCTTTCCATCTATTTAATTTCATCCATTTACCCTTTCAACAACAACCTGCCCATCTACTCATTCTGATATTTCTAATTTACATGCGTTTTTCTGTAAATATATTACCCTTCTTTAAGATTATCTCTTGTAGAAAATGAATACAAGTTTCCATTAGCCTTGCTTCCTTTTACTGGAATTACAATCTAAAGAGAGTAATCATGCCATAGTTAATACTGATCACCATGACAGGAAAATTTATGAAAAGACGACGAAAACACAGTAGATTAAGTGATCATATCTACTTATGGGTGTCTGAGTGGGGTGGGCAGATGGGAAATATTGAGGGAGGGTCATACCACCCATCCATCTGAAAATCAATTTCAGCTGAAAGGGTGCGGTTACTTATATTCCAGTATCTGCCTAAGTAGCTCCTACTACTGGTTGTAATACATCAGGGTTATCAGCCTAAAGCGAAGGGTTATGTGATATACTGATCACTGGGGGCGCAGTGATATTCCCCTTGCATACTAATGTATATTCCCCTCACATTAAAATTTGCTCTTTGTTCAGAGCAGAGGTCATGCGATATAGACTATTCTACTGTGAAGAACAAAGGAGGCCAATGTGAAAATAAATGATTTTATGCCAGTGGTAGTTTTTCAGTGCTAATCCCACAGGCCGACCTTACTGCTGGAAATATGTCTCTATATAAATGGAGATGGGACCTATATGGTTCAATGTTCTTATCTGAGAAGATGTGAAAGTCTAACCACTTGTAGATGTGGCAGCAGCTTCTCAATTATTTAAGGACCTAATTGAGTGTAATGGTCTGCAGCTGGGGAATGGAACCCTGCTCAAAAGACTGTGCATGCAGCCAACTCAACCAACCAGATGGCAGTCATATAAAACAGCCAACTTCCGAGATACACTCTACTTGCCACATACAAAAGTACCAAGATGAGGCTACGTGCATAAAGCTTAGTCATTCATAACAAGACAAAAATCCTTTGTGCGTGGCAGGTGAAGTATATCTCGGAACTGGACTATTTAATATTTGTTGTCACATATAACCCTTTTTGGCACACAGGACTATACTGGTGATACAACTATATTAGTGCAGTGACCTGTGCTTTTTCATGATCGACTTGGATGTCCTTTCGTCCAAGATTCATATATGTAAAACGCACAGGGTTCCCAATGGTATCCACTGCAGCTTTGTGCTTTTTGAACTCATCTACGGACATTTTGTAGTATTCCATTGATGCTAGGTTTGCTGTTGTTCAAGCAAAACACATTCATTAGCATATATAAGAATCAAAATATGCTGTCACAGTAAGCAATTATTAATTTTAGACACGCATCTCTGCTAGAAGATCTAGAAGACTTCAGTTTTTTGAACACCCCTTCATACCTTGTATTCTGTGATGACAGAAGGCAGCTCCTACTACAGCAGCTGCTGCTCCATAAATAGCACACTTCTTTAATATTTCTACGGATCTCATTTCGTTTTCACGAAATTTTCTCCCTCCTCCACTTGTTGTTTCTTCCATTTTGTGTAGTACGGCTGGCTCACTAAATCAGCGGCCTTTCTAATTGCGCATGCTCATTTGCTCATTCAAGATGGCGGGCAACTCAAAACTTGAAGATTTGAAAACTTGAAGTTTGTTTGCAAAACAAGTTTTCGTTTCGTTTACGATGAAAGGAACAGTACAGAGCAGGGTAAGAGTGCACTATGTATAAGGTTGTTGTTTTGTTGAATTATTGTACCAAATTCTCTGGTTCAACTTCATTAAACGTCAGGGTGTGAAATTCTTGCTTTTCAGCCGTCAAAAGCCTCTCTCGTGGCAAGAGGACTTGCTGCTAAACCTCTTAAAGGGAAAAGGTACGCAATTTGATAAATACGAGTGTACATTGGCTACGGTTCTGAGTAGAAAATGTAATAGTTTTCACTTCAACTTCCTAGTAATAAATTAAATGCCTTCCTTGTTGCTTTCTGCAGGATTGTTAGTAAAGGCAAAAAAGTTCCTGATGCCAGGCCTGGATATTGTCTATATTCTACTGATTCCGAAGACCAGGTATGTTCATAATGTCCTTAAGATTTTGCAATGTGTATATGGATGTAGATGTTTTATTTTACTTACGATGCAGCCTGGCCTGTAGTCGGCATAAAGGGAATCAAGGTCAATCAAGGCAGTTACTTCAGTAACCCCATCACCCCCACCCCCTCCCCTTTCCAGCTTACTCAAGCCCCCTTTACACAAGGCAATTTTTTCTTGCAACTTGCAGTGCAATGCCATTGTATGCCAGTTGCAGAAGAAATTGTGCATACATGTTCACACCCCTTCCTGCAACTGTTACAAGTTGCAGAAAAAGTTGAATGAGCTCCTACCTTTTGCAAGGTTGTGAAGCTTGTTGCATGTAATATGTATCTAGGTTAACATTTTGCTTTGGTTATGAGTGGGAGGCACTAAATTGCAGTCCTGATGGTGACTTAGCTGTGACAATTGACTTAACTAATATGATGTTTCAAATTGAATAATTTAATTAAATTGTGGTAACTGGTGGAACCTCCTGTAAGCAGACACTCTTGGGATCAGGAATTGACATCCCCTTATGAAAGGTGTCTGGTTTATATAAGAGGTTAAAAATGTACATGTATGTACATGTAGGGTTTGTCAGGAGAAGGAACTGAGGGTTGCTGTCTGCTTATGTGAGATGTCTGCTCAAAATAAGATATTGATTTGTTTTCTCTGGCTTGTTGTAGGCTTCTAGTGTTGGTCGGGGCCTAGATAGATGTGCAGCTTTACTGACAAATATCCTAGACAATGATAACAAAGGTACAAACATCCTTATTTTCATTTTGTACCATGTGTGTGACTACCTTGCTGAAAATGTATAATATTATTACCATGACATGTAAGCAAAATACAGAGCTCACAGTTTTAGCTAGTGCATTTTGAAATACATGTATTTAGCATGTTATTTTGGCTATTGTCAGAGTTCTCTGTACTACAGTGCTATAATGAAGTTGACCAAGAGTAATGGTTTCTGAGGAGCTATACAGGCATGTATAGGCACAATATAGACATCAACTGCAATTAATTTTATTTTCCTTTTATTATAATTCCAGGTCCCAAAAAGAGAAAAGATAATAAACCTAATATAAAAGAAAAAGGGAAACCAACTTCTGCAAAGAGCACTACAAGTAAAATCAAGTCTAACAGTAATAAGCCTATTGTTATACCAACTGCTTCTCATAAAGACCAAGGTAATCTTACTCTTTATGATCTTGCCACCCCTCCCTTGGACTGACATTTTGAGTGTGTACCCATTATCAATGTATAATGTAGGGTTAACAGGAAAAACACACATCAGGGAAGACACTGGATCAGATCTGCCAAAACCAGAATTTGAGCCAGTGGCTCAGTGGTTAGAGTGCCTGACTGGTACTCAGAAGGTCACAGCCCTGTCTTGGGTTCAGATTTTTTCTGAGCAAATTCCACACTCGATGACCCATATATTTATTTCTAATGTGTTTCCCAGCGACAATTCCATTTATATGCTTGCAAATCTTTGGTTGACTCATTGAATGAGTCATTGCTGGTCTTCAGTGCAAAAGGCCAGGGTTCATTTCCCCAGTCAGACCAACACTCAGGGTCTTTAAATAATTGCACGAGGAAAAAGGTGCTGCCTTTGTAATTACATCTGCAAATGGTTAGACCTTCACATTTTCTTAGATAAGGACGTTAAACTGTCTTATAAGGCTCCATATCCCCATACTTCACAACTTGCACTGGAGGGACATTATAGAACCCACACAACTATTTGTGGAGAGCAGGCCATGAAGTTGCTTGTGTTTGTGGTCTGTTGTACTACACTACAGGGCCCACAGTAAATGGCAAAACCTGTTGTGGTGTCCTTGCCTTTATTGGAAGGAAAATGCTTATAAACTAGAAATGATTCCTGGAGGGATTCTCATTTTGGCAGATTTGATCTCCTGTCTTCCTTCTAGCAGAAATCCGCTAGCTCCAAATACAAACTAAGGTAGTTTGGCCTGTTCTGGTTAAATGTTTGACTTCGCAGACCTCATATTTGTACCACCATTCAAACTTGTACTGAAAATCCTTTTTGAGAAAGGATAAATGGGAAAGGAATGAATAGATTGATGACTCATCAGCATCATCAATGTCAATTTATGAATGTATGAAGTTACTAAAGAATCAACTTTATTCAGCCATTACACTGTACATGTACAGTCCTAAATTTTATTATCTAAATTTTAGTTATTGATAACTTGTGTAGGACCATCCACTCTATATAATGAGCGTCTAGTTGCTTCTACTCCATTGCTGAACCCTGATGAACGAAAAAGACAACAACAGCTTTTAGAAAGAGAGCTGGAACTAACACATCAGTTACGACAGCTACAACAACACTATGAACTTCTACAGGTATTATTTTTATCAGTATTTGTAAAACTACAAAGTGAGCTACAACTTGCCACCTTCTGATGTTTTAGCCTCTACTTGACCTCTAGTCTATATCTTGGTCTATTTGAAGCCACTAAGAGAAAGCAGTGTATGGTGGTTTCCAAATTCCCCACTCAATATTTCTCTGTAATACAAATTGCTTGTACTAGTCTCAGTAATCTCCTTAATATTATTAGTTTTGCTCCCATTCCCCTGTGGTCCAATCCTGACGGCCATATATTTGAGGGAAATGGAATGTAGTGCTTGTGAGAGCAGCTGTTAGTGGCTCATGGGAATGGACTACAACATTTTGTTTAGTTGTCTTTGTAGTATTAAAGAATTTGCTTTGATGTGCTAATGTATTTTTACAAATTTATCTCAAAAATATCAAATATTTTTGAAATATCTTACTTGAATGTGTTTCCATTACTTGTTAGAGACAAAAGAGCCCAGAAATCCAGGAGCAACAAAAACGTACCCTACAAGATTCAATGTTACATGAACTTAATGATTACCAAGAAAATGAACATGATACTACACAGCAAATTCACTCCTCCAGTCCATCCGAAGAATCTCCATCAGCAAGAAGAAGTTTAGATTATAGAAAAACTCCTGACAATCCCAGAATTGATTCAGAAACAGATCTTAGATCCAAAGAACAACTGAACACCTCCAAAGGATTTCACAGCAGCTCTCAACAGACTCTTGATAGTGATAATGATATACAACATGGCAGTAGTCAGTCGTCAAGGTTAAGGTCACACTCAAGACAAGACAGCAGAGTAGGACCTAAAAAGCAAGTTAGGGTGGTGTCCCCTGACTTGAGCGAACAAAGTGACTCGCCACATCATGATACATCTCCAAATAGAGGCAAACTTGTGTCAAACAAAACTAGTGGAAGTGTTTCACCATCTGCAGCAAATAATGAAATCAGAACACTGCAGTATCTAATAAGAGAACTTAGAGAAGTTGTTGGGAACAGTGGTGAGTTTTGGTTGTATAGTTACTGGGGCTTAAGGCCCGGTAATACAAGCAACAAAATTGTGCAACTTGTCACACAACATTTAATTATTAATACTGGACCTTTAGACCCTGCAGAGCTATCCCACTATAAATCCTGATTGAGTGCATTTCCTAGCTATACCTGTGAACATAACTCTTCCACCAAGAATGTCTCAAAAATACTATCCCACAAAGTCTTCTCCCGCAGAGACTTTGTATATGTTTGCAAGACAGGAATCCTGAGCTGCAGCCCTCTGTATCTTTTTATTTCCCTTAGCTGCAAGAGGTGTTTGTGCACATCATGTTTATGTGTGGTGGATTTCACGCTTATATGAAATCTGCTCTATTTAGAGTTATAAAATAACCATCACATAACGCACGCTCTCATTGGCCTAAGGACGCGTATACTGCAAACTTTAAATATGCGCACACGTGCGCACTTTTCGAATTTTTATCAGTGTAAATGAACACTGAATTTGCTTGAAAACCGACGTATTTTATAAAAGAAATAGAAAACTCACCCGCTCTGCTGTGTGCAGATTTAGAGCGCTTGGGGTTTGATCAGAACATGAGAGAAGTGTTATTGCGCGTTTTCTATTTCTTCCTTGTAAATTCTAATGTGAATGCACTTTAAGATCACAATCAGATATTTTATTGTCTTATTAGCTCAAAAAATTTATTATCTTAGGAGCGCAAAATATTTTATCTTCTTAGGAGCTCAAAGTTACTGTATATATAGATTAGAATGTAAGATTTTTTAGATAAATTCTGTGTTCGTCTGTCCACTCAGGTGATTTAGAAGTAAACCGTCTACTCATGGACATAGATCACACGTGTAGTCTACTGCCCTACCTGATTCCACCAAGATCACCCAACAAGACAGACGATGAAGACTTACAGACTAAACGTCTTCGACTAGAAAATGCACACCTTAAGAGGTACATTTTTGTAAACACTTAGTAATATAGAACTAAAGCTTATATACATGGCCAAGCTAAAAGGTTCAACATATTTTTATGTTCTCTCAGTTGGATAGTTAACTTTTTGGATTGATATTTTTTGTTTTCATGCAATTTAGGAAGCTACAAAGTGCTACAGAAAAGAGCAAAGAGCAAGAACGTACAATTCAAAATATTGAAAATATTCAGAGTGGTCAGACTAGCGTAACATTTGAATGTAAGTATCATATTATGAACATTCTTGTGTATCATCATCATCATCATCATCATCATCATCATCATCATCATCAATTGATCTGTGTATCTGACTGTGAGTTACTGTACAGTCTTTGAAGGTAATTTGATGTACCATTCTATAGTAGCACATTTTATTTCTTCTTTGCGTTTTTGTTCTGTAGTGGCAGCTTGTAGATCAGAAAACGCTTCTTTGCAAAAACGACTCAAAGAAGAAAGGCAAGAAAATGAAAGACTAAACAAACACGTAGGAAATCTAGAACAAGTGAGTCATCAAATGAACGAATTACAATACAATTACAATTACAATACAATTTTTATTTCTGCATTTTTGAAAAAAAAATTTAATGAAAAAAAAAAAGAATTGAATGGATGGATGGATGAGTGAATGGATGGATGGATAAAACGAAAGATCAAGTAGAAGTAAAAGGGAAAAATCGGAAAAGGGAAAAAGGTTGAAAGACTACAGCCATAATTTTTTCTCTTATCGACGTTTCAACAGATTATTGAAACTCTGAGGGAAGACAAAAAGAAATTCGTTCAGATTTTAGAAAACAAGGTATTATTCTTACTAATCAATGGCTTTATTTCCATTTCGTCTGCCAAGTACTGGTCTGAATTAGTGTTCTTTTTCTTTTAGGAGCACACGTTTTCTAAAAACAGGCGTTCATCTCAGCTGGAAACATTAAAATTGTCAAATGGTAAACACAAGTTAACTTAAGGTCATAAATACAGAGTTCCTTTTTTTATTTCCATGCAGTCTTTCTTACAGCGCAAAGCCCAAAAGTATGACCAGCTATTATGTATTCGCATTCTTTTGTAAGAGCAATCCCAAGATTACATTAAGGTGGCTCGCCTGTGATTTTTAGTGAGCGTACCTTGCAAGTTTGAACCGCTAATACAACGTCGTAAACCATTCAATTGAATAATGGTTATCGTTGCTGACCTAGATAAAGATGAAAGTTTGCTGTAAACCAGGTGTGGTTCAATTGAATGGTTTACAACGTTGTATTAGCGGCTCAAACTTAGAATGTACTCTCACTAAAAAAGACAGGCGGGCCACCTTAACACTGGTCACAGTTTTGAGCTTCGCGCGGTAAAATGTAATGCGGAAGTGTTTGTTTAGGATTAGCCTCATCTACAGGCAACACCGTTTTGTTTTCGAAAAAAAAGCCGCTGTTAGGGCTTCCTGTGTTGCGAAGTCTCAGAGCGCCAAGTGCTTGCCTCAGTCTCCGAGCACTTGGCTCTCGGAGACTTCGAAACACAGGAAGCCCTAACAGCGGCTTTTTTCCCAAAAACAAAACGGTGTTGCCTGCGGAGGAGGCTAATTTAGGATCACAAAACGTTACTCTAATTTTAGTTTGAAATAATACAAGGATAAATGATAATATATATGCATTTCATGTTACTTGGCTAGAAATAAATCAGCTCAAAGCAGAAGTCGAAGAAGGCAAATTGTCTCTGGAAGCAGCCAAGAAAGAAAGTGTCATCTTGAATCTTAGTTTGCAGCAGAAGGACGCCGAGATCGAAAGACTGAATCAACTAACCAAGTAAAAGAAATATTATGATTCATATGATTTTTATTAGAATAATATACATGTATGCAAGTTTGGTCGTATTTTATGTCGTTTTATTTCAGAGCTCTTAATCAGTCCATGCGTCGTGTCTTGGGAGACTTTCAGGAATATAAACCGACTAGTAGTGGTAGCGGTGCTACGGAAGACAGAGCAGTTTACAATATGAGGTACTACCTAACTGTAAATTGTGTTATGGCGTTTTCTTGGTAACCATCGTATCTCCATGGTAACCATAGATCTCCATAGTTACCAATGTGTTTCCATGGTACCCAACATTGTGTTTGGGTTGTAACCTTGTCTCTTTGGTAACCGTTGCGTTGCCATACTTACTTCATTCAGAGTTTCTTTACCAGGGATTTTGTTATAATTTTTCAGTCATGTTTCGCCGTTAATTGGTCAAAGTTTTGAAGGTAAATTGCAGTCCAATCAAGTCCTTAACGATATTGCGCCATCTGAATCTCTACCTGGCTACAGAATAAGAATCCCTGAAATAGATTCTTTACCAATCTTTAACGATCATCCTAATGAAGCTCCATTCAGTACTAATCAGCGAACACCATATAAGAACAGTTCATTATTGATGCACTCTAGTCTCCAACGTAACTCGTTATCACCCTACACAAGAACTAGCCACCAGTCGCCTAAATTGTTCCCCACAGAGCAATCAAGGCACGAGTTTAGCCCTAAGGCGTCTTTCGGAGAAGGAGTATGGACAGAGTCCAAAGAAAAAAGTCCTGAGCTGTCTTCCTTCTCGTCCAAAGATGAAGAAGATTTTCAGCGTGATCTAGCGAATCTGGATGCTGATATTGCTAGAATTCAGAGAAGTTTACGAGAAACCGCAAAAAGAAGTTGATTTTTAGAGAAAACCTTTAGCGCGTATGAAGGTATTCTCCTGGTTCTTATTCTCCTGGCTTTTACTGTATGTAATTTGATATAAAAAAGTTGACAAAAACTGCAAGAAATTGATTTCCCTTTAACCGCGAATGTTGCTTTTCGTGCGGAGCCAGGGAAAGCCCCGCAGTCCATCTGAGGGTTTTTCCCTGAGATGTAAACAATATATTTTTGTACAACGCTTTGTAAATAGAAACTAAAACTCACAGCCATCCAACACCTAGAAGCTAGTTTGGAGAAATAAGTTATAACGAAAATTGAGTCCTGATTAAAAAGACACTATGGGGCGGAATATTGTACTTGAAATAAATTAAATAAATATACATTGTTTCGAGTTTTGTTGTTTGTCAAAATTTGTTCGTAATATTACAATTCATAGTATGATATTACTCATACTAGCGGATATTGACTATCTAGTCAAAACAAAGCAAAGCAAATATGAGAAGAACTATGAATCCTAACTATAAATTCAACATTCTTAAAGTATGAGAAGAGTTTAAATATAGATAAACCCATCCAATGTTCAGATAAAAAAATGTTCCCTATTTTTTTTCTGTATGAAAAAATTCCACAAGTAGTCATATATGTCAGTTGCCAGCGTGACTTTTCAAAGATGATTGATTTTATTAGTTTCGGTACTTAGTGCAGTTTTTGAAGTACTGTAGCTTTTTTGTGATGATCAATGAGATAACTTGAGTGAAACGGACCAGATAATGGTCTCGTGTCTGCCACCTGTTGCAAACACACTAAACTTACAGCTTAACCACGAAAACTGTGGTCAGATGGAACTCGGCTCTTCATTTATTTATTCCAAGATTACTGAACTTCGAGGCTATTTCAAATTGGATTTAGTTTCTTGGGCGTTTTAGTTAATCTTATCTTCATAAAACTCCTCCTTGACGGGTACTACGATCACGTCATAGTGAATAAGTCAAAATTCACTGATTAATTTCACGACCAGTTGAAGAAAAGTAATTGAACAGTGCTCGGAAAAACGATATTATGACCCTTGAAATGAAGTAGAGAAGCAAACGTACTTTTGAAATGCGGCTCTTAGTTTTAATGTTGTGGACAGAAATGTTGGATTACGTTTTTACGGTAAGTGATTTCATGCGGTACAATGAGAAATCAAACTGTACTTCATTTGGATTAATTTATTTCATTTAATATGTTTGTTTACTTTTGAGCGCGTTATGTTCTCAAGAACTTTTTTTTGATCCAGGTGGACGCTATGTTGACAGAAGTCAGGGAAGAAAGGTTTCAGGAAATGGGGACAATAGTACAAAACGACGGTAAAATAAAAATCTAATAGTTAATCTAATAGATTGTCTTGCTATTCTCATAGCTGTGAAAGCAACAAATATCGATAGCTACTCTTTTAATTTTCCACGCTCGTCACCTATATCCTTTAAGAAATTAGCAGCTGAGAGCTCTTGCAAAAGTATATATAGTGAATGATAAATTTTCTTAATATTTATTAGACTTTAAAAGAAGCGGACTGTTTCGCAACATCCAGACCATACAGACGTCACCACGTCCCACAATGCTTAGCGCTCACGACATTGAAAACCTTATTGAACAATATGCGAAATTCTCACAAAATAATACTGTCGAAAGCAGCAGTAACTTCTCAAAATCAGCAGTGTTTTCGGATCAAGGAAAAGGAAGCTCTTCAAAAGTAAAGCTTGTTCAACCGGAACCTTTTTCGAGGCCGACAAGTTTCCCGGCAATAGGAAAGTTTCTAGTGACGTCATCACCGTCTTCACCAATCAAACCAATCCAAAGCCAGATTGCAAAGACGAAGTCGTTTGGACCAATCACAAAGGAATTTGTCAATGTCGAGAAAATATCGGAAATTGATGAGATTCCTCAAATTCCTGATATAGAATCGATGGACGATGCTTTCAAAAATGAAATGGAGAACAATTTCAAGAGATATATTGTTTTACAAAAACATAAAGAATCCATGGGAAAATATAGCCACTTACCACTTGTAATGTTGAAACACAAACGAGTGAAGAAGGCTTTTCGAAGAAAATCGAAAACTGTCGACAGAGTTAGAACAAGAAGACATATTGACAAAGTGCCTTTGCTAAAGCCCTATAATCCGCCATTCAACGAACTTAGAGATGAAGTCAGAAAACACATGTTGGGAAATAGTAAAAGAACTAAATATCACTACGGTATAAAGAAACGATTACGAGACAAAAACACAAAAGACAAAATAAAATCATTGTTACTGGTACCCACTAAAGTCTCTAAGAGCACTGTAAGGAATTTGATGCTGGGAGACGAGGAGAAAAAGATATATATACCACCTCCTCCTCCAATAGAGCTAAAAGGTCTTGAACCTTTACAAAACCTTGAACCTTATCAAAAAGAAAAAGACATTGAAGACATAAATCAGCACGTTATTAAAGTCGAAAATCCTGAAGCCATTGAGGGAATAGACAAGCATTTACAGACAATTGAGAGTCAAGCAGAGATACCTCCCATAGCTGATCACATGATCACTCATGAGGCTGTTAAACCAATTGAACCAATCCCTCAGATACGATAGTCTAGTCCTAAATTAGTTACCTACAAGCAGAGTACGCAGTTTCAGGGCTACATTTAACTCAAAGGTTAGTTTGAGAAGAGTCGAGTACTACGAAGTTCACTTGGATTTAGTGTATAATTCAGTAAAACAGTGATCTTTTGACGGGTGAAGATGTTTTGTTAAACATAGCGTTTTGATATTTAAGTTTGATCTAAACAACACCGGTATTTTTTACTGTTTTTAGTTTTTGAGATTACTGAACTAGATTGATTCCATAAGTCGTAGTTTTCGCTCCTTTGTACCTAGTAGGCCGGCTCTCAAGGGAGGGAGGAGGGGAGGGGGAAGGAAGGGAAAGGGGAGGGGACTGTGGAGGAGAGGGGTGTTCCTCTCCCCTCCCTTTTCCCTTTTCCCCCTCCCCTCTCCCTGTCCTCCCCTCCCCCTCCCTTGAGAGCAGGTCACGCAGGCTACAGTGGGTCCCTTAATGGGTGAACACCACAGGAAGCCCAACTGAGGAGCGAACAGACCGACTTGTTGAATAAGTCTTATTACTGAACTTAAGAATTTTCCATGACAAGTCTATTGTTTAAAAACTGGCTGATGTCGGGGTTTATACAAGGACACGTGTCAAGGAAACAAATGCGTTGTAACCAGTTGCATCTCATTGTAATAAACTGGTAAACGCGGTCCTTCCACAATACAGGTTGTACTTTAGCTAAAAACGGTTCTTTTATTTTCCTTAAAAAAGTAATACAGATCGAATATCATAGCACTGTATATTTACCTGTTTCAAAAAACGTTGACGGTCAATCTGAATCTCTGTTTTTTGACTAAAATACGAAAAAAAACTTTAATTGGAATATTACGCGCGCTCTGATTGGTCAAGTGATTGCAATACACACGCATAGATGACGTCATTGAATCTACGAGCGCTCTGATTGGTTGAAATGATGGTTATTATATAAAACAATTAGATTCCATTTTTCTGTGGGTCTGTACTCTAATAGATGCACAAAAGATGTCAAAATGTGGTGAGAACAATAGTCATGTCATTTGACTTCATCTCGTGGCATACTTGTTCTCACCACATTTTGACGTCATCTGTGAATTTATTAGAGTACAGACGCACGGAATAATGGAATCTTTGTTAAATTCTAACTCAAGCATTATAGAGCGATAACACTTAAACCGTGAAATAACTTAGTAACTAAATAGAGACAAATAGAGTGATTTTCATCGGACTGTGAAACATGTGAAACAATTACTAATAGTCAGTGTTTAATAGTGTCTAATAGTTGTATTGCAACAAAAGAAAACAATGGGTGCAGAGTCTATTAGTGTCTATTAGCTTAGTAGCTATTTCACAGTCCGGTGAAAATCACTCTAGTAGCAAAACCCTTTGTTTTCTATTGTTTCATTAGTACTATTTGTACTTTTTAGTTAGTACTTGTTTCACGGTTTTAGTGCTATCGCTCTAACTGATATTCCAATATTACAACAAATTGCATCTTTCGGCTTTGAATATGTCAAAATTTGCAGCAAGTTTCAGATGTCAGATGTCAGATCTCCGACTGTCAACGTTTTTTGAAATATGTATATATATTCAAAAACAACCACACCATAAAACGAAGGTGAATTGATGGATGATTAGCTTAGCTGTACAGCCATTTTGTAAACAGTTTTTGAATGAACTTCTTTATAAATATAGTGGGTCGAATTTCTTCTAGCTTAATAGAACAAAGTCGATTCCGAGTGTTTTTCTTTTTTTGTTGTTATTGTTGTTGTTGTTAATTATGGCATGAATTCATTGACTTATAAGTCAGTGTCATTGCACAAGTTCTTATACTAATTTTACAAAAAAATACAAACAAAAACGATGCAGTTATAGTATATGATGTCTTGAGTCATCTGGTCGAACCTTCCACTTTCTTTTCATCCAATCTCACAACAACATTGTTTATCAAGTCTTCAACCACGTGTGTGATTTCCTGTTGCATCGTTTTGTCCTTTGTGCTTTTGTTGGCTAGCTGCTCGCCTTGGTCTGAGCTGTCACCTGTCAGAATAGACCCAGCTAATAAAAAATTAAAACACGATTAATTCATTAGAGTGATTTAGGAAACGCGACGCGAGAACAGAGCAGATTTCGTATGAGTGCAAAACGGACCGCGCCGTACCGTGACCGTGTCAGTGACGTGATGTCTATAAAAACATTCGAAATTCCTGCCGTAACCGTGCCGTGACCGTGGTGGTACCGTTGTCACAGTCATACGAAATCCACTCTAACAGGACGTGAGGCGACGAATTTATCACATTCGTTTGTTGTGTGTCCACCGTGACATAGTCGCGACGCCATGTTCAGAACGCCATTTCAGTGAAATGAAGTGACACGTACTTGTAAAGTAATTTTTTCTAGCTAGTTGGAGGGTAAGGCACTATTTGCAGGTAATTAGGTAGCCTGATGTTCAGACGGTCAGCGGTCGCTCGTTCCACTCCACGGTAGGTATTTCATTTGTAGTAGATAATATCAATTGATACTAAGTCTGACCCTGACCCTGACTACCAACGCACTCCACTGCCACCCACCCCAAGTGGGAACAAGCGACCGCTGCCGGACCGTTTGAACATCAGGCTGGTGCGCGTGGAAACTGTGCAGGCACTTTGTTGGTTCAGCATCACGTGGTCCGCAACCAGTAGTTGTCTTGGGCCATTAAATTCATGTTGTATAAAAGTAATATTCTACTTACGATTAATTTCAAGTTCATCACTACAAAACACAGGGTTATCTGCAGCTTGACGCATTCGGCGCAGTTCTGCTTTAGGGCGTGTTGGTGCAACGCTGGCAGATATAGATTCTGAAAAGAAAATCCCGTTTGTTTCAGTATGAACTACATCGGACTGAAGTCAGATTGTTCAGTTCTGCATTAGTATAGATCCATACTTGATCAACGGCTTCTGACCACTTTACCAAATTTCCTTTTTATAAATATCGGGATAACCGATGAAAATTGGTACAAATATTAAAAGGGATTTGCGCTTTTGTTCGAGAAATAATACGAGAAGTCCCTCATAACCTTGGCTCGATTCAGTTTCCAACCGTGGAGGGTTTTGAGTAAGGATTTTAATTATCCGAAACTCTCCACTGGAAATTGAGCCTACTCAAAACCAAGTTTGACAAAAACGAAAGTAATCACTATTACTAACCTTTGCCGTTAAGACTGACAGGGCGCTCGCCTCCACATACTGTCAAAATAGACTTAAACACATGCAAATAACCACGACGATACCGCCGGCTCATTTTACCGTAAAGCACCGGGTTTACTAACGCATGAAGCAAGGATATCAGACCTGCAAATACTGATATCTTTTGGTCAGGCTCTTTGTTGATGATAATACTCACTAGGTTGTTTAACTAAAAAAAGGATGAGAAATGTCAGTTGAAGAACGGCTATTTGTTAAATTAAAGTAAAATTAAAGTATTTGATTTCTGCGGACGTGTTTTTATCTGTTAGCGCGGGAAATATCGTAGAAAGTTTCAACGCGTCTCCCCATATCAATATGCGGAAGAAATTAAGACTGGCAAATTTCTGCATTGAAATATTTTGGTTGGCCTTTACTGTCTGTAACACTGACTAGATATTGTGTATAGCTGTGGATAAGACAAAAAGAAAATTTCAGATGACGATTGGTTGATCGAAAAGTCCGAAAAGTCGATGTGCAGTCGACATGATCTGCAGACGCGTTTGCATGGTCTGTCAGCGCGGGATATTTTTGCATGTTTCAACGCGTCTGCCAAAATATTGCAAGCGGAACGAGTTGATTTCTTTTTATTTCATCCTTACCAGAAATGGAAGCCAACTAATATAATACACAAGTACCACAATCCCCATCATCAAGTTTAGTCTTTTTACTGCTGAAACTCCTCCTGTCATTCTCCTTTCGAGTCGTTTACCTTTTGACCCTGGTAGTTTTTCACAATACGATTTTTCTTCCTTTCTTTTGCATGACTGTTTGAGACCTAAGGTAGCTTGCCTTCTAATGAAACGTTTGGTGGTCAATTTGATTGCTATGTAACAGACTAGTGTAAATACAGTAAGGAATAAGCCATATACTTCAATAAGAACTGCATAATTAAACCCAAAATTATACAACTGAACCAAGCACTTTTGACTGTCTTCATTATATCCCGAGTGACCAACTCCAATAAATGGAAGAACACTTAAAAACAAAGAAAACAACCAAACTCCAACTACGATTTTCTTGACATGGAGAGGTGTGATCATTGTATGATGTTTTATGGGATAGACAACGAGTAGAGCTCGCTCTGCTGCCATGAAAGTGACGGTGCTTGCAGAAGCAAAGCGAAACGTATAAAGGAGAGTTAGAAACGCTTCGCATACCCAACGAACCCATGGCGCGGCCAGAAAATAATTCATGACAGTTAGTATTTCCAGTCCTACTAGCGAATCCAGTAAATCTGCAGTAGACAGAGAACAAATTAAAACATCTGGGGATGTCCAGCGTTTGTAGTTCTTCAAAGCCATCAACACAAGAAGATTTCCCAGAACAACAAGTAAGAGCGCGAACTGAAGCATTAGTCCTTGTGGAAGATTCGGTAAAGATGTTGCTTTGGACGCCGTAGAATTAGAATTACACTGTAATAGTGATGAATTAAAGCTGCAGTTTACTATAAACATTATCAGTTGTTGCAACTATCTTAATCCTTAGAACGTTTGTAGTTTCCAAGCTGCTTCTCGTGAAAGATCTCAAAATGGCTTTCCGTCCGTTCAACTGTCAACTGCTCCGCTGTCAATTTTCTTCTATAGCACTTTTCCCTGCATGATATCGCCAAATCTTCTACTTTGCCTTTCTTTTAGCCAGACTTTTGTGTCAGAAGCACAGATGGTCGTCCTCACAGTTTTATCAACATTAGAATTCCTTACAAAAGAAAAACAGCTTATTAGCTCATTTTTAATTTGACTTAGTATTGATGACTTCCTTGTATACTTTCCTCAAATTTACACTTGCTTATTGCACCTGGGTTTACATTGAAATGTCACATTAAGTGAGAATTTTGAAACACAAATCGGAATATGAAAGAAACTCGATTGTTTGGTTTCTGTTTACAGTGTACATTGCAAACAGAGTTTCACTACTTTTGATTTTAACCCTTTGACGGCAGTGCTTTTGTTGTAATCTTGCACGTTTCTGTTTGTAAGTATATTTTCAATAAAGACTCATTATTATCATTTGTACATCAAGTTCAATGTCAAACAAGCAAGTTTCTTTTTTCATTTTGGTTTCACCTGCTCTGGAAATAACAATTTTTTATACTCAAAAATTTCGTACATTTTTAATGTCGTTTTGATACTTTGATCCAGGTAGTTCTGGTATCAGCTCACGGATATGACATTTTCAGTTCTTTCCACCATTCTCTTCGAATGAAATCGATTCGAGATCTAACATTTTAATAATTTTGTACCGAAAATAAATGACGGATCAAATTTGTTAATAAAAGTTCCCGTAAACTAATTTGGCCAGAGAGTGCAACTGATTATCTACCTTATGTAAATATCGACCACGCATTGAAAAATATAATGTGGCTGTTCGATTTGGACTCGAAAATTCAGTATCACTAACTGATGAATTGTTTCATTACTTAGCACTTATATACATGTAATTATTTTAGTCCGGCCGGACACTAAAGAGAGTTGTGCTCTTAGCCCACTGCACCATTTTGTTTGCTAGTTTGCTAAGTCAATTTCCAGTTGTCCAGTGGTTGTGGCTTTGAATCCCTGGCTTTCACTTTTTTTCTAAGTTCCCTTTATTTGTGTAGTTTCACTGATAAATCGTTTAACCCCAACGAATTAGTATATTCTGTTATTCGTCTTTAAATGGTTGTTTCGAACACCAATTAAATCTATGATGGAGTGGGATTCTGTGATTGCTCACAGGAGCAGGTAAATGTGTTTACGGGATTTTCATCAAAGATGAAACGAAACGGCTAAATTCACCTTCAAAATCTTTTCATTATTTGTTGGACGTTAAGTGGCGCTCTACTTTACGCGTACGGTTTTATGTATCAGGCTTTTGAGTATACGCAAGGTTTTTTGACTGCGTGCGTGTAATCGAATGGCGTAGCTAGTTACGTATGAATACGTATATATATACGTACGTGTGAGCCTCAGACATTTGAAAGATAAACTGAAAACAGCTTAGCAGAACAGAACAGATCACTGCAAGCAGGATGGACGAGCAGCGTAAAATTCAATTTCGCAACTTGTGGTTGGTCCGTCAACTTCTAACACTCAAACTGACAACAAACGATAGTTGCGACGCAAGCATATAAAGCTCAGCACAAGAAATACCACTGACTTTCTGGCGTTGGTGATCGCAAAGTAAAATGACAATTCAGTTTGATTCCTGTGTGTTGTTTGCGCTTATATTATTTCGATGTAAGCCAAAACGTCCTAGTTCAGAAACAAATATATAGTTTTGTGTTCAAAAGAGAGGCTGGACGTGCACTTACTCTTGTTTCAGTTTTCTATAGAACTTCACTCAATACTCTTGCTGTTTTCCTGTATAATTCTGCGTGCCTTTGTTCACAAAGACGAAAGAACTATAAAATAAACTTGGAACTGCGCTGACAGGAGAACCTGCTGGTTTGATAACTAGACATTGGGCGGAAGCCAAATGCCTAACTACTTTTTGGCAATATCTTATCAAAACTAAGATAGAATAGTTAATGCACCAATAGAATTTTGGGATCCGCGGCGTTGAGTCTGTAATTATACAATGTTTATTAAGAAATTCGGACAAGTGCAAAGCGGGAGTCAGATCTTTTTGTTGATACAACTTAATTTCAGACAGACTCGAATTGGACGACGTGAGGGCCTGTCCTATTAACAATTAAGAATATCAGGTGCTCCTGATCATATAGTATTTTACTAAGACAGCAACAAAACTGACAGAAAGGAAGGAAGGAGGAAGGAAGAAGGAAGAAAGGAAGGAAAGAAAAAAGTAAAAGAAGAAAGAAAAGGAAAAGGAAAAGGAAAGAAAAAAAGGCGAAAGAAGGAAAGAAAAAAAGTCGAGGATAGGAAGGAAGGAAAGAAAGAAAGAAAAAGGAAAGGAAAGGAAACATAAATATAGGACAGTAAATAAGACAGAGAAAATGAAAAAAAGAAAAGAAAAGAAAGAAAGACGGAAGGAAGGAAGGAAGGAAGGAAGGAAGGAAGGAAGGAAGGAAGGAAGGAAGGAAGGAAGGAAGGAAGGAAGGAAGGAAGGAAGGAAGGAAGGAAGGAAGGAAGGAAGGAAGGAAGGAAGGAAGAAAGGAAGAATAGAGAAAGAATAAATATCTCCCTCGTGGTTATGATTTATTGACAGCTGAGTACGGCCGTTCGAATACAATCCATCTCCCGTGCAGATTCAATATCATGAAAAAATTAAGCCCATTTGAGAGAACCACTCTTGACTTTCAAAAACGTCGCAGGAATTACATGCAAAAACATAATAATTGTTAAAACTCAAGCACCTAAGTGAAAAATACCGATAAGACTGTGCTAGATCAAAAAGACTGTGCTAAATTCAAAACAAATCGTTTGAAAAAACTCTTTTATAATATCTTCATGCCGCGAGGCAAATTAAATTTGAATGTTTGAAACTGTTCTTGAAATCTTTATAGAAATTATTGTATATAATTAGCATTTAATTATTATTATTATTATTATTATTATTATTATTATGAAATTATCACAGCAGGTCGAAACTGGTGTTTTATCTTCCTCGAAGGCAAGCTATAACCTATAGCCTTAGGCTTCGAGTACCTTCCTTAAAATCCTTGCTGTGCCAAGCAAAGCAGCTTTCTGTAACAGTTCAGTCCTTATTGTTACTCCGATAGTCTTGAGGTAGTTTTCAAGGTTTTTTGTTACCATTCCCAGTGCTCCCACAACAACAGGGATGACCTGTGCCCTGACATTCCAAAGTCTTGCAATTTCTCTTCTCAAATCTTGATATTTGTTGATCTTTTCCTTCTCTTTTTCAACAATTCTTGAATCTCCTGGCACGGGTTATTATTATTATTATTATTATTATTATTATTATTATTATTATTATTATTATTATTATTATTATTATTATTATTATTATTATTATTATTATTATTATTATTATTATTATTATTATTATTATTATTATTATTATTATTATTATTATTATTATTATTATTATTATTATTATTATTATTATTATTATTATTATTATTATTATTATTATTATTATTATTATTATTATTATTATTATTATTATTATTATTATTATTATTATTATTATTATTATTATTATTATTATTATTATTATTATTATTATTATTATTATTATTATTATTATTATTATTATTATTATTATTATTATTATTATTATTATTATTATTATTATTATTATTATTATTATTATTATTATTATTATTATTATTATTATTATTATTATTATTATTAAAACGCAATCCAGCTTATGGCTGCAAAGTATTTGTTAATAAAGCATCCTCTCTCATTCTCTCTAGTCAAGATCAGCTCGTGAGGATGAAATATAGTAGCAGTGATTTTAATTTTTTCTTGAACGAGAAATCCCCCTGGGTGTTTGCTGCACTCCTCTATACAGTAGAGCCGGAACAATGATAGAGGGATTTCACGGCAGTATCCTTACGGTCAAAAGAAAAGAGCTTTTCTCCTAAAACAAATTAATAAAATCTTTTGTCATTCAATACTGTGCTATTGTTCCTACCCACAGAGATTAGTACCTCTATAGGTCTAATAGCTGGGGATAACGTCCTGTGCTTCCCGCGGCCCCATATTCCTCATTCTCTTGAGGTCCAGTCGAATGTGTATATATATTGCCTTCACTGTAAACTTATTTGGGGGAGGGGAGGGCAAGGAGGGTTGGAACATTAGGGGGAGGGGAAGGGTGGAAACAATGTCTCGACAAGAGAAATACCTAAACGGCTACAATTTATACAATAACAAATTTCATTTTGCTTCGAAAAACCTTTTAGGTATTGTGTCACTTTATCAAATAATGGCAAATAAAAGACTTAAAGCTTGCTAGCCGTGAAAACTAATATACTCACTTGACAGAACGTAATTAGTACTGACAGTACAATCTATTTTGCGTAACTAATTTTAGCGTTTTTTTGCGACTGAAAGAATGACAACCTTAATTTCATTAGAAAATATAAAGAATTCTAAAAGATATTGCCTGAAGGGTTGAAGGGTCGGAAATGAAATTAAATAATGTTCCAGAAACTGAGAAAGAGGTCGAAAGAAGCGACAGTTTTGAACCGGACAGTATACAACGCCAGTCATCAGTAATTGCTCAGTGACTCCAACGCAACTCGTCAGCGTGTTACCGTCAAATCAACGCAAGGCCGTGTTTATGTGAAGTATGCACGTTATACCAGGCAGCTGGGGTAACTCTTCTTTTCCCTGAAAAGAACAGAGTTTTTCTAGCCGCTATCAGCGACAACTCACCTTCATATATAAAGGGGCCGTGCCTTAGTTTCAGTAACTCTTTTTGGCCTCATGTGTTATAAATTATTTGCAGTGACCTGGATTTCTCTCGGTACAGCCTCCAAAGTACCACTCGTTACCTTTCTAACGTTATTACCAGATAAAAACCGAAGTCCTTCATCAATGTCATCATTAATTAAAACTAAATGTACTAATTGAACCGTTGAAAAGACACTTACCGACTATGTCGCTTTTCGTCGCTTCAATAAACTTTTTCAGTCGCGTTCCTCGGCCGTTTACAGTGTCCTGAATTCGTATTCAGAACTGCGTGCTTGAAAACTTATGCAGAGAAGTGAGTTCTTGAAAAACCAGAACTTCAAAAGTGTAGAAATACCTGAACTACAGTGAAGAAAGCAAGTCACCGAGTCTATCTTGAACCCCAAAATGAATATTCAAACCACTTGGCCTCGTGAGTTAAGTACGTAATCCTTACTTTAATTTGCCCCTCGTATGTTGAAACAAATTAAAATGTCGATGTCTGTTTCCTGACATTCAATATATACCAGCCTATGTTTGGAATGCAAAGACTTTCAGATCATCATTGTTGTTTGTGACATCTTGTGATAGTACTGAAGGCTCTTGTTTGCTTAAAGTTTGGCAAAGTAGACACTCGGTGACTTAGCTATTCCAAGGCGAGGAAAGTGGGCATACAATCATCTGTCAAGAAGCCAATTAAGTTCGTTTCCCTTTTTGTGGGTGCATCGCCCTCCTTCCGGCTTTCTATTTCTTATTATCGATTTGTACATTCAAAACTGGTTTATCCGGTTTCAGAAGTTCGAAAATTATTCGAGTGAATGTTCGTCGTCCTCTTTGCCGCTAAAAGTGATAAGCCAAAATGGATTTTTTTCGAATTCTTCAAACGTTTTGGCGGAAAATGGAAATAATTTTTTAAAGTAAACAAACTATTAGCTTTTCTTATACAAATGTGTTAATAAACTGTTAATAGGTCTCAACAACCACTGACGAAGGTATATAAACGATACCGTCAACAGCATCATCGTGAAAAGAAGAAAATAAGCTGCATGTCCCTCACCGAAGCGTTCTGGATTGTGGGTCCTTAAGGGTGTACTGAGTCGTACTGATATATCGTTGCTGGACAACGGTTGCTATGCAAAATAGGGTCTTCTTCTGGCCGGCAAAATTGAATAGGCAAACGCGCGCGCGTTTTAGGCGGGAATCATTTGACTTCCGGTAGAGCGACGCACACCTGACAAAAAGGACTCATTTCAATCTCGTACCCAGATTGGACTCATTTTCGTTCTTATTGCGCGAGCGCGGGGCACTTTACTTCCGGTTTCTTTAAAAAGCTATAATCTTTGGCGAATTTCATCAGAAAGAAGTGTTTTTTCAATATTCATATCTTTACAGCCTTTCTTTCAAAGCCGAGCATGGGATTTGCGGAATATTAAGAAATACGACAGTTATTGGCATAAGTCGCTCATTTTTGACGTTCAAAAAATCCTACAAGACTTATTTGGAAACCATTCTTAAAACCCATGCTCGATTCTATGCACCTTGGTCTCAAGATTCAAATAATGCATTTTAAATTCTCAAATATACAGTGCTGAAAAAAATTATAGCTTTTTTCTGTATCTATGACATCATCATCCTCACGTCATGCAATGACGTCATAAAATGCAAAAGAAAAAATTTCCCTAGCAACGGGCCATTTTTACATGTCAGTATACCCTTAAACCCTCCTCTCCCCCTTCATAATTACGTGTTATGGATATAGGTTACAAGGATAAGAGACTGTGAAATCGTAACTGAGGTTTTGAGATCTGTAGTGGATGACGGAAACAGTTACAGACAATCTTGTAGTCAGAATAGTATACTACTCTATCGCTGCTAAATGTAATGCTAAACGGTATATTTCAACGCTAAATGTAATAAGAATACTATCCCTAAATATGTAAAACGCTAAATGTAATAAAGTCAATCCTGCCAAGCTTGAACCTTGTTCAAGTTGGACTCAGTGGTGTTACTCCAGAAATAACTTGCAGAGAACTAAAGCATTTATTATAATGGTTAGAGTATTGCGATCAAAGACGTGTTATTCGGTTAATCTGTCCCATATAGATGTATGTACGTTATTATTCAGACTGGACAACCATATATAGAGGAAGTTCATTCCACTCGGGGGGTGTGTTGGGGGGGTGTGATGGGGTATTTGTGAGCGATTTCGTGAGATGAGCCGTCCATTTACTTAGTCTCAGTTTGTAAAATTAAAACTTGCTATTATTCACGAAAACAAACAAACAAACAAAAACACCCCTCGCAGACGGGCGGGAATACCTAAACAATATGTAGGGAATATCAGCATTACAGCATGATAATACGTTCTGGTAGATTCTGATAAATGGACATCCTTTTCTTCACGACCCACATCACCCACGTCTATCACCAAGTCCACGTCATTGTTCGTTAAGCGTTGTTGGTATTTTGGGCTAAGAACAGAGGCAGATCCAGAGATTTTGGAAAAGCAGGGCGCGTTATTGGCGTCAGCCAAATTGCTCCTCAATATCTCTGATACCAAAGTTTATCAATTAAAACTGAAGCTACAGTCAGTTGCATGGCCCATGTTATAAAATAGAATAAAAAAAGATTGAACAAAATATGCATTCAATGCTATTCTCCTTATTACGGACTATTGTGCAACAATATTGGGCAATATATTTGATTATTTTACATTGTACTCTGTATTTTCATTGGTCAAGAGTCTACAACGGCCCGACAGCGGTTTGATGATTGTCTGTAGGTGTTGTCTACATAAACGAGCCTGTGTAGGTCAGCGGACTGCTTGTTTTCTGTAGGCTACTACAATAGGGCTGAAAGACGATTGAACAGAGAATTTCAAGAAAAAAACAGCTGTATTACAAACGATAGAAAAAAGGTACTTGGAATATAATCAAAGCTAGTGATATAATCCACAAGTTTAGATGTTTTCCCCCCTCTTTTTCAGAAACGCATTCAACTTTAGAACGTTTGCTGAAGAGTCCTTTTTTCAGATTTGTCCCACAGAAAAATAGTTCACAATGGCTGTTATTTGGTTGGTTTGCGAACAAGAAAGATATATGGCGTGTTTATATTATTTACAACATGAGAAGTGACGGCCTGCGTGATTTTTTTAAATTGTAGTTCATGATGAAAAACTGGTCTGACTAAAGCCGTGCAACACTGGCGCAAAAGAAGCCGCGCAGACCACACTGGTTTATTGCTTTTTCCCGCGGCTCCCTCATGACCGCAGGATTCAATTCTATTTAAGGTGGCCCGTTACTATTTAGTGAAGCATTGGAGACATAGCGGAAAAACAGCCAAGCGGCTGTTTTAATTCATAGTTTTTTTCATAAATTGATAATAAAGCATGAAAAACAGTAACTGCTACACTCTTACTGGCTTACGTAAAAACTTTTTAAAAAACCTTGTGACGTTACAGTAAAGCTTCGCCTCTCCCAAAGTACAGAGCATCATATCTCAGAGACGCATATACCAAATAGTTATTAAGTCGTTTTCCTTTTCTCTTGTGTGTTTTTTTCTTCTGCTTTTCCTTCTTGTTTTTTTCTTGTATCTTTCGATTTTTAGTACTAGACCAATGACCTAATTTACATGAATATATCTTAGCTAACCACCTAGGTTAACTCTCACAGTTATTGTGGATAACTTGTATTTATTAATATGTGCAACTATTGTGTAACAAAAAATATATGCAATACCAGTACTAAATAAAGAAATGTCTAATGTCTGTCTATGTCTTTTATGTTATCAGATTATTGGTAATTTGTTCTTTTTGTCTAAAACGGCTTGTATGCAAAATATTGAGCTTAAAAAACCTATGGTGTCCTTATAACGAGAGACTATTAAACGTTTTCCCGCCCTGTCAGCATGGGAGATATTTTTGATAGGCGCTTTTCGTCAGCTAAAATTTTATCGATTTCTGTAATTTTTTGGATCTAATTTGAATGTTTTTATTGTTTTCATCAGTGTAAAATTCTCGGAGACATGAACGTATTTTAAAAACTTCAATTTTCAAGTCTATAATTTTCAAATCCTTCTATGAATTTTCTTGCTACTCAGCAAATAAGGAGCCAAGCCTTGAATTTTTCTGGTATGTTTAGCTCCAACATTGACCATACAACTCGATCGTCGGGCAAAATTATATTCGATTTATCAAGATTTTGCGATAATAATGTGGTTCTGTCAAACAGATATACTTGATGATTTCGCCCAGATTTGTTACATTTCGAAAGACCAATGCTATCCCAAACTTATTGGAAAGAAACTGTGTGGTCAGAGACCTACAAGAAATACAGTCAGTGCTAAAGATGAAGCATTTTTATACTGTTTTTTCTTTCCGACCAGAATTAACATTAAACCTTCTGGGCTTCCGGAAATGTCCAGAATTAATACATACCACTTATTAGATGTTTTCTTGTGTATTACGGGCTGATATTTTACGAGTCGCGTACGTATTTTGCCGAGCCTTTAGGCGAGGCAAAATATGAGCGATGAGTAAAATGTCAGCCCGTAATACACAAGAAAATAGCTAATAAAGGATTTATTATATAACTGCTTCTTAGTTTCCTATTTTCCGAATGTTTTATGTAAAATATGGCAAACCAGTTTTCAACTATGTAATACGGTATATAATACGGCCTCATATTTGCTTAGTTCTCTCATCCTTATATGGTAAAATTACGTCATAGTTATATAATAATAGTATATATGATATTGCACGAATTCATAATAAGAATTCCAATTAGAATCCTAAACCATTATAATAGCTCCAAGAAATATTTATTTCATTATTTTAAAATTGTTCTGCATTTTGGAGAAGACGGGGCTTATTATGTAAATAATTTTTCTACCAAAAAGGCATTCAAATTTTCAAAAGATGACGTGCGTCCACTTCGCCCCACCCTAAATCCGCCCGTGGAAAAATATGAGTATAAAATGAGAGAAACACTTAAACCATGGCAGTCTCTTGTTGATGATATATAATATGTGTGTGTGTCATCAGACAGTTCCTTGGTACCATTTAGACAACCACCCATCCACCCACCCCTGCACGACTCGTGACGTCCTTCTCGTCCTGCCTCATCTGACCGTAATCCTGGTAAACATAACCCATCCAACCTAAATGATTGCTTTTATTACATTAGTGTTAACCTAGATTTACATTAAGGGATAACTTTTTTATTAACATTTACCGTTAAAATTTTATTACATTAAGGCTTAGCTTTCTATTACATTTGCGTCAAAAATTATCACATTTACCGCTTATAATAATATACATGAAAAAATTTATCGATGCTGATTGGCTTAGAGCAGTGCTGTTGCAATGAAATTTAATGCAGAAAAAGGGAAATTTGCTGCAGAAAGAAGGAAATTTAGTGCAAATTTGAGTTTTCAAAAACTGCGTCAAAATCAAAGTTTTTTAGTTCTGCTGTTGTTCACATTATCTACCATCAAAACTATGCACATTCTGATCACAAAGGAACGATTTTGATGGGAAAAAAAGCCATCGTGAATTTTAAGCGTAATCTTCATCTTAAATTCAATATCAAAGTTTCTTTTAAAAAGGGTTATTTACATTAGCTGTGAAAACGGTTACGTCATATTATATTACTTCTGTAATATAATATACATCAGTTTTGATGGATGAAGGTTGTGCAGGCTTTCTGTTATCGCTTTTGTTGGTGTTGCTGTTGTTGTTGTTGTTTTCGTCCCTTAAATGCTAACAATTATTCCTCTTTGCACGATATTCCTTACTTTCATCGTACATTTAATTGAACTGTTTCACAACCTTCCTTTATTCCCCATTTTCTCTTTAGTTTCTCTCAATTGCTTCAAATTATATGCTGATGTCAAGAAAGGTTCTTTTAGTTACCTCATTTTTTGCCTGTGTCTTCCTAATTTCTACTTTTCCTTCTGTCCCAACAATCCCATTACTGACTCTTATGTCCTAGCTCATAAATCTCAATCAAAAGGCCCTTTCATCTACTCCGCTTTCAATCGTGGTTAATCAATTGCCAGATGAAAACAAGAAGTTCAATTAATTCTTGAATAACCGGCTTTCTCCTTAATCACAAATTGAGTTCGTTTTTTTCAACTGATGAAAAACAATCCACCACGGAAAGTCGCTATAAAAACAAAATAATCCACTAAATCCCAAACAGGTATAGTTTAGCACTCATGCCTTCGACTGAGATAACACGAAAGCGGGATTTTTAAACCGTTCTTATGTTAATACAAATGACAACAACAAGCTTGAGAATACATCAACCCGACAACAGCCAATGGGATGCGAGCGTCCAAACTGCGGTCTTGATTGTGTTTGGTAGCATTCATTTCAGAAAGCGGATTTAATCTCACGACGAAAGGATTTTTACACCCTGTTAACCAACGAATGACAGGCTCGAGAATATTAATTCTTTTTACAACTGGTAATTAGTTTCGGCAAAATATTCACTAAACCATCTGTTAGACAATGTTTTGATGACATCTTCAACTTCTGAAGTCCGTTCGCCTTAAACTTGCACGTTACTGATTGCTTAACGTTGGTTTTTTGTGAGTTTGAGGGTTATAAGTAGGAAATTGAAGTGAAAAGCTGTGGAGATCTTCTGTTCATTTTGTAAATATCCCAATGAGTGGCCGTAAACTACAAGAGCTAGCAGGTGACACTATTCTCAAAGGCCAAGAAGCCCTCCTGGAATGGTGCAAACAGAAAACCCTTGGTTACAAGGATGTCAGAATTCTCAACATGACTGATTCATGGCGGGATGGTCTGGCTTTTTGTGCCCTAATTCATAAATTTAGGCCAGATTTAATGTAAGTTTTTCCATTGTCAATTTTTATGCAAATTTCCAACACAGGTTTCGGTTGGTAGTTTTTTTGGATGGTACTTGCAGATCAGGAAAACTGACTCCTGGATCTTAACTAGTACTGAAGAGCACAAATTAAACGGTCACAAACATCAATTCACAAAGATCAAGCGAAGCTTTTGTTCTCTTGTAGATAAACTGAAGGAAAAAAACATCAACTTGGCTAAAATAAAGGAGAAACTTTCAACTAAACTGACATGATATGTCCTATTTTATGTCTTTGTACGGCAGTCGATTAAATTAGATGTAACCACGATACTTGTGCAAAACTCGCTAGTCATGGCTTAACGACATTTATGACAATAAATTTTGACATTAAAGTGAGTTGAACTAAGGAAACACTTATTAAATGTCATTTAACGCGATAAACTTGGGACCACATTCATTATTTGGTCTAATTTCTCAGCAAACTAGTCATTTACCTCGAGGTTTTTTAAACTGACCGGAAAACTTGTCACTCGCAGCGCCCACGCGTGATAAGGATACTCGATGAACTACTCACTTTTCTTTTCATTATTGAAAACTGGAGCGAAACGTGGTAAAAATTATTGAGTCACAATTCAGATATGGATTTAATGATGAACTGAACGCGTGCTTTCTTTTGGCGCAACTTAACATCCACTCAATCCAGTTAGCGATATTTATCAACCGATACGCAGTTATACGATAGAAAGCCAACTCGTAAATGTACATTCAATAATTCAATTTAAGTTTATCATTATCAGTCAAAGCACTCAAAGGACTAATTAAGTATTTATAAGGATTGGTAAGAACGGTAATCATGGAGTGTCATTTTTGTGATTAATACTCATTTCTTATTTAAAAGAAACTTCGAGGAACTTTCAAAAGACGATCCAGGAAAAAACGTCAATTTGGTGAGTAGTACACAGTACATTTAGCTTCCGCTACATTAGACTCTTCCACAGTCTACCTTTACTTGCCGCTCCGGGGCTCGAATGGGGCGTTCACTGGGCTGGGGCGAGTTCCGAATGAGTCATTCGTTCAGCGTTTCTGTTCAGTCCCGTACTTCCCTTTGAAGCATACTTGGGAGGGGGGGGGAAGCCTATATATTGCTGCCCACATTTCTGATGTTGTAGGGAAGGGGATACCCCATCATTGATTACAATAATAGCCGCTTTCCAAGATACAGTTGAGTGAGTACTAGCCAAAGCCTCGGTTTCAGTGCATACTATCGTGTACTGACAATGACAATGGGAGAACCTACGTAGGCATGCAGTTGATGTAATATATTCATAAAAATATAATGAAAAACACATAAAACAATAGATAGAACGACAATCGGAATACAATAGATTTTATGAATATATTACATCAACTGAGTGCTATGTAGGTTCTTTAGTCGCTAATTAAACAATATATAATTTACATGATAACAAAACATATTAGTGTAACGAGAACGAGGCTTTGGCTAGTACAGGTCTCACACAACTGTATCTTGGGAAACGATTCTGGAAAAAGAGTGAAACACTTAATTACATTTACAGGCATTCAGCGTTGCTGAACAACACCTTGGTATTCCAGCCCTGTTAGATATTACTGATGTAGTAAATGTAAAATATTCACCAGATGAGCTCTCAATGTTGACCTACGTGTCTCTGTTTTACCACAAGTTTAAGGACCAAGATATTGGTAAGCGCGCAACAAAGGGATCCCAACTGAACTGAACTTTGGTGTAGACTTTGATAGACCACCAGGGCCCAAACAAATTTATGATTCTGAGCAACCGACTAATATGAAACGTTTTAGAGGGTTTTTTTTCTTTCCTTCCTTGTCAGTTATTTCTTTCTTTCTCTAGTTTTCATTTTCTTAATGACATACGAGCGAAGATAAGACGCATCTTACCACGATTCTGATAAGACGCGACCTCTCCGTATACACGACACTTTTAGTCGAAGACGCGACTTATTGCGGGACCGAGCGTTCTGAACTGTTCTTATTTCGTTTGCATCTTATGAGTAAAAGAGTTGTTAATATGGAGAATTTACTCTAAGATAAGATAGGTTTATGGTTTTAGTGTTTTCTCTCTTTCCTTTCTCTCCACCCCTTTTCCCTTTTTCTCTTGTCATCATTTTCTAACTGATAATATTTGGTTTTTCAGCCGATTCACAGCATCCCGAGGCAAAGAAAAAGCTGAGATACATGTTGGATATACTGTGTGACGAAGAATCAAGAGCAAAATTAGGCTTCTAACAGCGACAAATAATTTCTAAAACTAGTGACGAGCACGAAAATACCATTATTCACCAGCACTGTAAATAATGACTTATGCCAGAGATTTGTAACCACCTCGGCGTAATTGTGGCGCGCAAATGTCCCGAGTCATCAACAAAGATATCTGGCGCTGTGAAATGAAAAATATCGTCTTCTCAGTGGTTAGCACATTCAGTTTACGTCTCCAGATTGAACACTTTATTTGCACTGATCAAGAGTTTGTACAGAAGAAGCGACTTTGGCAGGGAACTATAATAACTATATTGATCAAACTAACTTAATTAATTACAAATATTTATACACATTTTGATGATAACGAGAAGGAAATATGTCAATTCTAGCAGCATTCTGTTTTTGAATGTTGTTCCTATGTATACATATGTAAATAGCACAATTAAACACGGAAGAAGAACATGGTTATTTCATCGCAGAATTCTAGACACTGGTCTAGAGAGCTAGACTTAGTGTCGTTTATACTCTCTCTCTCTCTCTCTCTCTCTCTCTCTCTCTCTCTCTCTCTCTCTCTCTCTCTCTCTCTCTCTCTCTCTCTCTCTCTCTCTCTCTCTCTCTCTCTCGTGAGGATAGTTGCGTTGCAGAAAACGTCACAAAGTAAAACTCGATGATGATCCTGCAACATTTTGCGCGCAATGAACAATTGTGCCGTGTGTCGTGTGTTAAGCAGCGTAGACTGTCCACACTTTCCATCCCTACCTAAAAACTGTGTAAAATCACTAACTAATTTGCCATTTTGACTTTAAAGTCCCTATGACACATATTTTTTTCTTTTCAAACTCAGTTCTTTTCTGGGAATATAGTTGAGGTCTTTTTGTCTTACTTTTGAACACTCCATATTTTTCGAGATATAAAGGTTTCAAATTTCAAAATGCAAATTTGATGACGTCAGGGGAGTCATCATTTATTATACAAAACCAAGATGACTTGAAATACTCTAATTTTTTCATTTGGAATTTATTTCCGTTGGTAAAGCCTGTGTTTGAGTAAAAAATCTGGTTGTGGAATTGAAGACCTCTTTTAGTAAAATCCATGAGAAGCTGGTGACGATGACTCCCCTGACGTCATCACATTTGCATTTTGAAATTTGAAACTTTTATATCTCCGAAAATATCGAGTATTCCAAAATGGGATAAAAAGATCTTAACTATATTTCCAGAAAAGAAATGAGTTTGAAAATAAAAAAAATATTTTTTTTCCTAATTCTCTTGGGTTCCCTGTGTTTGTTCAGCGGACTCGGTCCTTAACGCCTGCGCAATAGAGGAATTGCAAATTATCGAAGCAGCAAAGAAAGTTTTTACGTGGATGTATTTTTGTAAATAAAAAATATGCAGGTTGGAACCGCTCACAGTATCGGCAATCCTAACGAGTCCTGGCTTGATAGCAAGGGAACATGGTTAACTTATGTGATTCTTATAGCTATTGGACATCTAGTAATTTTAAGCGTGCCTTTCCTTGATACTGCCACCGCCTGGACAATGACCAACACAATGCATAACGTGGTAGGTAAATATGCTTCGTTACGAGTGATTTTTTATGTCCTTGAAGTCTTTATTAAATCGTTAATGCTTCCTTAACAAATAGGACAACCATCGTGGTTTGACAGAAAGATCAATCGTGAATTTTAGGAGTGAAGTGTAAGATAATAGTTGAGGAGTTGTTTATCACACAATCTGAACTGAATGCAAATTGGGAAGAAACCTTCGCTTTGTTTTATTTGATTTTAATTGGAAAAGAAATATTATTCTTTGTCGTTTCTTACCACCTAGATACCTCAATCACTGTGTTTTTCTGAGTTTTATTGCTTGAAGTCTTAAGATCGAAATGTTTTTCGCAAAGTTTAGCAAAGAAATGTTCTATTGAATATTGCATATATGTAAAATATTCGTAAAATATATGCGAAGCTTTTATCGGATCTGTTTTCATTACGCATTGTAAACAGTCCGAAGTCACGTCATAAAAACAACTTTATCGTCAATGTGTTGTGTATCTTTCTTTACTAAAACTATCGCTGTACATCTTTCTTTCCTCAAATTTGTTTCAAATTTTTCTCATCATAGTACAAATCTTAATGCATAATGTGTTTTGATTCCGTGATGATTTTATGATTTCTTTTCAGTGTATGTTCTTGTTACTACACTACCTAAAGGGTGCACCATTTGAAACATCAGATCAAGGAAGATCACGGCGTCTTACACACTGGGAACAAATTAACCAAGGGACACAATTCACACAGACTAGAAAGTTCTTTACTCTGGTTCCTATAATACTGTGAGTATGTCAAAGAGACACAATACAATAATTATCAAAGTGACTTGGGTAAAATACAAACTTACGACCTGCTTGCCACAGCAGCCCAGGTAACTTGGTAGTTAGATCGTCTGACCAGTACTCAGAAGGTCACGAAGTACAAATCCTGTGCTGGGCTTAGATTTTTCCGAGCTAATTACACACTCTATGAAACTTACATTTATTTCTATTATCAGAATTGTTTTTAAAGATTTCAAATTCTAACTTAGGAGTGAAGGGTTCAGCTTGATTGATGTGTGTGGCCCTACATGTGAGAGGTTGTCTCACTGTTGCAATCTCACATCCTTATTTCAACTTCGCTGTAATCTGTATAACTCATAGCAGTACTTTCAAATTGTTTTGTGGTAGTGATTTTGTAATTGAAGTAGTAATTTATAATTTACAATTTAAACTCCTTACACCTCGTACTTCACAATTTTGAAGGTTAGTGTTAGGAAGGCAACAAAAGCACCAGATGGCATATTTTGACAAGAATGTCATGAGATCATCTCTGGAAGATCACTGAAGATATCCTTTTTTTAGCTTTTCCTTCTTTTTGCAGTTCCTAATGAGTATTATGTTGATCCTAAGAAGTATGAAGTACAAAAATGTCTTGTTGATGTTGAATTTCCAGTGGTCAGAACAACAACAACAACAACAACAACAACAACAACATTGAAAAAGTGATTAAAATGATTTTTCATTCAACAGGTTTATGATCACAAGCTTCTACACAAAGTATGATGGACTTCACTTTATGGTGAATGCTCTTTCCCTGATTATCTTATCACTGATACCAAAGTTTCCTCAGATGTACAAAGTCAGGCTATTTGGATTGAACAAATACTAAACTATCAAGCAGAACAATTTATACAAGAATGCTAGTTTAAGGCCTGTTCTATACACTGCTCCAGACATGCTGTTCCTTACACTAATGATTTGGATGTTGGAGTGGCTTTGGAGAAGCAGGTGATTCAGCCAGCATACCTACATGTAAACATGTCAACCATTCCTACGTTGCAAACGTGATGTGACTTATAACTTATGAAAGATGTTGAACCCAAAATACTCTATGTATCGAATTGATTTGGGTGCTGCTCTTTTACACAACTTAATTCAGCAATAATGGCACATAACTGGAGCATCATATAGAGTGGGCCTAACTCACAGTTATTGTATAAAAAGCTATTAATGTTGAGTTAAGATGCAGTTCGTCATGGAAATCTTATAATAATTACTATAAATGTAGATAATATGGTAAATGTTCAGGGTTATTAACACTGCAAAGCCCAAAATAATAATTGTAGCCTACTATTTTGAGTATCTTGCTTTTGCCTTGCCTCTGGAGGAAGGTTAAACAATGAAGCTTATTGTTCAACATGTAAGCTTTGCATTGGTACATTTAGGAGGTCTTTTACTAGAACTTAAGTAATCTAGATGGTCGTTTTATTGGGCTTTGTACTTAAAATGGATATGCTGATTGAGAAGGTGATGACTAAATGAAATATTTGATTTGATATTAATAAATTAATCTTAATCTAAAGGCATCATTGCACAGTTTCAAGAGAAGTCATCTTGAAAATGTTTGTTGCTGATGCTTGTACAGTTCTTTGTTGTAGACCAGTCCTTGCTGCTAATGTGATGTGATCCTTGCCGGACTCAGCTGGTCTGAGTAAAAGGGTTTGATACCTGTTGGATCCTTGGTGCATGTAAAGCATATTCATGGTCTGCAACTGTATTTAATTGTCTTTACCATGAGCACTTCCCAACACAAATGAAGGGATACCTCTGAAAAATGACCTAAGTGACTTGCTGTCCAGACATTGATAATTTGCAATAGCAAAGTCCATTTTAGACTATTTGGAAAACTTTAAAGAAAACATCAGAAAAGTAATTTAAGCAATTTCCATGCATCTTTTCACATACTTGGACCTACTCTTGGAGCAAATAACCTTGAAGCTTGACATAATGAACTACTGCCCACAACCTTCAATGTTAGGTCTGTGATGAGTTGTAAACATAATTTCCAGCTATTGTACAGTGCTGTAACTGTAGTTTATGCTATAGCTTTTCACAATTTTACAAAGAGTATCAGAGAAACGCCTAAGCTAAATGGGAGGAATTTGTTTTGTGAGGAGCAGGGGTCAGTGCTTAAGCAGTTCTCTGTTATTGTTCTGTTGCATTTCAGGGATCAAGGGGGATCAGGGGGGCTCCTTGGGTGCCTGGGAACCCCCTTTCTCATCCTAAAATGAAAACATTTTTGCGTTGAGGAAGAAAAATATCAAGAACAATACACAGCTGTTTTTTTCACTTACCCGACTAATAACCTGTGTACCATATAAAATGTGAAGTGAATCCCCTCAGTCTGAGCCCTGGATCTGCTCATGCATTTCATGGCAGCCATCTTGGATGAACTTCAACACAAGATTTCTCATTAGCACCTCTTGTCCATACATCCAACATGGCTACCAGCTTCATTGTCTTTTCATTCCCAGGGGAAAGATTGAAACAAGAAATAGGCATGGTCTATAATTTGTCAGGTGTATGGGGGAGTGCTCACTTTATATGTAAAGCTGTAATAGATTTGGGATGTGTTGTTTAGTGTTTAAGATAAAAATAGTCTGTAAAATATTCGTTTAGATTTAAATATCAAGGTGAAAAACTACCTATGTGTAGCTAGAGAAATATGCATGCATGTTACCTGGCTTCAAGCCCTTTTAGATCCTAAGGGGCCAAGTCAATAAAACTAAGAGAGTCCCTAACAAGTTTTAGGTGATGATATTAAAACAAGTTGAGGGAGACTAGGAAATTAGAATAGTGTAATTATAGTCTTATTTGCCCTAGAAAAACAGCCGTAGTTGGTAAAATGTTGACTTGAACTCAGAAAGAGAAGGCATTTAATGTAATAGCTTAGCACTAGAATAGAGCGATAGCACTAAAACCATGAAACAAGTACTAACTAAATAGTCCAAATAGTACTAATGAAACAATAGAAAACAAAGGGTTTTGCTACTATTTGTCTCTATTTAGTTACTAAGTTATTTCACGGTTTAAGTGTTATCGCTCTATAACATAAATACAAATAAACCATCACTTGATAATGGCGTTAGGATGACACCGAAACATCGTAATTTAATGCCACTTATTTTCACTGTACTATTTTATTTCTCAGACATTTTATAATGATACTATATACATATCAGTATTAATAATTATCAAAGTTTACAGTCTATTTACGTATATACATATTGCTGATTATGTTAAATACAAATAAAATTTGGTTGTGGAAGTTGTGTATGAATTCTATAGCAACACTACTTACCAACCACTGGTAGATATCCAAGGGGTTCCTTACCATGGTAATTGCTAAAACCTTACCAACCACTCACTGACACCTTACTAACCACTCACTGACACCTTACCAACCACTCACTGACACCTTACCAACCACTCACTGACACCTTACTAACCACTCACTGACACCTTACCAACCACTCACTGACACCTTACCAACCACTCACTGACACCTTACCAACCACTCACTGACACCTTACCAACCACTCACTGACACCTTACCAACCACTTACTGACACCTTACCAACCACTCACTGACACCTTACCAACCACTCACTGACACCTTACTAACCACTTACTGACACCTTACCAACCACTCACTGACACCTTACCAACCACTCACTGACACCTTACCAACCACTCACTGACACCTTACCAACCACTTCCTGACACCTTACCAACCACTTACTGACACCTTACCAACCACTTACTGACACCTTACCAACCACTTACTGACACCTTACCAACCACTCACTGACACCTTACCAACCACTTACTGACACCTTACCAACCACTCACTGACAACTTACTAACCACTCACTGACAACTTACCAACCACTTACTGACACCTTACCAACCACTCACTGACACCTTACCAACCACTCACTGACAACTTACTAACCACTCACTGACACCTTACCAACCACTCACTGACACCTTACCAACCACTCACTGACACTTACCAACCACTTACTGACACCTTACCAACTACTTGCTGACACCTTACCAACCACACACTGACACCTTAACCAACCACTCACTGACACCTTACCAACCACTCACTGACACCTTACCAACCACTCACTGACACTTACCAACCACTTACTGACACCTTACCAACTACTTGCTGACACCTTACCAACCGCACACTGACACCTTAACCAACCACTCACTGACACCTTACCAATCACTCACTGACACCTTACCAACCACTCACTGACACCTTACCAACCACTCATTGACACCTTACCAACCACTCACTGACACCTTACCAACCACTCACTGACACCTTACCAACCACTCACTGACACCTTTCCAACCACTTACTCACACCTTACCAACCAATTCTTTGCTTATTTTTGTTGGTTGTAAAATTATCTAAGGCCCTGTGCAAATGCTCCCACATCCTCGGGGGCCTAGGGCGTCTGTGACGTTATTAGGGGTAAATTTAGGAAGTTCCTCTCTTTTCTCCCTCCCCTCCCTTTCCACTCCCTAACCTTGACACCTTGGTTCCCCAGCATTGGCAGCTCAAATGGACCAAACTGTAATTTTGTTACGATTTGGTAAAAAAATAACCGCGAAGTTTATGTGTAGAAACCTGGGCCACGTTGTTAGAGGGGTGAAAAAAGTTAATCCTGGGTTAAAGTCAATGGTTTTCTTTAGATTTAATCCTGGGTTAGCGCTAATATCCTTTCGAACAACCGGGCCCAGGCTGTTACAAAACTCAGTTAAGCGGATAGGATTAAGGATCATATGGCCTTACTACGTTCTAATTTGTTGTCTAACTTGTGATGATTCAGTAGAGTATGGCTTAATAACCCACTTAGAATTCATTATCATGAATCTCATCTTGCAGGTTTGATACAAATCAATTTTCACACACCAATATATAGCCATTGTAATCACTGCAATTCAAAAAACAACAGTTTAGAACTAAAAGACCTGGTAGCACTGAGGTAGAATATGTATCTCTGTAATGCACTGTTTTTCCCGAATACTTGACATACTCCGCTTCAAACTCATGATCACAGGGGAGTATCCAAAAGCAAAGGCAAAGACAAAGGCTAATGTTTTACTTTGAAATCGCGGGGAGTGGTTGCCCACTAGATCTCCCGAGTCAGAGGCTCATGTATCAAGCGTTTGAAGGTGCGCCCTCTACCCCCTCTCTCTATCAATGCTCCGTTTTAAGGGTATTTAAAGCTAATTAAAGCTACACGAAAAGGAAAGAAGTCGAAACAAGGATGTGAAGTCACTGGGGATCGAACCCGGGACCTCGTCTTCAGGATGGGGTGCACCATCATATAAACTGGAAACTGCCGAGAGGATATTTTGGAAAAATATTGAGAAAAAAGTCGACTCAAAGTCGTTTCAGAAGGGGTGCGCACCCCCTGCACCCCCTCCCCCCTAAATCCGCCCCTGAGACGCATAGCACTACGAGGGAAATGGGTTTGTCTGGTTGATGTTTGAAGTAAGCTGAGATGAAGAATACCTCCCCAGAAAAGTATGCCTTCATGAGAAAGCCTAAAATTGAGTACCCTTCCCGTTACAGGTGCGTCTCTGTCCTCCTCTGCTCCCCAACATCAAACTTTTTCGATGGATTCCATCTTGATCTTACCTGTAAAGCACACAATATAAAAAACTATACACGAATACGAAAAGCATCCTTCTACGAAGCCCACTACCAGAATCACAGAGACTATGACTAGACACACGAAGTAAAACGCAAAAAACTGACAAATACCAAGACCATCATAACAATCCATGTTGGGACACGACCACTGTTGAAAAAACAATGGACAAATTAGTATGGAACTCACTAAAATATTGTAATTAGCATTATTGCTGGGGTGCATGTGACGTCACGGCAGCCATCTTGGTTGACCTTCAACAAAAGATTTCTCATTAGCGTTTATTGTTTGGTCATCCAACATGGCTACCGCTTCATTGTCTTTGGATTCCCAAAGGTATGGATGCACCCCAGCAATTGTGAAAACGGCAACGCCAGGAATTTCGGATATCTAGCAGTTTTGCCCGCTGAGCTTCCTGACAAAAGGCGCATTTCTACAGGGTTAGCCTCCTTTTCAAGAAAGACCCATGTGAGTAAACTCGATTGTTGTGTTGTTTTCTCTCACTGGTATTTTTGAATAATTTACGTTGGCTCGAGGCTAACCCTGTGTTTGTGTGTCTGTTGTCTAATTTTTCAGCGGTATCATCAAGCTCGAAAAAGGACTATCCCAGCAACACCAGAGCACGGAACACAGGAACACCTACAAAACCAGGAACACCCACCAAACAACTACCAAAAACCCGGAACACCCTAAAAACCACGGAACGTCTTTCTACAAATCCTGAACACCCTCAAAAAAACCTGAAACACCCTCAAATGACAAAAACAAATCGAAATAAGAAAGAAAAAGAAAACAAAAAATCTAATAATTCAGGGAAACTAAAAACAATCCAGAGCAAATACCGTAAAAAGGCCTTGGAACGAGTTGCTAATACCTCTCTACTACCTTTTGACGAACCAAAGGATCCAAATAAAAATCCCGCCAATAGAAAGTTCTAAACTTTTTGTTAATCAGTATTTTTATAGCAGAACTTCATACCAGTTCCTAAAATTTTAATTGCCGAAAAAATTGTGTGGACTAGCCTAGTCAAAAAAAGGCTTTGCCTTATTGACCTTCTTTCCATTCAAATCGGGGACGTGGTTTGTCTCAACATAGGATGTCTGAAAAATCCAATAATTTAAAACAACAACAACAGCAACAACCACCACTACCAACAACAACTTTTATTCGATCAGCAGCTTCTTGTATTTTCTTAATAAGCCGGCTAGCAAAATGCGTAATTTCTCCACTCGTTGTATCTCCGTCTTTTACATAAACAAATAATTAATTTGACTATGCTGGCTAATTTAGAGTGTTTCGTTTGTCGAGCTGAGTTATCATCGCACAGTGATGAGTTTTACCCGCGTTTTCACAAAGTTCATCAAATCTTCCAGGTTGTTTTAGCTAAAGATCAAAGAAATCAGCTTTTCCTCCGAATCGTCAAATTGAAGCGTAAGAGACAAGTAGGATGGCACAAGTGGGATGTTTATGTTTCATGTCGGTTCACGTGTTATTTCTCTGTTATGTAAGTCACGTTGCATCTTATGTCTTATGTAACGATATTTTTGCCATCTGCAAAAGCTACTTAGTTAAACCTTACGTAACTATCTACACTTAGTTCAAAAAACGTTGTCTCGGTTCAAAGCAACAAGCGTTAAGGCAAGCCCGAAATGAATGCTTTTTTGTGCTGCTAATAATCGATAATGTATTCAAATCAGACTTATTATCAAAACTGATTGAGTGCGGTATACTAACAAGGACTTGAAAATGCTCACATTTTGTAATTAGTTTTAATTTTGTAATTAGTCTGATATGAATACAGTTACAAACAAAACCAGCATTCATGTCGGTCTTGGCTTGATGCTTGTTGCTCTGAACCGCGACAAGGTTTTTTAAGTGTATATATAGTTTATCTAGTATTTTATCTTGGAAATGGCCAATAAGGGTGGGGGTGGGGGGGGGGGGGAGGAGGTTAGGGGGGCTGAATTTCAGGCCAATTTAGCCCGTAAAGTTATCGGGTCCGTGAGAAACGGGCCCCAGGCCTGCTTTTGCGGCCTGACAGCGGGCTGGTCTAAGCTATCAGGTTCAGGCACAGGGGCAGATCCAAGATTTTGCAAAGGGGGTGTCCCAAATACCATAGTCTCTTGAGAGATGACGTCACATTCAAATGGCGGCCTCCTAACAATGGAATCTTATGACGTCATCTCGCAAGAAGCCTATAGAAAAATATATGTAAGTACGGCGCTAGTTGGTGTCTAGTGCACTTATGGACACCCCCTGGATCCGCCTCTGAGGCATGCGCCTAACTATAGACTGAATACCAATCTTCGGTGTTACTACATGCCGGAATTTTGAATGTTTTTATAGACATTCGGCACGGAACGGCGCGACGCGGTCCTTTACACTCATGCGAAATCTGCCGTCTATCTTGAATTATAATAGAGCTATCATATAATGCGCGTTGTCATTGACCGAAGGACGCGTATACTGCGAGCTTTACGCAGGGGCGGATCCAGGATTATCTTCAGAAGGAGGGGGTGCACCATCAAATTCAAAATTACCTAGATCGAGCTTGGATGTTTTGAAAAAAGATTGAGAAAAAAAGGACTAAAAGTCGTCTCAGGAGGATGTGCGCACCCCCTGCACCCCTCCCCTAAATCCGGCCCTGTTACGGACTCGGCTACCCCTCATGCTTCTCTTAACACTTCTCTCATGTTTCGATAGTCCCTTCGTGCTCTAAATCTGTACACAGGATGGACGTACGCGTTTGGTATTGAGCTATACAATTGCAAGCTATAGGATTCCATTAACAAAAGTCGTTCCTTTGAAAGGATTGCTCACATCAATTTTTTCCTATTTACCTTAGCAAATGACTTCCATCCTGCACTTTCAATGCTCATCTGATGACCACACAGCTCACATATTGTACAACCTGACTCTCTGAACCACTTAAGTACACAGGAAGAATGAGTAACTCTTAACGATCCATTACAGCGACAAACTCTCACTAATTCCTCTTCGTCACCACCACTATGACAAATTCGACAAATCTGAAAAAGAACACATATACATGTCTACGTCACATCCGGAGATTTTCCGGATGTGACGTAAGCTACACATATGTAATTTCATTCTATTTCATTTCCTTTAGTTTCTTCCCAGGTAAAGGAAAAAGAACTTTGAAATGAGGAAAAAAATATTGTTTCTAAACTATTACCCTGCGAACATGAGCCTCCTTTTTAACCGCACCAAATATTAAAAAAAGAAACTAGCTAAAGAGAGTGATGATGACGATGATGATGATGTTGTTGACGGACATCAGTATTAATGATACATTGTTTGGTTGGAATTAATAGTCAAAATCCAAAAACCGGAGTTGAATCGATCGATGGCGAAAGGGAGAGAAGTAAAAATTCATCCTACAAATGAATCGAGGTAGAATCGAATCCAGATTATATCGAGGACTTTTATTTAAACCTTTCTCACCACTTCGTTGCTTGTTGTACTTTGTGATCGAAAGTCTTCGAGAACATCTGACACTGTTATTTGTACCAACGGTTCTAATAGTGGTTCTATAAAAAAGGAAAACAAATGATTAGTATTTCGTTGTTAATATGACTAGAAGTAAAAGAAAGGCCCGCAAAAATGAAAACTAAAACTAAAACTAAAACTATAAAACTAAAACTAAAACTAAAACTAAAACTAAAACTAAAACTAAAACTAAAACTAAAACTAAAACTAAAACTAAAACTAAAACTAAAACTAAAACTAAAACTAAAACTAAAACTAAAACTAAAACTAAAACTAAAACTAAAACTAAAACTAAAACTAAAACTAAAACTAAAACTAAACACACACAAAGTAAAAAAAAACCACAAAGACAAAAACCAAAACCAAACCCCACAAAGACAAAAACCAAACCAAACCCCCCAAAAAATACACACACACGCACGCATCGATGTTATACAGTCAATCCCATTAACGTTGTCCTGAAAAAGTCGACATTAGGAGGCAAAGCCGAGGGAAATACAGGCTGCTTTCCCGATGTTCAAGTAAACCAACTGTCAAAGAACAAAAAAGCAAAACGCGGCTACAATTATATGAATGTTTTTATTCAAAATTCACTCAAAACTTGTCAACGGTAATGCAGCTCTCTGTTGCAAAGACAGGTATCGAGAAGGATAAGAATGTCTATAGTTCTAATGAGTTCAACCTTTTGTAAACAGCTTTGGTTGAAATTAGACTACCAATTGAGACTCATTCAAGAACATGAAAACGAAACAGCAACAAACACCCACACCAAACACGCAAACGCACACACATACTAATGAAAAACAAACAAACAAACAAACAAAAAACATCAATAACAAGAAAGGCAAGCAAAAACTGGTTATGATATTTACCATTGCATGGAAGTTGTGCGTTCACATCAATATTACTGGATTTCAGAAATTCCGCATTTTTATCATTGTTTTTTGAAGAGTGCACGTCGTGAATATCTCTTCGTTCATCACTTTGAACTAAACTAGCCGGTTTCACATGAATGAAATTTATTTCCTTGATTTTTTCTTCAGATGATTTCTCGATGTCACATCTTTCTTTGCTTGTTTTGGTAATGGGACCTGGCCATGGTTCCGTGGAACCAACTGCGATGGCAAACAAATCTGGTCCACCAGAACATTCATTTTTCGTCTCTTGTTTGTTATCGTTTTCATGTGAATCGACATCTTTTATCGCATCACTGTTCGTTGCTGAATATTGTTGTAAAGATGTTTCTTCGTGAACAAATCCTTTATTCTCCATTCCAACGTAGTTCAACTCGCTGCTACTTAATTTAATGGACCAGCTTCGTTCTCTGCTCTCTGCGGACTGGTCAAATTTGTTGTCAATAAAAAAGCCGATTTTAAGTGTCATTTGAACGTGAATTACCGGAGCACAAACAGCCTAACCAAAGGAATTGTAAAGGTCTATAAAACAAAAGATTTCAGGTGGGTATAGATGTTTGAGTTTTCAAATCTGTGAAAGTGTCATTGACGTAGTCAGGTGTCAGGAGACCAATGTTTACAACCTTACCGTAACAAAACGATATAAAAATCGATGCTTCAAAATAATCTCTTTTTGTGTGTTTGTGTTCAGTTCAGCATGAATCGAATTCACTGAGATTAAATCGACTCACTTCTATAGCCGGTCAATTTCCTGTAGTTTTATTCTTCTATAAACCCATTTTGGCGTTGGAAAACGTTTCTCAGAGGAATTCAAGTGATTGGGCCAAAAAACAATGCTATTTTAGGATATTCTCTTTGTGCGTGAAACATCATGAGCAATCAAGCCAGGAAATGCACCATTCGAATCCATTTTGTTTTCTCCGGAATCATTAAACTCGAACTATATGTATATTTTTCCTTGCCCGAAACAATGATGTATTTGAAAAACAAACTTTTTATTCGTCATTATGTTCCACGCTAAGACTTAAAAATATACCTTTCTTTATTATATCATTTTGACATGGGTAAAGGTAGACTTTATTTCGTGTATATACGAGCTAATTGCACAAACTATTGACCCTTTCAAAATCATCGAACATAGAAGCCAAGACCGAAATGATCCCTGGGCACACTAGTAATAATTTGAGTTTCTATAATCTCTCTATCTTTTGAAAGCGCGCGCTGTATAGTCAGAAACTCATAAAGTTGCACTTTAGGATGTCCAATTAAAGTCATAAAAAATGCCAAATATACTTTAATAATGACCGAAAAATTACAAATAAAAGCTACAAAATATATTTTAGGCCAAGTTTTCATTTCCCAAATATGGTCAAAAAGCGCCTTTGCCTCATTTGCATAATTTGAATATTCCGGAGCATGGGACCCGCGCTACACGTTTCATCCCTTATGAGTTTCTGGCCGGTATAGTGAAATCGCGTCTGGAATACGAAATACCAGTTCGCTGTTTAAAATGTCCACGTGCACACGCTTTGTCATAAATTCAGTGTCTAATCAACACATTTTCTGATGCTCATCCGGTTTAAGCTGATTTTAAAACGGTTCAATGTTATTTTGTGCAATTAGCTTTATGATGGATGGCGAATTTTTCACGTGGAGTTGACAACTGAGTCACGTTGATGGATGTGTCCCTGGCAACTGGGATAACTCTTTTGGTTTTCCCAAGGATGATAAAACAAAAGGGATCAACTACTAGAAAAAAGTCGCCTGAACACAAGAACATATGACCAGCTCTTAGTCATCACGTTATCAGTCTAGTACGTTGATTGAGGGGCTGTTTGTCCCTGGCAGCTGGTGTTTTGGTGTTTTTGCAACTCTACTGCTTTAAGTGTCTCGTGGAAACAAAAGAGATTGCTGAGTTTCATGGGACGTCATTCTCAATCTCGCTGAAATTTTCATCAGCTGAAAGACAAGTTTTCAATAGAATATTCTCTGGTTGAGAGCGCATAGTAGTCGCTCAGTGTTTGACCACCATTTGTGGCAGATAATGAGATTTGTCAGCTGTTTGCTCCTTAGTCACGTTTGGTGAGTCACGTTGAATTTTCTCGTTTTATGGATGATTGACGGATGTAGATCGCCGGATTAATTAATGCCGAATTACTACAGGAGTCCATTATTGCAGCAAGTCCTTTCCAATGAACGACTACTATGTGATAAACGTCTCTCTCCAATTAATAGACGCCCTCTCAAATCATAAAAATATTGGATAGACGTCTCCTCTAATAGGCGCCCGCCTCTCCTCCCTCAATAAACTATACAACTGGACTCCGGGTATACTCAAACTGAGTACTGAATAGAATTATGATTTTTTAACATTAGCTTGTATAAAGACGACTGTTTTTGATACGTATTACTAAGATGAAATAATATCAAATTTTGAAATAAACGCCTCCCTCTCATAGCCCCCACCTCCCCCCAGAGGTAAAGAGTCCTTATTTTTAGTCGGTAGCTCGAAATAGTCACAAATAGGCGACATGCACTAACAGGTCACGTGACCCTATCTCCCCTGAATCAAATAGCACCATCAATATGAACTCCAAAAAATAAAAGAGCACCTCGATATTAGTAAAAGTACAAAGTTTCAGTTTATAAGATGAATAAGAGAAAAAATGACAGTAAATTTAAGATTAGATATTTTCTTAAGATTCGTCTGGAAAAGCGCGTTGGATGGCACGAGCTTGCCATCCAACGCGTTTTTCCAAACGAATCTTAAGAAACTATCCCATCTTAAATTTACTGTCATTTCGCCTGTATTACATCTTATAAGCTGAGAATTTGCAGTTTTGCTAATATTGAGGTGCTTTTTCTATTTCTGGCGTTCATTTTGACGGTGCCGCTTGATTTAGGGGAGCTATGGTCACGTGACCTGTTAGTGCATATGGCCTATTGACTAAAAAACTTGAGGCCGACGGTGCGCTCATTTACCCCCTTCTCCCCATCAATGGTCCGTTTTAAGTATTAAAGGCCTAGTTCAAACGTCGCATGTCACATGTACCGAATTCAATGCAAATTAGTCAAATCTTTTAATGTTTCTATACTCATTATCATCTCATTTGCATTGAATTCAGCACATGTGACATGCGACGTTTGAACTAGGCCTAACTCGTTTTAATTAAGGGTATTTAAAGCTACGGGAAAGGAATGAAACTGAAATCAAGTTGAAACAAGGATGCGAGTTCACTGGGAATCGAACTCGGGACCTCTCGCACCTCTCGACTGTGAGAGACTAGTGCGAGTGTGGAACGAATACGTTTTGATACACGATTCCCGTGTGTATGGGATGCTTAATAACTTATTGCATTTTTTTATATTATTTTGTTTGTTTGTTTGTTTCTTTAGTTTTCCTTCGGAGATACTAGTATTCATTTGTATGCTATCTTTGAATCCGAAGTAAAATAAAAGATATGTGTGTATGTATGTGTATGTATACACCTGTTTCAAAAAAGGTTGTCGTACGAGAGGTCTACGTCTCAAGCCTACGCGACTGGACCGAAAAGGAGTATGGGTAGTTGCAAAACTTCAATTTCTTTTTGGTTTTGGTCTTGATTTTAGCATCAGCAAATAAAGGTCTTTAATGTGTTAGGCCATGAAAAGCTGAAGTTGAGTTATTGGTCGGATATCTTTCTGGTTTTATAACTTTAGTAATATTTACCCATGCTTCCTTTCGGGTGAGTCGCGTAGACTTTCGCTGACAACATTTATTGAAATAAGTATATACACGTTTTGTTAGTAAAAACGACCAAGAATGGGCTAACATGAGCTGTTGTTATACGTTAATGAAAAGGCCTATCAGAAATCCCGACAGCTGACAAAAGTTAGAATGATACTAATTTTATTGTATTTTATAATTGCGGGACATTATTTAATAGTTAAAAGAGGTTTTTTTTGGACAGCGTTATCTATACAAAAGAGTTTTTGATCTTTGTCATGACGTAGTTCGTGGTTCTACAACTAATGAAATAGTCCTCAAACTATCTTGTCTGTTCTCTACAACGATTTGCCTGTTAAGGTCCAGACAGCTTCTCCAACATCGCCTGACTTGTACAACGAACCCACAGCAATAAGAGAAATAAATCAGCGATATAATACTTACAAAATATAAAACAACACACACTGTAGTCCTGCACCCATTTGATGCAATCTTTAAGATCATTATTACAAAGGCAATAAGAATAATGCTATAGAATACAAAAAGAAAACTAAGGAAGTCGCATTTTCTTCTTGGAAGCGTCCACTAAAAAAAAGAGATGTATGAAAGGTATTAATAAATACAATTATCAAAGCTAAAGAGGGAAATATTACACAGAACTGCGCGCGTTGCGGTTTATTCGCAGGAGAAGAAGAAAGATCGAGAAAGACTCCGATTCATCACTGTGACATTCTGACAGCTAATATTCGGGAGACGAAGGCCCCATGCGAATACGTGTCCCGTTCTCAAGGTACAAATAAAAATGCTTATCAAACCTGAAGAAAACAATAGTGTTTATTATTTTCACGAACAACTGACCATGAGCAGGCTAAAATTGTTCTAGAGGAAGAATGAGAAAAGCGGGTCTTGATCTCTCCATGCAGCCCCTGGAGAAACCTATCTGGGAACCAGCGCAATGGCGCTTTAATCTGAGCTACGTTCAATTCGTTAACTTTTGTTTTGGCAATATGAAATGCATCAAAACCCTTGGAATCTGGGAGAGTTCTATCCATACATTATCGGCACTGGAAAACGATCCAATCATCGCAGACGGCACTTCAACACCATGCAAAACATTCTAGAAAGATGACGCGGTTTTGTGTGGCGCGCGATATTACTAAAAATGAATGTGATTGCATGTCACACTGAGACTACGTCCGAACTAATCAATTTAAATTTTAAAAAGTGTTCTTTTTGCTACTGTAAGGTCTTCCGTCTGCACTAAAACAGCTTTTTCCCTTTTCAGGGGCGTATCCAGAATATTTCAAAGGGGGGTCACACTTTCCATTTTCCACCAAAAAGGGGGGGGGGTCACACTTCCAATCTTTCTCCAGTCAGATTCTTTTATTTCTATCATCTTTTTGTTTTCAAAGGGGGGTCACACCTTGGGACCCCCCCTTGGATACGCCCCTGCCTTTTGTTACAACTAAAACGAAATACAGATGCGATTTGAAATTCAGCGGAATTAGTGTGGAGGTATCCCGAGTATGATCTTAAAAATGGAGTATCCCGAGTAGCATTGTATGCATGTACGTACCTTCGAAAAAGGTTTAAATCCACGTCGTTTCATTTTAACTTCATAAAGACAAAGTTCACATGTTTTATTTCTTTTCTTGCTAAACCATCCCACAAGGCAACTGCTGTGTACATATTGGGACGTTCCACGACACTTGCATGGAGTAAGAAGGTTTTCTTCAGTATTCCCGCAATGACATATTCTGCATATGGACTGATTGCTGTGATTTGTTGTTGTTTCTGTACTGGACGTCGACGTGTCTGATTGAGTGGCCACGGTCTCGAAGTTTAAGGTAAGGATATTAGAATTATGTGATGTACTTCTAACCTATGCAGACAATCAAAAGTGCTATTTTAGAATCGCCGGTTTCATACGACGTTGTTGTCATGTATCTAATTGCTGCTACACCTGAATCAATTCGATTCAGATTCGTATAGTACACTGCCTGAATCAACTGCACCTGACGTCCATGGATATACGCCACCCCCCTCCCGTCCAGACCAACACAGTGCCTTATAACAGGGTTCTGACATCGTAATTGTTATATTTTATGCGCCAATGGTTTGATCTATCTTCCCTACCTTGGTGTCTGAAGTTTTATCTCACTTTCCCTCCCCAAGCTCAGCAAATGAGGCTTGTCTGAAAGGTGGGCCTCAAACTTTTGTCCCTCGCAATGAATGGGCAAGAGAAGGCGAGTTCAATTTCTGCGCAGTCAGGGTGGGTCTTCGCGGATATAGAAATGGTGAAAACATTGGGTTCAGTTAACAAGTGTACTCCTTCTCCCGTTTTCTACGCAGAGGAGAGGGCTGTACTCAGGCTATTTGTCAATCATTGTTATCCTCAACCGTGTGACACCCAATGAATAAACATACATAAATATCAAATCCATGGAAAGCAACAGAACTAAAATTGATGATGCAAATAAAAGAATCATCAAATGAAGTGGTTTCAAGTTGTCCAAAAACTGAGATAAACAAGCATCAATTATGTAGTGCAACGCGTTATGCTGAAAACATTTGTTGATATATGTCTGTGATATTGTCTGTAATCAATTGCTTTCCGTTCATTGTTCGCTAACGGTACAAAGGACTTCCATAGAGTTTTGGAAAATAAACGGGAATAAGTGTTTTTAAAGGTTTAATAAAATACATCAGGTTTTCCTTCAATAAAAAGTATAACGTTTAAGTTTATAAATATGACTTCAATTGAAGTCACCGAATCTTTTGATTTTGACTTTTTTCCCTTTTAGGTGCTAATGCATTCATTCGTTCATCACGGTGACCCTCGAAAATTAGACCGCTATGGGGATTGGATTCTTCTTAAAAATGGTTCATTTCTCATTTCATTAGGAGATTGTATAGACAAATTTTCTATATATATGACCCACGAGTTCAAATACTCTGTGTATAACTATACTTACATTATTTACAATCTCATGAAGTGCTTCCGATCCTTCATCCATTGAATGTCTAAAAGTTGACGTTCTTTCGATACATTCTTTAGTACGGTCATCAGACTCTTCCTGCGAAGTTACCCTTTCCTGCATGGCAGGAAACTTTCGGCGTATTTTTACAAATTTACGTATAAAAATCCCTTTAAAGTGTCAATAGACGAAAAATAATCTCGTGGTGGCTACGTTCGAGCTGGTCATAAATATTCAATGAGTCAAGTGCTTTAGCGTGTTATTGCCACAGACGGCGAATCTCTGTGGACCACCAGTTCTTCACAGAGAAAAACAATGAAAAAATATGGAAATTTTCCTTTGATCCACCCAATAAATTCGTTAATTACGACCTTATTACAGCGACGGCGTCCATGGGGGTTCAGAGTTAAGGTACACTGCAGGCAGTCTAACTTTCACAGATAAACATTTTTCTGTGTATTTCAACGAGATAAAACATGTCATACAGATTTTACAGTTATACAAAAATTGACGTCTCTTCTTTGGAAATTTTTTAAGTCCACAACCAAGAGACTAAAAGTCACATCAAAACTCCTGAAGGACTGGTCATTCATATTTTTCTAAAAGCATTCTTTTTTCATAAAAATGTATATAATGAGTATAATAATACTAGTACTCCAAGAGAGCTATCCCTTTCATTCATTAGCTGAATTTCATATTAGGCACGGAAGACCGTCTTGGACGGGAAACTCGTCTTCAAAACGGAAGCTCATTTGAGGAAATTTCATCTGAGACGCGTTTCAAATCTTCTAATACTAACTTGATCAATTTGGGTCATTTATTGAGAAGAGGTTCCTTTTTGAAGCCACAAGTTTCCCGTTCAAGACAGTTTTCCTCTCTAATGGGAATTCAGCTATCACTGGATCAGTTTTTCGAACTGAAAATATGCCGGTTTCGTCGTTGAACAGCAAGCCACGCGCGCCGCATATTTCGCGCCGTTCATATATTACATTGGTCTCGCCAACAAGAAAAAAAGGTGCGCTATGGCCGTTTTTATACTAAAATGCTTAATACGCATAATATACGTCTGGAAACGAATTTGGACGAACTCTTATAACGTCTTTTTAGACGCTTCTAAGTTTCTTTCATATAAAGATGGGTGGAAGGCGCATTAGGCGTCCAAATGTACTTTTGATTAATAGTTTTTATACTAAAGATGCACAATACGTCCGTATATTAGGAACTTGGGCAAAGTTTTTCAACGCTTTTTTTTCATGCGTCTTTGATAGAGAGGCATTGATTTAATAGCTTAAGTGGCGAACCATCTGAAGACAGACAGACAGACAGACAGACATTTTTATTACCGGTAGCTCTTTTTACCCTTACAAGTAAATCAGATATATGCTAATAAAAGAATTCATTAAATAACAGAACAATATATAATCTAAAGTATAATTTCTTTACTGTGCTTTTATCCTGCGAGCAGAGTCTTTAAAGAAGGCTCTGCTAGCAGGATAATATCACTTGTATTTCATGTTTCATAACAGTGTTATCCGTTTGTTTGTGCTAATATTCCTTTTCTTTCTTCAAAACATTCATAAATATATTTTGCGAGCATTTTTTGTATTTTTTCATTTGGATTAATTAAAACTTGGAATTGTTCTTCATCGCTTAAGAATTCAAGTTTTTTGTTTGTGATTGTATTTATCTTATTCATTAATTCTTTTCTTTTGGTTGAATAGGGGGGACATTTTAGAAGAAAGTGTTTTTCATCTTCAACTCCTTGTTCACATATAGGGTACGTCGGTGAGTCTGAATGCGTCATGTGCACCCCCTCCCTTCTTGAGCAGGAAAAACGTACCAAAAACTTCGTCGTCCTGAACTTATTATGTCTCAGGCTTATAAAAACGGCCAATATCTAGAATTTGCTATTGTCATATCGTTTAGTTCCAGATGACAACGGTGCACCACACGACAATAGTTCACCCTATCAAAGGAAATCTTTACCCCGACCACATACATTAATTATGCTGATAAGGACTTTCGGATTTCTTGATTGTCAATTGACTAAAAAAGGATATGATGCAAATATAGTACCCAATTTTTATAAATAATACTTTATTTCTTGATGTATATAAATTGAATAGACTTAAAATCTTTTGAAAAACTGATGATATTGATGCCCATGATCATTTCATCGTTTCTCAGTCAGTTTCTGGATTTCTCTGTGGACAAGAATAGAGACAATTCAAACCTTTTACTGGAGACACGCAATTGAGACAAGGAAATTTTCAGACAAAGTCATTCATCAGGAGTCCATTTTAATTTTTTTCCAGGGGGGGGGGGGGGGGGGGGCAGGGAGAGAGGGAGTGAGAAGAGGAAGGAGGTTTACTATACCTTTTGATATGAAGTGATTATTACAATCAATGTATGACTGCAGACCACCAACATCAAATCGTCCTGAAATTTCACTAGCAAATACAGGGACCCTACAAAAAAGAAAAGTCAATGCCACCACAGGAACCCCAAAAAGAACAACCACATTGACAATGCCTGTTTGCATACAGCGTTAATACATATAGATGTAGATGATAGAATGCACAATAAACAATTTTCTTCAGCCATCCTGGGACCCCTCATTAGGGGAGGGGAGAGAGAGATTTTGTACACAGTCATTCATTAATGGCTTACTGTGATGTACCATATACCTGGTATGAAGATGACGAATTAAATTTCCAGGAGCATCTCTTTCATGTAAAGGTGCATCCTGATAAAACACAAAATCAAACAAAAAGTACATGTAAATATGATGTTTTGTTTCATACTTCCTGATAATAAAACAATCTTGTTTTCTATTGTCAAACCTTTTTCTCAATGAGAAACTCATTCACCAAATGAAAACTTGCATGACTTATAATGTAAAAGCATGGGCACTGTTAATGAAATAATGCAATAACATAAATTGTCATGACCATCACTTTTGCAGTTATTGATTGTGGAGTGAGGATAGGGGGAGGGGAGGGGAGGGGAGGGGAGGGATTTGCCATACTTACAGCCCATCTGGAATCTGTGGCTTCAGCAGATGGTTTTTCCAGAAAGGAAGTCACTTGATTGTTTTCATTTAATTCTAGTATGCCAAACTTGGTTGTTTCTGTTGAAGGAATACAGTTTAATATTGATTATTGAAAAAATATGGTTTATGATATAGACATTTACATAAAACAGGCATGTACTATCAAACATTGACCATCACCAAAATAAAATTAATTGTGAAAATCAATCAATCAATCAAATGAACTAACATCATATAGATATTATAATATTGCCATCTCACCATCATCTTTGCATTTGTAACACAACACCTGTGCTCCAGCACCCTGTTTTCTGTTGTCATTGAAATTTTGAAGAATATTTTGAAGTTTGAAATCTTCAAAGAATAAAGTATCTCTGAAATAGAACCAGTTCCAGAAATAATTTGAATATTTTGATAATTTGAATGAGTAATTTGAAAACAAATTGGAGATGAAACTTGGAAATAGAGACTGGATATGGTGTAAAGCAAGGACTGTAGGGACAGCTGGATGATCTGGGAAGAGGGACTCCAATGAATTTGATCAATCAGACAGAGTTGATTGTTAATGTGGCTTTTAGAGGTCAAAATGAAACTTCCTGATGATTAACTGAAACTTCCTGATGATTACCCTACCAAAATATGTGACCAGCCTCTCCCCCCCTCCCTCCCCCCGCGCCAAGGGGATGATACACAGCATAGTGAATGGGAATAGCATCATGAATCACAGGTTTTTTCAGTAGTCACACAAGTTTTATTTTTTTACAACTATCTGCTAATAGCAGTTTTGCTTACAGGTGTATGTTACCAACAGTTTACTATACTTACCCACCAATAACCATAAGATCATCATTTGTATCCATAATCTTGTCTATACACAACTGTATGCATTTTACAGCTCCCACTCGACTCTGTTGAAACAAAATTATTGTGAGAGTAGATTTTGGGATAAGTAGGAAAAGTTACAGTTACAGTGTATAGACAATGATGAAAAAGGATTTGAGTGTGTGCCATTCCTGTGCCTGGATCTAATTCTGTGGTATATGACGAATTACCATGGTAACTCATGTGACTTAACCTGATAAATATCATAATATTACATATTTGCTCACCTCGTTTGTATATGTTCCATCATCAATAAGTTTTACTCTTGGCCACTGAGAGGCCCACTGTTTGAACTTTTCACAGTAAAGAGAATTGGTCTAAACGGATGGGAAGTATCAGTTTAATCTAGTTCTAAATCTTCCTTCTTTTCTTCCTTCCTCTCTTTCTTTCACCCATTCCTTTTTTTACACTTTCTTCCATTCTTTCTCTTTCTTTGACTCATTCATTAACAAAATTTCTTCCTTTCTTCACTTCCTTCCCTCTTTCATTTTTATCAGGCTATGGGACGAATATATATCTCACAGCTGGATAGCTTGGATAAAACGTAAAGTTGGTGCTATGAAAGGGAATCGCCGATCAAAATATCAAAGACGTCATTAAAAATCAAGGGCATTGGCCACAAATTAAAGAAATCAGGTTGGATACTGCAGTTCAATGGATTTACATACCACTACATAAACATCGTCAACAAAAGAATTCTCTTTTTCCAAACATTCCATCCATCGAGTTATCAACGATTTACCACCGATCGGCAACAATGGCTTAGGGACACCAATAACATCGTCATATTGGCCGCTTTTATCTGCTTTCAAGTCTCGTTCTAACCGTGTACCATATCCCGCCGCTAAAATTAAAGCTTTCATGCCGGTGACCATTTGGAAGAACAAAATAAACTATGACTGTAAGGGAGGGGAGGGTGATGGCCTTGACAAGTGTCCTTTCCCCTCCCTGGAGAAAAGATCACGAGACCAGCGAACCGGTCAGAGACAAAACAAGATGGAGGCTATTCCTCAAAATGACCCAGACGAAGAACCACTTGCTTCGCCTCAGGATGATCAGCCAGAGATCGGTAAGTTAAATTACTGTCATTAATGAATCGTTTATTCTAAACTCGGTTGGAAAAGCTCAAAATTTTTGATGATTTTGTGGATTATATTCCAATATATCAGGCTCCAAAAGCAAAAGAGCGAGTTGGTATTAATTTGGTGCTGTTTCAAAAATCTGTTTATTCTTGCGGTACTAGAAGTTAAGGTGTATTTGATGTTTGTTTTAATGTTCGCTTGTTGACTGCATATGAGGTTCAATCTGTACAGTCGACAAAATCACCTAGTTGGAAAAACAATTAAGTAAGCTTATAAGCTTGTACCGACTTAACTTAAGCTTAAATGAAGTGCAAGTCTGATGCAAATATATTTGATGTGCAGTTTTTTACTAAGAGGTGCATTAAATATTCTAGAAAGTGTATGAGTGCACATAACCTTTGAAAGCACAGTTCAGACGTCGAACTTTTGCCGTGTCGAATCAAATAGTTGTATTTTGCAGATGAGAAGTGTGGCGTCTGAAGCTGTATTTGACACAACTGATTATAAAGTATTAAATTAAAAAATTCAGTTTGAATCAAATTTGTCCAATTCAGTTGGTTCAGAAGCCACACTTCTCATCTACAAAGTGCAACTATTAGATTCAATGTGTTCGATGTCTGAACTGGGCCTCATATTTGTGCAGAAATCCAAAAAAGTAGACAATTAACAATTAACAAAAGGGATCAATTGATTCCAATGTCTAGTACTAAATAGCACTAATTAAACAATAGAAAGCAATTAGAATTAACATAATTTAGCACTATTTAGTATTATCTATATAGCTTCATGCTTTTATGTTGGTACAATATTGCATCTAAAATCAGATACAATGAGGTGGGTTTGAACACATTTTCTGATTGGCCCATGGAGTACAATAGGACCCAATGTTTTCATTCCCTGTTTTCAAAAGACCATTGTTTTGTAAACCAATCACCTCTCCGCTTCAACAGGGTTTCGTGCTGCCCCTCTAAAATAGTCATTCTCTCTTGGTTTTTAAAAGTAACTTTTGTAGACGGTTTCAAAGGTAAAAAGGTTAAGCACTAACATTCATCATCAGTAGTTCCTTCAGCTAACTAGAAGCTGATCTCCTAGGAATTCGAAGCCAACATTGGACTTTTTACCCACTTCTTTCCTTCAGTTCACCTTTTTAAGGGTATTTAAAACTACACAGAATGAAAAGAAGTTGAAACAAGTGTGAGGTGACTGGGAATTGAACCCAGGACCTCTGATATCAGAAAGCCGCGCGCTAACCAACTAAGTTATACTGGCTTTTTCTTTTATCAAATTAATAATTTGATTTTACAGAAGCTAAAAGCAAATGTTGTGCTTGCACTCCACAACGACTTGTTTGTATCAGTCATTTACTGTCAGCATGGGTGAGTAGAAATGATGAAGTCTTCACTGTAAAACTTGACTCCCACTAAATTGATTTCTTCTTTCATTCACTAGGGAGATCGTATGTGGGAATTTGCAGTGGCCCTGTACCTTGTAGAGCTTACACCTGGGTCATTGCGACTTACTGCCATCTTTCAGCTTGTAAGAACATTGGTTGTTATCTTTCTTGGACCTTTTGTGGGTAACTGGGTTGATGGCAATCCAAGATTGCGAGGTAATTGCGATTGCGAGGTAATATCAAAGTTGGTTGTAAAACTGTGTTATATTTGGTTGCTCAAGCTAGTAGCCATGCAACAATTATTTTCTTTTGTTTTCAGTGGCCCAGATATCTCTCTTGGTGCAAAATCTGGCAGTTGCTGTGTCAGCTTTGCTACTGCTACTCATTTTGTCTGTAAAACTGTCTACTGCATTGTTTATTATTGTTGTAAGTCTGGTGATATTTGTAGCAAATCTATCAGTTCTCGCTGGTATTGCAACCAAGGTGTCTATAGAGAAGGATTGGGTGGTTGTAATCTCTGGAGGAGATAAAGGTGCTCTTGCAGGTATGTGTATGGACTTCCTGTGTCAAAATACATTTCATTACTGGGCTTCCTGTGTTCTACTTGTTACGTCTGGGTTTCCTGTGTTCAAAATGTGATAATTATAGACCCCTAGCAGCATGTTGAAATTCAACATCAATCTGGGGACAAAACAATGAATTTTAATTCTCAAGAGAGCAAAAGTCTATTGATTTGTCCCCCAGATTGAGCTGGTCTGATGTCACGCACAAGGGGTCTACAGTATATCTGATATACCTGGGTTCCTTGTGTTAGAGTTATCTGTCTACTCATAGCTCAATTAATATGTGAGATATATTAGATGAGGTTATTTTATAACAATATTAATTTGTTCTAAAATGAACTTCATTCATATCTGAGTGCCTCTGAGTGCAACGGTAGGAAGCACACTAAGATGACAGCAATTAAACAAAGAACAGGGAGTCTCGTTTTGGAACAACAGTTCTGTGAGTTGCTCCCGCCCTAGGGCAAAGCTTATAAATAAATGAAAATAAATAAAAACAATGTTACCACAAGAAGGAATACCACCCTTCTCATGAACCCTTAACCACCACTTGGGCAAAAATAAGAAAACTGAGGGCAAAGAATAATAATTCGTTACTCAGTAGTTAAAATTGATTTATAGATTTGGAAAAATCTTCAAATGCTTCTGTTGCATAGATTTTTATTTTTCCTGTTGCCATAGGAACCAATGCTGTGCTTCGTCGTATTGACCTTATTTGTAAAATCATGGCCCCAGCTCTTGTTGGACAAATTATGACATACGTGTCAAAGGCTGCAGGAGTAATCTTGATTGCAGCATGGAATGTGGTTTCTGTATTCTTTGAATACTTCATGTTGTTACAAGTCTTTCGTGCTGTCCCAGCTCTTGCTATCAAAAAAATTGACAAAAAGAGACATGGTGATGCAGACCAGTCTACCTCTTCCGAGCAGTCACAGGGTTCCCAAGACCGTCTTGAATGGATGGAAAGAGAAAACGGAAGTCAAGAACGCATTGGAAATGTAGATGAAGATGCCGAGGCTCTTGTTCCCTCAAACCAGAACAAGACAACCAAGACAGAACAGGAAGAAAAAGCCAAGCCTTTGGCAACGCTTCATAACAAAAGCACAAACAATGAAAGTTGGCTGCCAAATATATATGAGACAAAGTGTGGTCTTACCAGGTCTAGCTTTGGCTTGTTTGTACTTTACTGTTCTCTCGTTTGGTTCTATTACTACAGGATATGTCTACACACAGAAAATCACTGAGTCTGTCTTGAGTATCCTACGAGGCGTTGGCTCGGTGCTTGGTGTAGTGGCGACGTTCGTGTTCCCCAAAATGAGAAACTCCCTTGGCCTTGTCCGTTCAGGATTGTTCTCCATGTCTGCTCAGTTTGCTTGTATGCTGGTATGTCTCATTGCTATCTTTACTCCTGGTTCACCGTTCTTTGTGCTTCCTAACAGCTGGCGGTTTTATGGCAATACTGTAACTACACATAATGTTCATAATATTTCCAACTGCTCAGCTTTTACCACTTCGATAAACACGGACGTCGCTCAAAGAGTCGCCTATCAAAACATGCACACAAAATAGCACCAGTGTTACGACATTGAACTCTACTTCAACTGTTATTTTGTCCACACAATCGTTGGGTAACTCTGTTTTCTCTGCGTCACCAAACTCCACCTCTGTCCTTCCAAGTCTTGCCACAAGCGTTTACTATTTTCCATCCAGTAGTCTTCGTACAGGAACGAGCTCTGCTTACATTTCACCCTCACCGAGCTCGAGTCATACTATTTATCCTTCACCATCACCCATCCCTGGGCTTCTGAACTGCACGGTAGATGAAGTTGTCAAAAAGAAGATCACACACAATTTCTCATACATCTCAGTAAGTCTTCTCATCGTTGGTATCATCCTCTCACGTTTTGGTCTTTGGCTGAGTGATTTGTGTATCACACAGTTGCAAGCAAGAAAATGTACCAGAAGAAGAACGAGGAATTGTTGGAGCCATGCAAAAAAGTTTTAACTCGCTTCTTGATATGTTAATGTACATACTTGTTATATCTCTACCCACGGCAGAGGAGTTTGGAATACTAGCGATAATATCCGTAGCAGCAGTAGGCACTGGAGGTATTTTGTATGCCCGTTTTGCTTACAAAATTCGTGGTCATCTTTTCCATTTTGATAAGCTCAAGAGAGTGATGACAAGGAGTTCTACTAATAGCCGATCCCCCCGTCCTCCCTCTCGTGAAAACCTGAATCAGCCAGAAGACGAGGAAGAAGATGAAATGCTAAATGAAGTTCTTACCACTAGAAATGAAAACTTTAATAGTAATTGAACGATTCGTAAGTTGATTAAAATCATTGTGGCCATTCACTGGTGACGGCAAGTCAGTCTCTTTCATGATATCATTGTAAATGCAAGGACAGTAGCAAAGTGAAGAGGACGTATCAGAAATGGCAACACAATACGTTGTCATACAAAATGGGACAGGCTATTATAATGAACGTGACACGTTGCTTAAGTGAAACGTTACCACCTCGTGAATGGTAAATATTGAAATACAAAGTAAAAGAGACAACGTTGCCTTAGCCGGTGAAAGGCACATGTTTTCGTTGCGGTATGCTACTGGTAAAAGAGGCGTTACCATGGTACCCGGCAGCGATTCCCTTTCCGTCACAGCACACAATCTACCATGGTGAAACACGCTGTCTTGAACGGGATACATGAAAGGCGTTCCAAACTAAATTGGCTTTTTCCATTTTAGAAAATTTCTACCAAGTTAACGTTTTTTAGATAAATCGTACGCGTACTGCCAGTGGATAAACAGATAACTGACAATCAGGCTTTTTAATTAGAAATTCGCCAAATGAAAAAAAAAAGATCAAAAATGAAGTAAAAATAAATAAAATGGAAAAAGCCAATTTAGTTTGGAACGCCTTATGAACGTTTTGCCGTGGTAAAATGAAATCTGTTGTCATTGTGAATGTCACAAGTAGCAAGGTAAACGAGCCTACACGTATCATGGCTTCTCGTTATTGTATTATACCTTCATATAACCCCTAAAAGAAATGCAACATAAATTATGGTACTAAATAGTGATATTTTATGCAAATTCTATTGTTGAATTAGTGTTGTTTAGTACTAAATAGTGCAAAGTATTGCACGCTTTTAGTGTTTGCCGTACTGTAGCACTTATGGCTAGTTTTCACGAGCGACGGAAGCAGAAGCGGAAGGATCATACACAGACTCGGTATGCATTGTTCATTGTCTTTTTTTAACACCAATTAAGATGAGAAATGCAGCACTGAGTCTGCTTGCGCTTGCGCTTCTGCTTCCATTTCTCGTTAAAACCAGCCCTAAAGGTACGGTAATACGAGCAACAAAATCACTCAGCTTGTCTCGCAACATCGTTGCGAAACGAGTTGAAAGAGCGATGCTGCGCGTTTTTCCACCCGAAAACAAACTTGTCTCGCAACAAAATAGTTTGCTGCAAATTGAAAAAGTTTGTTGCAGCAAGTAGACAGTCGCTCAACTTTTTGCAACAAAATTTCAGGATGTTGCGCGTATTACCACCCCAAAGTCAACTTGTCTCGCAGCAAACTGCGAAATGGCTTCCTTCGCGTTCGTGATTGATCCAATCAGAAGTCGGGATTCACTCAACTTGCTGCAAACTATTTTGTTGCGAGACAAGTTTGTTTTCGGGTGGAAAAACGCGCAGCATCGCTCTTCAATTCGTTTGGCAAAGATGTTGCGAGACAAGTTGAGTGATTTTGTTGCTCGTATTACCGTACCTTAACTGTTATGCGTACTATTTTTCACTGGTTAAATAAAATCACTATATCTGATAGACTACCTCAAGCACTTCTGAAGCTCGCGTCTCTGTATTTATAACACTGCTTCAGAGTGATACTTGAGTCAAAAATTGCTCCAAAAGAATTATTAGTAGGGTAACAATTGTAGTACTGGTTTAGAAACTGTATTTTATTTATCTTATACTAGACAACTTTTGACAATGTTAATTATAGTGCGTAATCAGTTGGCTACTATTTTGATAATCGCCATCGGGCAACTTTGTTTCGATTCGGTGGTTCGCGGAGCTGGTTCACGGTATTTTGGCGAGAGGAAGTCAAGCCAAAATACCCATGGCGAGGCCAAACGAAACCTGATATCTGCCGAATCGAGCCAAAAGTTACCCGATTATTTATCATTCCACTTTTTTCGCTGAAGAAGAGTTTTTGGACGAGGATGATTGTTTGAAAACACAAACTAATTAGCATATTGGCGGCGCGTCCGTGTTTGAGAAGTGGCGGGAAAATTAATCTCTCCGCGCGAGTTTCTTGAAAATTTTCTTCCAACCTTTCAGATGAATGACATTTTCCATAATTTGCCAAAAAGTAAAACAAAAATAAAACGTTTAATGCTTATTTAGAAGCCAGTTTCAATGTACTCGGTCCGTGGTATTTCAGGATATCACTGTCATCATATCGTGGAATATCTGGACAATAGATCTCACTTCTGATTGGCTAACTAATTTTTTGGATAAAATATAATTTATTTATGCTATTAAAATGATATTCCTTCCCTACTAAAGGAATTGTTCGGTAACAATTGTAGGATTGCTTTAGATATTTATAATTAGACAACTTTTGACAATGTAAATTGTAGTGTATAATAAGTAGATAAGTAATAATAAATAATTACTACTTTGTAATAAATTATCATGACGATCAAACATTTTCGATGAATTTTTCTCACACTTAATCCAAATTACCACCCCTATATCTATCAATGGGGTGCATTAAGTACCAGAAACGATGCAGTTTCTTTTGCTTGCGTAAGGTAAAGCCCGCCGCACACGTTGAGAAACTGCGTGAGGAAGCTGCCACGCGAGGTACTTGGATCAGACGATTTCTCGCCGCAGACGTTGCATCTTTGGCTACGCGAGGCCAAAAATATCAAACAAAACACAAAATCGGCGCATCGCCACGCGAGGCAGGTAAAGGAGCACACGGTGAGAAAAGTGCCTCGCGTTGCAGTTTGCTCACACAGTGTTTTAACGTGTGCGGCGGGCTTAATATTCCATCTTCAACGTTTCACGTGGAGTAAACGCACGGGGCAATTTCGGCGTCGCAGGCAACTTGGCTTAAGGAAATAACAAACACAGAAGGACGTATCGCAAAAAAAAAAAAAAAAAAAGCAAAAAAGCAAAACTGAAACCGCAAAAAACAAGCAAACAAACAGACAAAAAAAAAACAAAAACAAAAACAAAAATAAATAAATAAAATAAAATAAATAAATAAAACCGGAAAATTTGTCTGGTTTTGTGCATATTGGAACATTTCTTCATACTGTGTGACTAACAAAAACGCGCTTCTAAAAACCTCCACAAATCATACAACTATTTTTACAATAGGTTTTATGTACGTAGCTCGCGTCTTAAGCAGTGGAAAAACTGAGACAAACATTTTGTAAGGAGTATTTGTAACAGGTTTTTGCAGATTTTGCGAATCTTATCTTCCTTCTAAAAGTATTATTGTGGATAGTTTACTTTAGAAGATATTATAACTGATTCCATTAATCGCTGCCTATTAGCATCTTTGTCAGTATAGCTGCATGTCTCGGGGAGGAGAGATGGAAAGGGAAGGCTGAAAAGAGCAGAAAGAGGCTTCTTTTCCCCCAACCCTTTGCCTCTTCGTCCCTCCCCAATCGATCTCCTGAGCCTCTAGAACGTCGCCTTGAATATACGCATAGTATAATGTAGAAAACTTGAAAAACAACAACAACAACAAAACAAAATGAAATATCCACATAAAAACGTCTGTCTCAGTTTAAATTAACTCCAATACTAAGACAATAGATTCACGTCACAATTTTATGATCATGTGTGAAGTCTCAAGTTTGCGTTTAACTGGCGTAAAATACGTCAAGTGTTTGTACAGGTGGTTCACTGGATGCAGCCATGGCGTGTGGAAGAGATTTGTTATAACCTTCTTTACCAATCAACCAGTAAGTCTTCCAGAAACCACGACCCTGTAAGACAAGTTCACAAGTAATGTTTTAGAATCAAGTGCTACAGTAGGTCTTGGGCGTGATTCATAATAGAATCGTAAATGCGAGTAAGAACGAACGAACTCAGATTCAGAAATGTACAGTGCAATTGTGAAATGAATGTGACATCTGTTTGCAAGCAAGAACTAAGGTGGCCAACCCTAGGTTTTCTTGTCTCTGGGGACATGAGAAACAAAACTAAATACTTGACCCTCTTGCTCACTTTACTCCACCTAACGTTTTGTAAAGAAAGAATCTACCTGGGTTTGTTTTGTGCTAAATTCAGGCTATTGACGGCTCACTGATTATAACGTTTTCAAAGGTCTGTTGGATGACTTATTAGCTATGTGCTTTAAAACCAACTTAAGGTACCTTGATGTAAACATCTCCTCTTTTCTCAAAAATGTATCCTCCAATCTCCTTCAAGATGTTGTAACAATTCTCACTCACGTGGATTTTTAGGGCTGAAAAAATAGTAAATCATATTTGAGTTAATATGTCTCATCATCGTATATACCCTATCCTCTTTTTTGGCTGACACAGTACGACAGTATTTTTAAGAATTTGCCTATCAATCAGGAAGGGAGTGGTTGTCGAGTTGCATACGCTTATGCATGATAACTAACCATTTGACTTAAGCCACTCAAAAATATCTTTAGTCGTTCTCTAATTCGATTGCTCAACTCACTCTTAGCAGGAGCAGATCCAGGATTGTCTTCAGGGGGGTGCAGCGATAGAAATGGGAAATCACCAAGAGGATATTTTGGGAAAATAGAGGGAAGAAAAGTCGTCTCAAGGGGGGGATACGTACCACTGCACCCCTCCCGTATATCCGCCCCTGTCTTGGCTTAATCCTAACCACGCCCTGCCCCCCAGGCATTTTATTCACACTACATGATTGTCATACGACATTAACATGGACCAACCTTGACCAGTGGTCTCCATACGTGACGCAACGTTTACGGTGTCTCCAAAAAGACAAAATCGGGGCATATGGATTCCTACGACGGCTGATACACACGGTCCTACGAAAAGACATCGACATTGCAATAGTGTTAATTTAATCATTGAAGTGATATTTTTCTTGTAACACGCCATCAGAATGCCACTGATTTATAGACTCAGAAAAGCTTGGTGCCGCGGGAGTGGTCCTAAGCGCTCTCGTGGTGAATGAAGAAAGACTGATAACAAAATAAGTAATGATGGCTCGGTTCCCATGGCGACATAAGCATAGCCAAGACTTACCACTGTGTAGACCCACTCGTAGTTGAAGTTTCATTTGTGGGCGATGCCTTATCTTAAAGTGCGTCATCAAACTCAAGATGTCCAGGGCCATGGTAGCTATCTCACCAGCGTGGCGAATCCCGTTACGTACGGGTAGTCCCGAAACAACCAACAGATTGTCGCCAATTGATTCGACTTTGTAGACGTCGTAGTGAGCAAGAATCTTGTCCAGCGCAAGATACAAGTCATTTAGAAGGGTGACAATCTAAAGGTAACAAAATGTTCATTTTGAGATTCAGCGCAAGATACAAGTCATTTAGGAGGTGACAATCTAAAGGTAACGAAATGTTCATTTTGAGATTCAGCGCAAGATACAAGTCATTTAGGAGGGTGACAATCTAAAGGTAACGAAATGTTCATTTTGAGATTCAGTAACGGTGTCTTACCCTTCTAGAACAATTAGTCTGAGTATCGACCCTCCCCGGTCCCTTCGAAGGGCCGCTACGCAGGCTATACAAAAATGGTCTCTCTAAGGGCCTGTTCACATAAAGGCGAGCTGTCCCTGGTAGAGAAGGGGGCCCACTGGGACTTATTGATCTAGAATAACCCTGGCCATGGGTTACCCTAACAACCAGTGACGTAACACACACATGATAACTAATGACTGATCTACCTCCATTGGTGTACTGTCAGACGCAAGGTCCATAAATGCAACCACGTCACTGAAGTATATAGTAACCTCATCAAACAGTTCTGGTGTCACTGATTTGCCGCGTTTTAACTGGTCAGCCACAGATCTGCATCCAAAACAAACCATTTTACAGTCGAGCCTTCATTAATGGACACCTCCCATAAGGGGACAGCAACCCTTCTCCTAACAAATTCTACATTTTTAGCCTCCCATAAGCCGACACCTCTCGTCAGCGGACACCAATTCTGGCCCCGAGTGTGTCCGATTATGGGAGGTTCAACTACACTCGAAAGGAAGCAAATGAAAACGGATCTTATTTTCTTTCATTTCAAAGGGAAACGATTTGAGTAGTTGGGGCTGAGATAATTAATGGACCGAAAAAGGACGATTTGAAAACATTTGTTTACACTCCTTATTATACAGTCATTCTCAAAAAGGTTGTCCAGATGAAAAGACGTTTAGACGTTAATAAACTCATTTGCATATCAGATTTTCAATTTTCTCGGAGGAATTTCAATTCAAAATACCAAAGTACATTGCATATTATATATTGTGTAAAATGGATTGAAGTTTTGCAGCTTTAAAGTTAAAATTCTTGCCAGACAATTGAAAATGTGATATATGCAAATGAGTTTATTAACGACTAAACGTCTTTTCATCTGGACAACCTTTTTGAGAATGACTGTACATTCAGCACGATAATAAATTTGGGATGGAGGCTTATGTTATACTAACGCGGGCAACATTTTGTATAAAAGTCGATCGGTTTTCTTCTTTTCTTCCATCAACTGCCGTGTTCGTTCTTCCACCAATTCTTCAAGGTTATCGGCATGTCGCTCGATCAGGTTAATCATATTGTCCATGATATTAACATCCCTGTTGAAGTACAGAAAATAAAACCAATGATCTCGTCTGACTTTTGAACGTGGACTGCAGGTATATCGCAGGGGTGGATCCAGGATTATCTTCAGGAGGGGGTGCACCGTCTTCAGGAGGGGGTGCACCATCATATAAATTGGAAACTGCCGAGAGGATGCTTTGGAAAAATATTGAGAAAAAAGGACTCAAAGTGTCTCAAGAGGGGCTGCGCACCCCTGCGCCCCTCCCCTAAATCCGCCCCTGTACTGAAGGAAACCACATGAGGTGAATTACACGTGCGCCAGAGCTCTTAAAATAAAGTCAATGTCGTGTGCCATTAAAATGAACAAATTCTCGATCAATCAGAAAAAGAGCACAGAGAGAAGAGATGTAAATGAGCGGGCATACTATGTCGATGTCGTTCCTCCTCAATCTCCTTTATTCTGATCCGCGTGTGGCTACTATAACCCCACCCAACCTCCTCTAGTACACATTTAACTCACTGTCTAGTAACCTTACCTTCCCATGACCTTCCTAAGTTTATCGAGTATCTTGTTAAAGTGTGGGCGTTTATCGGGATCCTCGTCCCAACACTGTTGCATCAACGTGCGCAGTTGTGTCTTACACGCGTCGACCGGTACGATAGGTCTGAATGGTGGGTCCTCGTGCGCTGATATTTTCTGTACGACGTCTGAAAGTGAAATTTTGAGGGTCATGAATAATAATTGTTGTAACAACTTAACACATGGATAGAGCAGATTGACTGGGAAAACGGCACGGTCACGCACGGTACGGTTACGGCAGGAATTTCGAACGTTTTCATAGGCACTACCGACGGCACTGACACGCTCACGGCACCGCGCGGTAAGTTTCCCACTCATACGAAAACCGCTCGAATATTAAGTGTCCGTACGCTATAGTCGAAGGATTGCCTTGGTAAACATACAATAAGATAGGTTCCCACGTGGTACTAATGAATTGCCTTTGGAGTTCATGTTCAAAGATTTTTAAATGGGCGTGGCCCTGACACGTGCGCCACATAAATTACGATTCGCGCTTATATTGGGTCCTAACATGCCCATACATTACATTTAGAGTTCATGTTGGTTTACATTTGGAGGGGCGGGACCCTGGTACGTGCTCGCATTACTTTTACACTTAAGTTCGTGTTTGTACACAAACAGAAGGGCGGGATCCTAACACGTGCTTTTACATTACCTTTGGAGTTCATATTATCGCGAAACATGCAGTAGGGCGGAGCTCTCATCGCAATTTCCTGCAGGATAATGCCGTAGCTGTAGACATCTCCTTTCTGTGATCCACGTGAGTCCATTCTGTTATTGCGAATGTGTTCAGGAGCGCACCATAGCATGTCTAACAAAAGTGATAAAATGACATCACAAGATCATGACATAAATTGTTAATTTTTGATAAAACAAATTTTGAAATGGCAACCCCTCTGTAGCAACTCTCAATATTGCATAATCGATGCATAATTATTTACTCATTGCTTTAAATGGGTCTAGCATGTTCATGTGCTGTTAAGATAGGAGCCTGTGTTAGCATTGCTTGGGGGTTATGGAATCGATGATTGAGCTCCTTTTCCTTCACGTGACCGGAACAGATTTAGGCCGTTATCAGCAGGGTATTTTACTGATGTTTGTTCAGTGTCAAGTCTACATTTGACTACGGTCCTGATTTATCGTGGCGTGATACCTGTATATTCTTGTTCTTCTGTACGAGAAGGCAGCCTTTCAAGACTTGATCTCAAGTCTCCTAGCCCCCAGTCTCCTATCTTGCATACCCAACGGGAGTCAATGAGACAGTTGGAGGACTTGAGCCGACCATGGATTTGCACAGGACTGCTGTGCAAGACAGTCATTCCCTAATATGGACAATAGAAACACTGTTATCCCAGAGCTCACTCAGGCGTCAGGCCTGAGGCTGAAGAAAATGAATAGCTCAATTTTGGTTGAGTGATTCAATGCAAAGCGATTTGAAAACCAGACTCAAACAACGCGGAGAAAAAATCATTTTATTTCCTCTGAGCCCGCTCGACTTGAGCACATTGTCTCTTATGTATGATCATCGAAAACATCGAAAGTTGGCTCATAGAATGAACAAGGTCCCCTATACCTTTTGCGTGAAACGTGAATGGCTGATTTATTTTGAAGTGAAACGTGATTTAAGGTCTAAAATCTTTTTACGTCCACATGAAAGCAACTTTTGATTTTTTGTGAAAGAGATTTTTTAATTATCGATCCGTGACGCGTGAAAAGACCAAATATTTTTTCGAGATTTCATTATAAATGTCATAGCAAAGATTCATACCGTTGCCACATCCCTCACAAGTGATAAGATAAACACTTCTTCTAGCTTGAAGTTCTCGTTATCCAAAAGATCCTGCAAAAGTAAAGTAAATGTGAATTACCAAGCAAGACTTGACTCACGCATTGCCGGATTTCAAGCCGTTAGGGACTGGTACGAGTCTCTTAATATTGTGATAATCAATACAAGACCCATATAGTCAGAAAGAGCACATTGAACTATACAAAATTCCGAAGTTTGGTGTTAATCGGACCAACGAGATACAGCATTGTGTTGATTATCACAATATTAAGGGACTCGTCCCCTAACGGCTTGAAGTCCGGCAATGGATGTTACACAGATCGTCACTTATTTTTTCCTTCTATATTCGCAGTGGAATGTGGGATGGCTAAATTGCTGCGTGCAAAGGCTTTTGGGAAGGAGGGATGCATCGCGAATTCACTAAATCCTTCCCGTCAACCACAGCGCGTGTGTAGAGAAGCGACTGGGTACAAGTCTGGATTTTACATTGTTATTTTTATAAATTTTAAACAGCATCGAAAACGACTTTCCTCCCTCTCTTCCTCCCTTTGTCCAGCCTGTAGCCCAATTGGAAAGACCTCCCTCTCTCCCTTTTAGCTGTACCTGTAAACTGCCTCTCTTGAGATATTTAGATAGAATCAAGATTTGTGGTGATTCCAGACAGATTCCAATGAATGGGTTGATGTATTCATGGCGGAGTTCACGAGCCTGTTAAAACAAAGGATATTCTTTTCAGTGTAATTCTATTTTTTAAGACACCGATAGAGGTAAATTCAGACAGACAGACAGAACGTCAGAGAGAGACAAATGGAAAAAAGAAAAGCAGAAACAAATTGAAAACTGCAGTAGAAGTGCACGGGCGAGAGAGCACTTTTTAAAACTAGCCAGTCTTACTTGTTTGACTTCGATGAGAATTTTGCGAGAAATGGAAATTTCCTTTTTCTTCATTCTTTTGACTGCAACCATTTCTGCCTGCAAATAATCATATGTCCTCGCTAAGAACTCTTGCCATCAGTAAACAAATAGGGACAACAGAGTGGGAGTTGCCTCCGACCCCTGGTAAAATCTATTTAACATATTCAATTAAGATTTACCAAAAAGCATTTGCTCATTGGTGATGGTAAAACGGGGGTGGATCCAGGACTATCTTCAGGAGGTGGTGCACCATCTTCAGGAGGGGGGTGCACAGTCTTCAGGAGGGGGTGCACCATTATATAAATTGGAAACGGCACAGAGGATATTTTAAAGTGTATTGGGAAAAAGGACTCAAAGTCGTCTCAGGAGGGGGTGCGCACCCCCTGCACCCCTCCCCTAAATCCACCCCTGTAAAACTATCCACATATAGGCGTTCCTGTTGGGCTAGTGAAGTTCCTGCCTTCATCTCGTCAGTTTACTTCGTCAAAGTTTTTTGCTCGTAGCTCCATTTCTATTGCAGGCATATCAAACTCCCAAACACCACATTGTTCCTCACCTCACACCTCACCTCACCTCACCTCACCTCACCTCACCTCACCTCACCTCACCTCACCTCACCTCACCTCACCTCACCTCACCTCACCTCACCTCACCTCACCTCACCTCACCTCACCTCACCTCACCTTGCCTTACTGAGGTACCCAAATTAAAAAACTGTTGTACACAATGTACGTTCTGTCTTGTGCTGTGGTGAAGACAAAGACTTTGCCTAATACAGCAGAGCCTCTTCTAACGAACAGATCTCTAAATCCCGACAGCTGGGATCTCCATACATTTCCTTATAAATGAAACCCCTACTAAACGGACACCTCGATATTAAGGACATTTTTTCAGCCTTTTGGTGTCCGCTTTGAAGAGGTTTCGCTATGATACCATTATGAGTCCTGATGGTTTACTAGAACTCACCTTGTACATTGCGATAGAAGTAAAGGTCGACGAAAACACTGGTTCGTGTAAACTCCACCTCGCAGATGACTGAGTGTCGGTTGACTTGGCTGACTTGACACTACAGTGTGATTTGCTTTCTGTTGCCTTTCCATTTCGTATCGACTTGAACGACTTGGCACTTTTAAGTACCTGGGAATTCTAACATAAAAACCAAAGATCAACTTGAAAACTGTCCTTTTTGTTAGACGAAAAGTGACGGAGTCATGTTGTAGAGGCTACTGATTTGCGCTCGAGTTAATTCTAACTGCTGTTAAACCAGCAATTTCATAAAAAATCAACAAGCAAATTAAACAAAATTGAAGAAAAAATTAGCAGCGCAAGGATCCACTAATTTGTAAGTGCGTCGCCTCCAAAGGCAGATGTCTGAAGTTCGATCCACGGCGTTCTCACAAACTTGTCTCTTTTACCCCTAGCTTGATTTGCTCCATAAAAGAGAGAAACTTAGCGCGCGCAACCGATGCACTGAATCTCCCTCAAAGTTATCAGTGAAAAGACTAGAGAAGGGTTGCTTTTTTATGAGATAGTAACACCCTCATACCTTTAAAGAGCGAAGCGAAGGACCGTACGGATTTTCTCTGAATATGATATCTTCTTCTTTGACCTTCCAAGACTGATTTTGTGCTAAGTCAAGTTCAAACGCAAGTTTTCTAAAGAAACCAAAAACATCAATAAATGAAAACAGCTTGAGTGAGTTTTTTCATTGCCATCGTCCCTGCTATCATTTCACTTCCTTGCGTTATTTCAATTCCTAATTATAACATAGCTACAATAAAGCGCGCGCTCTGATTGGCTAATTTACCGTGAACCATTTCACGATGAACGCACGCTCACGTCAGATTTTCTCTTTTCTCGAAAAAATGTGTTAGTTTTTTTCATTGCTTTAGTCGCGTTTTACTATTGTGGCTATGTATTTCATTCCATTATAATTTGCACGCACAATCAAATTAAAATAAAAAGTTCCCACGCGTTTCCAATGCACTTTACTGCTGTCACTAGCATTTTATTTACCTGTAAACAAAGACGAAAACCATGGTAACAAACAGAACTCCACAAATTGTACACGAAGCTATGATCACGTATGTTGTGCTGTCTGTCGAAAAAGAGAAAAAAGCATATGAGGACTTGAAGGTTTGAGGACGAAATTTGCAAGTGTCATAAGAATCGTATCCCACAAGATGATTGAACGTGAAAACTGCGCGGTGTTTTTTTGTGATGATGTATGATTCCCCTAGAAATTTTCCCCTGTATAAAATTGTGGGTAACGTTCAAAACGCAACTTTTCATGCAGCTGCCAGCCACCCAAATGGACGACTTGAGCGGGGAACCAAGACGCGCCCTGCAGGGATGACCATACCTCCTTGTTCTTCGCACAGCTCGTTATGCCATCCACATTCCGGGGAGTCTTTTGGTGGGGTCAGAACTCCGCCTGGCCATCTAATAGTAACTCCTGCCCTCATTGTAAAGTTATCGTTATAACGTGTGTAGTGGGCAATGGCTTCAAATTTATCATTGATTAGAGTCTGGATGGTGTAATCAGGGTCACGATCACCTTTGTTATCGATGTAGACAGTTCCTGCTACGCCTGAAATATAATAAGAAAATAAAATAAATAAATATATAACTGCATTTGTTTATACAAGCTGAGTTTTGCAGCTAAGGGCTGATGTGGGCCTGTTTTACACTCACTACCTCTACATTAAATTATTTTCCAAACATTTTTCAACTCAGATGTTGATTTTTGTTGAGGGAAGAAAAACCGGAGAACCCGGAGAAAAATTCCTCGTGGCATGGTAGAGAGCAACTCATCAAACAAACTCAATTCACAGTATGATCTGAGGGGCCGTAGCCAGGGCCGTAGCAGTGGGAGGGGCAGGGGGGGGGGGGGGGGCGGGCCCCCAATATTTTTAATTCCTTCGCTTCATAGTATACTTCTTAAATTGCTTGAGCATGTCATTTTCACTTCCATCGAGAATGAAATTGCCGATCTTAACCCATAATAATTTGTTGTACACCAGAAAAGGAGAATTGCGCCTACAAACCTCAACCAGTTTTAGTCTTCAAAATCCCTTCACGTTTTCAACAAAAACCTTTGGAAGCAAATTTAGCTTAATTATGCACCCTTTGATTTCGTCGCCCAGACGGGTCCCCCATAAAGAATTTGCCTTGCTACGGTCCTGAGAGCCCCTGATCACGTTTTTACCTTCAAAGATCCTGTTGTACATCTTTTTAGCAATGCGCAATCCGTCTCGTTTGCTTCCTCCTTCAAGAAGAGTCTCGTTGAGAGCAAGAGCATACAGATAGACTGCATCATACATCGTTCCAGCATAAGCCTCGATCTGAAACGTTTTGATGAATAGACGACTTTCAAAAATGGCGGGCTCATTGTTCACCATAACGAGGCCAGAAAGGCCTCCAAAATCAACATCGCATCAAATGATTCTAAATATATAAAACTTATCCTGTAAAATGCACATAAAATAAATATTTTAAAAGGAAAAGGAACACATCGTCTTTGATAGCAACAGAAGTGTCGCCACGCTTATTTTCTGGCAACAAGGCCTTTGTGGCCTCGTTCTCATGTACTAGGCCGCCATTTTTGAAAGTCGTCTATTATAAAGGATCTTAATAATTTTCAGAGGTAAAACGTCATATCACTGCATGGGAAATTAAATGCATTGTATGCACTTTTCTGAATGTATGACAAACGTAGAGTATATGTCATAAAACATTACGAGAATGGTCGCGGTACGGCACCGTTACGGTACGTACGCGTCGTAGTTTTTTCACACTCATACGAAATCTTAGGCTCAGATTTCAACCGTCGGGGTTTCGTGCGCCCACTCGCGGGGGAGAGTGTCGCGGGCGAACGAAACCTGAAGGCTGACTGAAATCTGAGCCTAACGAAGTCTGCTCTACTGGGTAAATCTTCACACGACATACTTGATTGTTGTCCCGGATCTCAATATTAAAAGGCTCATCCTTAAGGCGTCGACGAATACGGTCCAAGAATGATTGGACTTTAAGTCCACTGGTCTTTGCGGTACCGAATTTCTGCTCGATGTTTAGCACTCCTTCGTAGGCCTTTTTTGCATCATTATCACGTCCATCATCACCCATCCAGGTATTGTTACCGATGTAAGACCTAATGACAACGTAATGAGCCCATCAATGCTAGCTACCTTTATGAACCCTTTTTTTGGACAAACATAGTGTGGGATAGACAAGGCGCAAAACTGAAAAAGTCGATCGCAAAAAGTGCAGAAGGCATTTTGGGGTAGAGGCTGGTAACATAACTATTCTAAACTAATTTTTCATGCTGAATCCGAATATGACTGTTACCAAGACGTATTCTGCAATCTTATTGTGTAAATGGCGTATTTTGTGAATTACTACAGTCATTTCATACTAACGGCTTTTTCATGTAATTCCAAAAGTTCCCAAACTTAAAAACAATTACCATAGCTAAAAAGAGCATACCAAAGTCAGTAAAACTGTGCAGTTTGAAGGATATCAGTTGAAAACTCAAGGAAATACGAATTTTCAAAAATCGAAATTTGTCTGTATGTCTTGGATAACTGTAAGTGTTTTCATACAAAATTTCGTTTTTTGAAAATTCGTATCTCCTCGAGTTTTCAACTTATATCCTTCAAACTTCACAGTTTTCCTGATTTTGATATGCTCTTTCCAGCTATGGTAATTGTTTTTAAGTTTGTGAACTTTTGGAATTACATGAAAAAGCCGTTAGTATGAAATGACTGTAGTAATTCACAAAATACGCCATTTACACAATAAGATTGCAGAATACGTCTTGGTAACAGTCATATTCGGATTCAGCATGAAAAATTAGTTTAGAATAGTTATGTTACCAGCCTCTACCCCAAAATGCCTCCAGGTATCTGATTTCTCGAAAATGCGCCTTGTCTAGGAGGGAGAGTGGAGAAATAAGGTACGGTTCCTTTTCTTCACACTTTCCTTGCCATTACTGCCCGCCCTTTTCTTCCTCACCCCTCCCACGGTGCGTAAGAGTCCCTTAAGGAAAGGAGAGGAGGCTAGAACATGAATAAAGGTTTTGAAAGAGATTTATTCAGCGATACGCTTCGTGCAAATTAGAGTTAAAATTTATGAATAAACGCTGTCGTCCTTTACTGGCAGTAAAGATCTTCACTGATAGGTTATAATAACCTTGTGAAGCAAACCTCAGGCGAGGTTATAACACGATCAATACGATATAGTCTATGGGCACTGGGCAAGATTTCCCCTCCCTGGATGGTTTACTTTTAGTAGTCTTCTTCGCAGCCCTTTTAAAGCTCGTCACGCAACCGTCCCCCGCGTGACGAGCCTTAGGAGACTGTAGTTTACTAAACGAGAGACTAATTACCGTTTGGGAAGATGTACTGTAATAAACGCGTTCTTGCCATTCAACAATCCAAGATCTAAGAAATTTAGCATGATGTCTCGAATGTCGCCTCCGCTGCACAGCAAGATGAAGACTAAATGATAGAAAGAGAGAACGTAAGAACGACACAAGATTTAAGACATACGACATGAGATAAGACAAGACAAGCGTATCAGGTCACGTGATCAGTCTCCAATGGCAACCAATACTCACTTTTTGCTCTTTGTGCTGCTAACTTAATCTGTTCTGCCTGGCCGTCAATACGACTCTCTAACACGTGAAGACGACCAGGAATAAAGCTGTGAAAGTGAGCTACATCTATCAATTCATCATCCTTGGCAAATTCGATTTTCACCAAGTTTGCAGCGATCTGCCAAATATCGTCAGTAGATGCAATAATGGCGACGCGTTTCCAATGAAAATGTTCCATTAGTCGTTTAAGTAGCTTCTCCATTTTTGTGTAGGGACCTTGAAAGTAGGTAAGACAAAGGAATCATTATTTCATTTGTCCACATATTTTGTGAAAGCATCAAGAACACTCAATGATCCGGGGGGACTCTATATATAAGAGAGCGGGGATGCTCGTCGGAAATTTCGAAAAAAGACCCCTAAAAGGTACTTGAGTCTTATCTTGGTGGGAGTGATAACAATTGATTTCTACCCTTAATAGGTACCAATTCAAAAACAAACAATTGAAAAATCCAAAAATAAAACTTCTTTATCGATGTGCTCAAGAGGCACAATTCAGATCATTAAAATTGTCCCAGTAATGCTTATTTTAGGTATTTTATTTAGCGAAAACCATCCTAAAAGGTACCAGCTAAGTCTCTGGTAGTCCACTAAAGTTTGATACACACTAATATCACTGATTTTGACCTCTAAAAGGTACGACGAGGAAAATAGATGGAACTATATCCTAGAAGAGATTCAGTAGACATTCCTACATTTCCAAACAATTGTTCCATTATAAAAACTTGACATGTAATTTTTTGGGGTAAGCAAATATAACTTTTCCTAAAGGCTACTTTCTTGAAAAGTTCCTTTCTGTACTGGGACAAGGCTATTCGTATAATTTTTAAATATTAGTTTCTGGGAAATAACTCTTATCGAAGTTCCCGTGACTAGAATATAATTTATCTTGAATGGAATTATGCCGTCTTGATTTGTTGATATTGTCAACTAAAATCGGCAACAATGAAGAATCGAATTAAGTCCTCAGCAGTATAGAACACTGACAATACTCAAGAATCGCATTGTCTAGCCAGATATTTATCTAGTTTACCAGTAGCTGTATTGCCTATACACTGAGTAAGCCCTTAGATAAAATACCTAGAAAACATACAGTTTTCCCGTGTAATTTTCGTCCACACGATCATTAGTTTAACTCGAAAGTACCGTAAAGACACCATCGTTGTATCCTTATGGACTTTACCGTTGAAAATACAGACATTTGAAAACGTGCACTGCTTCAAAAAAACTTTGAATTCAACAAAAAATCAAAAATCAAAAATCCATCGCAATGGCGGGATTTGAAATACCTCGTCCTAATTTTTTGATTCAAGAAAGGGAACATGAACTTGATCAGTTTTACCGTGACGCAATCACATGGACACATGAACAATCATGAACACAAATTAACAACCAACTAATTAGTGGGGCCGGTATTTTAGTTTTTTTTAATGGTTGTGTTTCATCAATCAACATTCGCTTTTTTTTAAAGAAGTTGTTCCCAATTGATAAAGGGTAAAATGGTTGAATATTTTATTTCCTTGAACATTTTTCGTTCTCCTACCTACTGCTATTTGTAAACTCACCTACAGTCCGGGCAAAAGTAGGAAAGGTTATTCTGTTGGAAAGGTGCCCAGACATACAACCCCACGACACTACAGGAAGGTTCCATTTTCCTGCCAAAAGACTGATGTATTCACAAACGTGATTACAACCACCGCCGATGAAAGCGTCGACGTTTCTTTTCTGAGCTGCCCAGAAATTCATCACGAGTGGGAGAGCGGTCAAAGACGAACAGTTAGTGTTGCCAAACACGAATTGAAGTTCATGATGGGGTAAGAGATCTGTGTCGTTGTTGATGTCCTCGACCGCTATTGGAATGGCGGCGGCGGTGGTTCGTCCTACGTCCCATTCACCTGTCATTGGGGCCAAAGCTGCGATAGTTACAACGTCTTTGGCTTGAACGGCTTTATCTACTGACCAAAGATTGTATATCAAGGCCAGTAGAAAATATAGATTACGACAATTCATATTATATCGTCGATGATACTTTAAAATTGTTACCATCAGAGAAAGAGAGTTATGATGAGCGGCTACATGGAGCGTGTTTTTTAAAGGCGTTGTACTTTGGTAATATGTTGTCATGGAAACTGTTTCCATGGAAATTAATACGTATAATGGTTACTAAGAAACTAACGACGAAGACCTAACCCATTAACTTGTTTGCGCGACTCTCATTGGTTCAAAAGAACAACTCCCGTGCATTCTGTACTATATAGTTACGTAACCATGTACCATTCTCTCCGATTTTAAGTCGAATTTGATTTATTACTAATCGCTAACTAACTTTTGGCGGAGCAGGGACTGGAACCCAATTCGAAACGAGTAGAGATATTTAAACCGCTGGAACGTTCGTTTGAGCTAAGATAACGCTTTATAACAGCTATAGCAGAGGACAGGGCCCGGTTGTTCGAAAGCCGATTAGCGCTAATCCGGAGTTAACATTCGGAGTTAATCCGGCCCTGAAAGGTCAAAAGGAGAGAGAATAATGTGACTTCAGAGCTTCAAAGGACAGACTGCAGACAAGTACAATTTGTAACACAATTATGTTGTACAATATGGAAAGGCTAGTACAATTTCGAACTTAGCTCTTTGAAATCCCACTCTTTCAAATTTATTCCAAATTGCACGAGAAAGCCATATCATTTCCCATTAATAATATGCATGAAAAAGTTATAGAAACAAATGAGTTTTTCCTCAAAAAAAAAAAAAAAAAAAAAAAAAAAAAAGTGGGGAAAAATAACTAAAATCTTGAAATCAAAAGATATTCTTTTTGATTGACTGGCACAGAAATGATAGATGATAAAAATTAAATCTGTATGTAGCTCACCCCTTTTTGTGTGTATGTGTGTGTGTGTTATTTGGTTTCTGGTGTTTTGTATCGTTTTCTAAATTGTATACTCTGTCTTGAAATTTAACTGTTTGTAATTAAGGTTTATAATTTACGTATTTTTATAATGTTTTAGTAATATGTAAGCATGTAAAAAAAAAAAAAAAAAAAAAAAAAAAAAAAAAAAAAAAAAAAAAAAAAAAAAAAAAAAAAAAAAAAAAAAAAAAAAAAAAAAAAAAAAAAAGAGTTTTTCCTCTTCAAAAGAGTGAACTTTTTGGAATAAAACCGCACGCTCGAAGGAAGGGGAGGGGGGCGGGGCTGGGGGCGCCTCCCCCCAAAATAGATATATTTCCAGTAAAAATTGTAGAAAAAATTCTTGCCTTGCCACTATCACATAAAAAATATTCCTTCAAGTCCATTAAAAAAGTACTTCCACTTTTGGTGACAAAAAAAAGCATTTTCCGAACTCCACCTCCCCCCATCACTTCTCCAATGGCCGTCCCTAAAACAATAGCCTAAATCACAAGATACAATTAGCGCAATTGACAACAATTCAGCTTTATTCTGTATAAAGCTACTGCATGAAAACGTGTTCCTGTTGTTCGAAAGACCATTAGCGCAAACCCAGGATTAAATCTAAAGAAAACCATTGATTTTAACCCAGTATTAACTTTAATCGCTGAAATTATTATCTGTTTCCGCAAACCTGAAACTGAAGAATTGTATTTTTTGCGCGCATTTTTTGTCTTTTGTTTTTGGCATAGCTCCTCAAAAATAAATCATTGAATGTTACAGTAGACATCTATAATAATTTGGAAAATTCTAAACTTCAAAATCACTCATCCTGACCGGAAGTTACTGCTTTACTGTAAGGTTTCATCTTTCATCCACGAACGAATAGAACACTAAAAAATTTTTGTGCAACATAAATAAATTAATTTTTTTGACAATTTCCCTCTTGTTTTTCAAAAAGAATGCCGAGTATTTGATTGTTAGGCCGTCATATGGTTATAATTATTTTAATTCAATGTGTCAACAATAAGCGGGTAGTTTGACAGCCAATAATCGAAAATAATAGTTCTGACGACATGGTGATATCACTGACTACAGCCAAGAGCGTTCGCTTGTTCGAAACTACCAACATGTCTTTCCTCGAATTTTGACGCGGTTTAGCTCATAACTATTGCAGTTTCGATGTCTTTAAGAGGAAAAATCCCAGTGTTATGGTTTTTCGATGGATTATTTTTGCATATTTAATGATTTTATCCTTGGTGAACTGTCATGAAGCTCCAGACCGCGCAAGATCGACATTTTTATCTTTCGATCTAAAAAAGAAAGTCAAACACCACAAACATGGTATTAATAATAGTCGAATTAAAGCACCTCATCCACACAAGAACGCGGAGGAAGAGATGGAGTTTACTTTGAGGGTAAGAGATCGTATTTTGTTGATTTTGGGTTTACTGAACTGGAATATCAATAAACTCAATTCAATGAATTTTCAGAGTACATCGTACGCCTATGTTATTGAGCTTGATGTTGGAACGCCTTCACAAAAGGTAAAAGTTCAAAACTTCATCAGTTGATGTAGTTTACTTGCTAAGCAGCACAGTTTTGATTGTTAAGAAATCCTGAAAACAATGCAAACTGTGGCTACAGCAGGTCAAACACATTGATCTCAGTGCGGGTAATCGCATTGTTCTTGGTGACCCGTTCACGCGTGTAGCGAACTACTCTTTAATTCCTGTCTTGTCTCATTGTTTTCTATCGCCCTGGCCTGGACCTGTAGCGAGAAAATAAAGTATTTCCCTTTCTTTTTATGAATCTATCATTGATTTATCGGACCTATGCAGACCAAGGTTTTACTTTAATGATGCTAAAATTTCATGCAAGCCTCTGCATGGTCATCTTTTAAATCTTGAAACTTAACCGCCTATATTATGTTATACATCAGTAAAGTAAACGACACACGAAACATTTTCTTAATTATTGAGGTATATTTTTCTTCTATTCTTAATTACAATAGGGGTGGGTAGGGGGTATTCCAGGTGGATCTCCCTTCTTTAGTACCCCCCCCCCCTTCCTCCCCTCCCTTCTCTCCCTCTCTCTTGCCTTTCTGGGAGCTACTTGTTCATTCACAGAGTACATGTTAAGTACCTCAGGGCAGTTTAGAAATGGGATGAGATTCTAGCTACTCCATAAGGCTTTGCCGAGACTCTGTTGCTTGTCAAATCCATGCATTTAGTGTAATTAAATTCTCTACAATTCTTATGCATCCCTCATGCATCATAACATATCATTTCTTGTTCTGTTCACAGCTTGAATTTTTGATCGACACAGGATCATCTAACATGGCAATTGCAGGTTTGAACATAACACTAATAGGACAATAACATGACTTTTGGAGGGCATATTGTTTATTTGTGGCCCGAGTAGCTTCATTTGCGCCCGTTCGCCCCTCAGAAGCAGCTTGCATGCATAATAATATATTTATAATGTTTATCAGGTCCAAATTGTGAGGATCAATTCGGGAAGCAATGTCAAATAGATGCATTCTATTTTCCAAGCAAATCGAGTACTTCAGCTAACCTGCACATTCCAGTAAGTTTTCTTTGATCATAGCATCGAAAGTCTGTGCGTGTTTTAAAATACTTGGTTGAAACGTCAGCCGAAGGCTTTAAACCAAAGGTGATGGATGATGATGATGATGATGACGATAATGATGATAATATATGATGATGATGATGATGGTAACGTCCAGCTGCATGGCCTCAAGGGAGACGCAAAAAGGAAATATAGGTTTCGTACTTTGATGTATAGCTTCTATTTTTGCAATACACCCTAAATACTACACTTAATGGTAATGGTGGCGGTATTGAAGAAGACAAAGAGGCTTTACGTATGGTTTTCTAGAACCACTGTTTAAGGCAATTTTTACTTCTTGAATGATTTTTGAGATTGTTTTTGATAATGAGATATGAATACATTTTTATGCTTCTTGCATTGCGCCGTTTCTACTTTTATGTAGAATATTCTTGCTCAAAAACTCTTAACTACTTGTAGATTGAGACGCAGTACGGTAAAGGTGCATGGTCTGGGTACATCTACAAAGACATTGTTGCATTTCCTAGTGGTGGTAAGATATACACACATATCAGTAAAACTTGGTTAAATGGCTTCAGTCTAGAGTGAGAATCGAAAAATCTTAAATATTCCACAGGTCCCAACACTGTTGCCGAGTTTGCAGTCATTCGAAATGAGAAAGACTTCTTTTTGAGTATGTATCTGAACTTTTTTTTATTGGATTTGACTTGATCTAGTTCAGCTGTAAAATATCATCAACTGTACCATTTCGCTTGGCAGGAAATTCTATCAATGAAGGGATTTTGGGTATGGCATATCGAAGCCTCGCTACAGATGGCGTCGAGGTAACATGACTCATGTACAAGTTTTCTTATATAGATTATTATAATTACTCTTGGCTCTTGTTCGAAAAAAAGAAGAAAAAAAAACAGTGGCGAATCCAGGGGAGGTGCCTGGGGGGCCGGTGCCCCTCCTTTCAGTTGGATCCATCCTTTTTGAGCGCGCGCATGCCAAAAATAACCCACTCCCAGAATTGTCCCTTTTAATCTCGATGGTGCCCCTCCCTTTCAAAATTTCTAGATCCGCCGCTGTTTACCCATCTGTTTCTCTCTTTTTGTCAGCCTCTTTACGACCAGCTTGTTCAAGATGGCAAAGTTCCCAATGTCTTTACCTTAGGTCTTTGTAACGGAATGGTAAGTTAACAGTGTAATTATATATATATATATATATACTATTGGAGATATCTTTTGAATTCCGACTATGAATTATTTTTAGGGTCAGATATGGTTGGACTGGCCTGAGGAAGGAACATTTAAAGGACCAATACACTTCACAGAAATCAACCAGGAAACTTGGTATAGTGTGACAATGTCAGGGATAGTAAGTATATGTGAAAAGCGATGTGATCTTAAATAGTTATAAAGAACTGGAATCAGTTCCAAGGTATTATACCTCTTGTTATATTGTCTGAAACCCATGACGCACGTAAACAAATAGAGCGCACTCCCTCTGGAGGTCACAAGGACACCATAATTGACTGTACACTTAGGGTACGTCCACACTTGAATGCGGATAAATTTGAAGACGCAGTTATTCTGCATTTTCGTACCTTAGTGAAAAGTGTGTTGACGGAAGCCCAAAACGTATCGAAACGTATGCTTGTTCAAACGGAAACGCATTAGAGTAGTTTCAGTCGTATGAGTGTGAAACGCACTGCGCCGAACCGTGTCAGTGCCGTGTTGTCTATAAAAAGGCTCGAAATTCTTGCCGTAACCGTGCCGAGACCGTGCGTGCCTTTTTCACAGTCATACGAATTCTACTCTAGTGTGGACGCATTAGTGTAGTTTTAGTGTTAATGTAAACTCAGTATTCTTCCAGAGCCGTTTTTATTGAGCGCTTCGAGTTCAGACATTGCAGTTCTTATACGAGAGAAATACTCATTTCTTGTCTGACCAACAAGACGAACACAGAGCTGGGGTAGTTATGTAATCATAAGTATTTCAATCACGACTTGATTTGATTTTGCGTGTTGTAGGATGTTGCTGGCAACAGTCTTGGCTTGCCTTCCCACGTGTTTACAAATGCGATTGTGGACAGTGGTAAGTGTAATGAGGACTAATAAAAGTTGGGACACTCTGAGAGGCCGTTTACATGGAGAAAAGTTGTCCCTAGTAGAAGGGTTACCCTACCACCAGGGTCACCCTGGCCGAGCCATCATTTCCCTGATTTCTTAGTAAATCAATGTCAAGCGTTTACATGAGATACTTTACACTTACCTCGGCAAGAAGGGTTACCCTACTGGTAGGGATACCATTTTTGCGAAACAGGGTAACCCATGCATCTACTAAGGACAACGTTTCTCCATGTAAACAGGCCCTGAGACCACTACGTCCATACTAACCTGGATCAATATGAAAAGGCATCTGTTTTTCTCTGTTTTCACTGGAACGGCGTTTATATGAAAAGGAAACGCCCTTTTAGCCTGGACGAGAGGCTTAGCCGTAACGTAAAAGTTTCGCATTTTTGAAATTTCTTGACGGAACTGGATTACGGTGTGGACGTAAGCCTGGTTTACACTAGCGACGCAAGCTTAAACTCAAGCAACATACGCAGACTCAGTATCGCATTTATCACGTAAGTGTGAAAAAGCACTACTAATGAGCAGTACATTCGTGAGTCTGCGTATGTTGCTTGCGCTTACGCTTGCGTTGCCAGTGTGAACCAGGCTTTATTCTGGATGACATTGCATCAGTTATACATAATATCAAATTGCCTGAATTCCATCGCCTGAAACATTGTGAGGCGTCTCCACACTGATCGCGTTCAGCGATTGTGGTGGCTGTCTTAAAGCAACAAGATTAAGAAATGGCTCTCTTTTAGGGACTACAGATATTCTACTTCCACCAAGAGTTTATGTAGCTGTCATAAATGAACTCAAAAAGGTATTTCTCAGACGTGCAATGCAAAAACGCGCGAGTAATTTACTCAAAAACTTGAGTAAATCGGTGTATCCACAGTAACTCACTTATCCGAGTAAATTTACTCAGCTATTAGAGTAACTGAGTTCCCTTTACTCAAATAACTGAGTAACTGCATACCCTTTACGCAAATAAGTGAGTAGATTTACTCGGATAAGTGAGTTACTGTGGATGCACCGATTTACTCAAGTTTTTGAGTAAATTTACTCGCGAGTTTTTGCACTGTGTCTTTATCGATCTATCATCATCATTATCATCATTTTTCCTGTCGTCGTATCTTCTGCTTCATCCTTCATTTCTTCAAGAAATGATTTCATTTAACGTCAAACCTTCAACGCTAAGCTTCTTTGAATAGGCTATCAGCCCTTAATGTTGATCTTTTTATCTGAAAAATCGGTCGCGTTTTTAAGTTGACGCCCTAGTACTCACTAGGAGGAGAAGGTCAAGTGTGAAGATTTTCATGTGATGAATGCATAAATGCACGTAAAGAGGAACTAGAATTGAACCCTGTGGAACGGCCAATCTCGGGATTCAGTTTGACAACTGAGAGACCGCTTTGTAGAGATTGGTCGTTTAATAGAGGACAATAGTTTACCGGTAAAGGAAGGTTGTGTAGGTTTGGTTGCTTTAAAATGATCCTTTATTTGGAATCCTGAACGATATGAAAGTGGCTAGTCAGGGACAAACGCGCAAGAAATTTTGAGTTTTACTTACACTGACATGGCGGCTTACAAAGTCTTTCATGTTTTTAGCATGCTCCTCCAGTGGACGAAAGGTTCTGGGAAAACTACTGTGTAGACACGGACCCGTATCAATGGCCATACATTACTATATACCTCACTGATATGCGTAAGTCAATTGAAATAATTACCCTCTCAGTAAACATATATTTTATCTAAAAACAGTTGTGGCGAACATCTCGCTCATAAGCAACAAGCTTCATTTTACAGGTGTACAAACAATACACGACCACGTGTTGATTTTGGGAGATCGAGAGAAGCACGGAGAACTTGCAGAAAACTCTCCATGTAAAGGGAAAGAACAACACATCAACGGTGATCGTGAGTCGGGTTGGGACTGCGAACCTGGAGTACAGCGGCGAGAGATACCATGATTTTTAAGATGATGGCCAGATTCTCTTCGTTCTGACCATTTTTTCTCTTTAATTATGTGCAGGCGGAGGTTCATTTGGTCTGACAATTCTCGGCAAGCACTACGTCCGCAAACAAGAGTAAGTAATTATATCACCAAACCATCATTATATAGTCCCTCATCAGTTCTTGGGGTTCCTGTGTTAGGGTAGATTGACAGGAAGCCAAAATGTGAAAATACCTACTTTACCCGATAACCAATCACTGAACATTTATTTTTTAGTGATTTCCATTGTCTAAGTATTGGCCAAAAGCCATCAGGGACAGTTCTTGGTGAAGTATCGATGGAAGGCAATGTAGTGGTGTTCGATCGCGCAAACCAAAGAATAGGATTTGCACCAAGTAATTTGTCCCACCCTGAGGAAGGACCGTGCGGTGAGTATACCACAGGAAGCCCAATACCTTTTTCTTTTTTTTAACCCAGGATAGTTCACTTTCTATATGACTGGTTGAGCAATACTTGCAATATAATTCAATATGAGGCTCTGGTTAAACAATGAAAAAATTAATTGAAGGGTTCCTTGTGAAAATGACCTAAGTGACTTTTTGGTAGATGTCAAGACATTGATATTTGAGGATAGGGAAGTTAATTAAGTGTTCATTTTGTAACACTGAAAAAAGTCATCAAAAAGTCACTTAGGCCATTTTCACAAGGAACCTTTCAATTCGATCCACTGTACTCTTTTATGTTTGCACACGTCCATGGGAACGATAAAATAAAGCGCGCAATTTTTGATTAATTTGATGTGAAATCTTACCTATGTATTTATTATTATTACACAGGTAACCCAATGAGAGTGAACAACACTGTCACAGGTACGGTGAATACTGCTATTTCGTTGAACTGTGAAATGGATATAGGTATATTAACGAGTCAGTGGCCACAAGATTTTGTTTCAGAATTCAAACAAAGCAATCTGCTCATCTCGGCAAAGACATGGATTTTCTTTGCTGACCGGCTGGCTAATATTGAGGGGACCCCCATACAGTTTATGACATTTTTAATTTATTAGATTCTCAATGCAACTTCCAGTAATTTTCTTGGACTGTGAAATACTGGTATAAAGCCTTGCTTTTTGAAGACCGGTTATAGACGCACAGTATCACGACCGTGCGTTGACCTTGCCACGTAATTTTTCCGTTATTCAATAATTAATTTGGTTTCATTGGTATGCTCAATCTCTTCATTTTGTCGATATTCTTTTTAAAGGTCGCCTTCATAAATATTGCAAAGCTCCCGAAATGCCTCGCGAGACGTGTGCTATGTCATGTGACTCTTGTATCAAGGAGGGAGGGGTGTGGTGTCCAGATGGTAAAGTAGTGGTTTGGATCAATGGAGTTAGGTATGTCGACTAATTGGATTCATTATTCTTTTTGTTAGTTATTCAAGCTCCCGCGGTAAAACCTGTTTAAACGTAGAGGAAGCCCATTTGACGTTTTTGAAGTGGTGTGCATGTTTATCAAAAGAAACACCTTTCATTGAAAATTATTCAAACTCAATACAATTCCCACTTTCTGACAGTTTCAAACCATTAATGGTTTTCTTTTTTCACGTACAGATCTTTATTGAGTACGACAAAGGGCTTTTGCTGGCAAGGTAACCACAATTTGTCTTTTTTACACCGATGCAATCTTGGGCGACAAAACAATAGTTTCACTCTTCTGAAAACAGAACTTTTTGAATGCAAAATACTTCTATTGCTTTTCCTCAACACTTATAATCAATGTGAGAGGTTACCTTAATGTTAATGTGTTCATAGTGAATTACAAGGTGTTCTGAACAATTGCGATCGTTTTCACTCAGGTTTTTGGCTGTGAACAAGAGAAAATGAGGCAAGAGAAGGAATCCCCGTAACCCATCATATGCCCCGTTTGATGCTATTTCTAGAACCTCGTCGCCATGACCTCGACTTAACCAAGACCATTTTCGAAATATTTTTGTACTCCATTTGCCCTTATTCTCTAGTTTAAACTCTTTTTCATCGACAAACGTTATACACTCTTTTTCCGCCAGTTGAGGCAATGCGAAAGCTCGCGCGCTCTCGACCAATCAGATTCACTATAAAAATAGCATCAAACGGGGCATATGATTGTCCAAAGACCTAATACACGCGATTCCTTCTCTTACCTCATCTTCTCTTGGTGTGGACCATGTGCTCTTCACATTAAAACGAGTTTCATTCTAATCAACATATTTCAATCTATATTCCTTAATTATGTTAATGCTGTTTTTGTTGTATGTAATATAGGGGGATTATTTATGCTAGACGACGCCAAGGTTCAGACGTTTCTGAATGGTCATGGAAGTGCTGAGTTTCAGGCTTACTGCGAGTCTGTACTTCCAATGTATAAACAATGCAAAGGTAAAGAAGATCTCGTCATAGTGATTGGATGTACACTTAGTCAGGGAAGGGGTACAATCTCAGGTTACGCGGAAGATTTTTGAGCAATGACGCGGCTACTTTTTTCAAAAACGCCGACAAATCACGTATCACGCTTGAAGTGGTTTTGATCGCACATTATTACGCAGCTAATTTTGGAACAGGTAGCCCAAACTAGTATAATTTATAAGAGAATGTGTGGAGAAGACGAATTTTACTCAATAAAATTATCAAAAATGACAAATACAGCCATAAAAAGTAAACTTTCTCTTTCACTTTGTGTTATTGAAAATTTCGATTTAACCGTTACTTAATTCCCCCCCCCCCCAAAAAAAAATACTGATTAGTTATTTTATTAGTAAAGGGGAAAAAAATTAAGTAACGGCTAAATCGAAAATTTCTATTTAATAGCAGTGCGAAAGAGGAAGTTTATTTAATCATTCGGACTAATTTTCTTGGCTGTATTTGTTATTTTGACGTTTTTATTGAGTAAAATTCATCTTCTCCAAACATTCTTTTATAAATTATACTAGTTTGGGCTACCTGTGATTTTGGGATAATCACACAGCACTTCACGTTGCAATGGTTTCGATTGCGCATCAGGCAGCTAATTAGATTCCATCATTACCACTAGTTCCATTAGGACGTACCAACAATATTCAGATGAAAAAAAAAAAAACAACCCAGGGCGGAGCCAGCATTATCCTTACTGAGGGAGTGCAGCGTTAAAAATCGGAAACCATCCAGGGGGTATTTTGGGAAGTATCAAGATGTCTCAAGAAAGGGTACACATCCCCTGCACCCCTCCCCCCTAAATCCGCCCCCTGCATCACGTCGATATATATCACTATTAGAATCACTTCAGCATCATTTATATAACTAATGTCATTGCATTGTCTTTGTTTACAGTTGCCGGTATCTGGGCAGTGCTCATCGCTGGTGCTTTAGTGTTTCTTATATTGGTTCTAGTTTTATATTTTTGTTGCAAACGTTCAATGTTGAAAGATCGACAGGAAAGCTACGACATTAACTCTAGATCGTCTAGAGAAAGAGCACAGTGAAGACAACTTTTCAAACTAGGAAGCTTCAAATGCCTTATCAAAACCTTTTTTAGTTAAATATTCTCTAGGAGGGGACCCACTGAGGAGTTTAGCGAAAGCGTAGGGGGGAGGGGAGCGGATGGTGTCGTCTTCTTTCACTGAGTTCACATTGAAACTCCGGAATTCAGTGAAACAAGAATAAAATAGAAATATTTGTCGTTTTATATTTTTTCTACACAAATTACTTTGAGTTCTAATACAAGATAATTATTTTCTTAAGACTTGAAGTTATAATGAATATTGATTATTCATTAATTGATTATTAATATAATTACGTTTGATGGAAATGTAAAATTATTTTATACAACAAACTTTTATTACATTTTTGAATAAAACGTTTCCCAGAAGTATTCATGATTGAGATACAGTTCTAGTAACAACTCTCTCATACAAGAAACCTTCGCAGTATTCGCTTCTTTTCTGCAAGCATTCCAAGCCATCGTCTTTTTTTTCTATTTATTGGATTAACATTATTGCTACAAATACAGTTTGCGTCATTTTGTTTTAAAGAACAATTTTTCTGTGTTTTCGTAAATAGTTTCTGCCAGGGAATGTAAATCTTCTCCTCTACTCGCTGCCACAACTTCCAGGACTTGTCTATTACAATGAAACAAAAAAAAGACAGTTTGCTAAAAAAGCGGTTTAGTATGTTTGCGAAACTCCTACTCGCCCGCATAGAGGTAAGCAAATGTTACAGAAGACTTGAAAAAACTAACATCAAACTTCGACTGAATATCTCGTTGTACTTACATAATGTTAGCCGGTTCATTTCGACCTTTTACGCATGACCCTTTTTCAAAACGCTCTTTCTTTTTAGCCTCAAATTTAGTTTTAATGTGCTTGTGGCCAGCGTGAGTTGGACGAATATCACACCATGGAGCATCTAAAAACATGTAATATTAAATAAAGTTGAGTAGGAAATCAAGAAAGTCAGTGAAAGGAAAGTATAGTGCAAGGGAAAGAACAGAAAAAGTAGATAGCGAGTCAGTATCGCCGAGGATAAGGTGCCCACACAACTCGCACTTATCCTTTAATTTTTCATTTCATTTTGACAAAATCGTTTATTTGAAACGTGATATTTTTGAATTGTTGACATTTTGAACGAAGCAGCTGTTTGAACAGTGCTTATCCCACGGTAATGCCTTGAAGCAGGAGTCCATCACTAATGGCTCCTGCTTGAAGGTAATTAGTCACGCATTCTGTCACGCACCTTGCGTTACTAATGCAAATAAGGATGTAAACAAACCTCTACCTGTTTCGATAAGAAGCCTCTCAGAAGGAATCGTTTTCATGACTTCGATATTTTCTGCCGTTTTCAAAGAACTAATATAAGAAAGAAAATACTGTGAATATAGTTTGGAGCGATGATTATTATTTTTATTTCTTTTTCACACACGTACCAGCCAGTAATACCAATATATAGCCCTTGGTCTAAGTAATCGCTCGCTTCTTCTTTCGTACCAGTAAAACAGTGTGCCTGGCGAATCAAAGGAAACATTTGTCAATATGAATTACATTTACACTACAACCTGTTCAGGCCACGTTTATGTGCACGATAAACAAATGCCGCTTTTATACTACTAGTGCTACTTCTTGCTACTAACGATCGCCATAAATGGCAACCACTACCACATGGTTTTTTATTCCACAACGAAATAGTTAAATCAAAAGATTGATGAATCAAAAGAATGGCATACTACTTCTTGTAGTGCCTTTGGAAGCGCACATGCGAAATACTAAACACAGTATCCAGTGATACAAGGAAAGTTAGGATACATTATACCGAAACACACACGCTAATGGGGTGTTATTAGAGTGCGACTCGACCGTGCGCGAGGCATCGGGAGAAGCGTAGAAATGGTTTTAGACCCCGAAATGGAAATCTAACCAAGCAACTTAGGGTTACTATCAGATCAGCCACAAATTAGGCGATACAATGATAGCACTCCTAAGCCGCCACTGCGCTTCCGAACCTCCTTTCTCTTGGTAAGCTATTTATCCCTGGATTGCGTGTAAGATTTAGACGTGTGGGAGATCGAAAAAAAACTTTTTTCAGATTAAAGTGATCGGCAGTAGATCCGAAACAGTATTTTTCTTAAATGAATAGCGGTTTTTCTTTATACTGAGTAAAAGATATATAATAATTTTAGAGAAATTTCAAAGTTGAACGATCAAAACCGAAGCGCATGCGCAATTAGAACTTTCGAATATCACTGACATGCGTGAAATTTATGCTTTAAAAGATTCGCGGTAATACAAAACAAAATTCTCTTGAGCTTTTTTATTGATTTTTATATTTACGATTACGAATAGAAATACTCCAAAATCGAAAAAAAAAAAAAATTCTACCGTTTCATCGATAAAACTCTAAACAGCCAACACACGGCAATTACCATAAACCTAGCAAAAATCAAATGACTTAATCTCTACAAATATAACCAGTTTTTAGCTCTCTTAAATCGCAAGTTGGGCTGTGAAAAATCGTTTTAGCAACAAGGAAAATAATGAACTGGCAAAATCCAGAGTGCTGGAAAATGGACTGCTGGATGTTGGAATGAAATGATGTTTCATGGAAAAGAGTTATCAACATACCACACCACCAACAAAACGATCTCTGTTCCTTCTTATAATATCTGTAAAGAAAAGATATAAATATGATTCAACTACTGCATTAGAACAAAGTCAAGAAAGTATAGTTGATAACAATGACTAACCAATAAATTCTTGGTGAGCACTTCTTGAATGTAAAAAAACTGGTAGATTTACAGCCTCTGTGAGTTCAAACTGCTTTTCAAAGTACCTACAAATGAGAAATAACTTCTTTTGAAATGTTAAGATGTGGAAAATCAAAAATAATGATTGTTATAGTCAAGCTGAGACTATGCAGGACTCCTCTTGTGGACCTGAGACACTTTTCACTGATTTCCTTTGCTTTACAAATTCAAAAATTTAACTGATTTCAATTTAATATTATGCACTTGCATTACTTTAATTGTAAATCTTTAGGGCAAAAATGAAGTCTGTCAAAATCTGGAATGAAAGAAAAAAAATCAGTATAATTATGTAAAATAATCTCAATATTTCTTGATCAGTGAGTAAGTGTATACAGGTTATAAGAAATGTGGTCAAGACTACTTCTTCTACTGAATCCCCATCTCCCCAACCGCAACTCCCTTCCCATTGTCAATGTCAAAACTCGGAGTCTGTCCTTGTATACCACAGGAAGCCCAGTTTTTGGAGTTTTTCCAAACATCTGGGCTCTCTTTGTGTACTGGAAAATACATATTCTTTGTAAACTTTGTTTTATTGTTATTGTGTCTGGACCTGGTTCCTTAATATCTTGAGCAGCTAAGGTATTTACACTCATACAGTATCTTAGCATTTGCTGGTTAGATCTAATTACCCAGTCCACACTCTCCTAATGCTATCACTTTTCCTTGGTTCTCTTTGGCAAGTGAAATCAACTCATTCAAATAACCATCAGGATTTGCTGCTTTGCTTTCAAACTCTCCACAACGTGTAGGGTGACATCCAACAGTACAATGGAGAGAATCTAATATTAGAAATTTTAAAGAAAAAATGTCAAAAATGTCAAAAGAAAAGAAGGAAATAAAAGAATACTTTACCATGTGTTTTTGCAAGTTCCAAGGCTTTTGTACTTTCCTCCAAATTTCCTCCAGTTATTATCATCTGGAAACATCATTTAGAAGATGAATAAAAATCTGGTTAAAATTCGGAAATTGCCATGAACCAGGATTCCATTAATACTAACTTTCTTCATTCCTATGTTGAAAGCTCTCTCTAGAACGTCTTGGAAATCATCTGTGAAAATGTGATATATCAGATTTAAATCTCACTGATTTTCCCGGTTGTTTTTGCATGGATTCAAAAATTTCAGCTTACCAGTATGCGCCTGTTTACCATGATAACAGCCTCTAAACATTGGATCTGGTTGTTTTTAAAATAAGAAAAATTACGTTTATTTTAATGAACAGTATAAAGCTTAAGTTAAGTTTAAAGACTTCATCTTATACAACAACAGCATCCAAAACCATTTTTGAAGCCATAAGTAAACTCACCCGTCAAATTCACTCCTATATCTGAAATAATTAAAAAGAATAAAAATTAATCATGGAACAATCAGAATCAAAAATCTCTACCTCTAAAAATTATGACAAACTTTTACCGATAAACCGCAGCGTTTTTTCAGCCATTTTGCGAATCATCGCCACCACCACAGGTATCCCAACTGTTGTTTAACCTTCTTTAACCGGTAACCCTGTGGTTTTGTGGTTCATGCATACATTTTGTGCATGATGGCAGCTGCGGAGCTAGGGATGCATGAATTTACGTAGTTGTTTGTATTATAACAACAGTATATTTATTGGGAACGATTTGCGTTATGGTTCAAGCATTAATTTGTTGAGTCATGGTCGACGTCACTATTACTGTTCATCACCGGACAAAAGAATAAAACGCGATTTGTCGACCAAGGCATCTGTCACTCGCAGATTCAATAAGCATAACGCTTGGAGATTGTTTGTGACGTTATTGCGGCTGTTTACCAAAGATTGCTTTATCTTCTATCGAATCTAAACTACGAAATTGTCCTCTGCTAAGGTTTTTATAGCTGCAGTTATTTCAAGAGGTTTTAGAGAGTTTGTTCCACTTGGGTTTGTGAGGGCATGGCTTTGAAGGGCCGACGTATTGGTGGAAGTCGAACACTTCTGCTGCTTTCCGTGTTCACGTTTTCTTTTTTCCTTGTTTGGAGTTATGGTAAGTACAGCTAGTTGTAGAAAAGAAAAGCTTTTTATTCGCCAAATGCCAAAAGGGAATGCTTAATTTGCAATGTTTTAGAAAAAGCCAATAACTACATGTAAGTTACGGTTAAGTTACATGTCAAACATTGCTGCTCAAATAAAACTTCTCGGGATATATAGAGCTAGTCAAACAAAAACTAAATACACTAATTTAATTCTTGATACTTACTCGGAGGAATCAAGTAGAATCATAGCGATTATTTTTTAAGTGAAGTTTATCGTTCAGAGTTGCATAACAAGCTAAAATTTATGTAAAATAGAAATAACAGCAGTAGCCAGATTGAAGGTATTAAGCTTAATAGGCATTCAAACTTAGCCATTATGTCGGATTATATTAATCGTGTAGTTGGTATATTGGTTAAAGTTCTTCTGAGATATCTTGTAAACTGATACCATATATGCACCTGAATCTGAAAGATCGATTAGATATACATGTAAGACCAATATTCAAATTTTTATATTTTTTCACCATACAGTAAGGTGTTATCGGCCCATTTCCTATCATTTTCCTTTTTGTTTAGATTTCTTTCTTTTCTGTCTTTTGTCTGTATTAATTCTAGCCTGACAAGAACAGATGTGTGCAGGCAGCAGAGAAATATGTCTTAGGAGGGGGACATTGGGGGGTTCTGGATCCCGCAATACCGCAAAAAATTTTCGGAAATCCCGCAATACCGCATAGGAATATCGTAAATCCCGCGTACCGCAAAAAAAAAAATAATAATAAAAAAAAATATTACAATTTAAACTTTTTTGGGCGAATTGTAAATATCGTATATGACAAGCCACGCAGTGCACGTTTTGGATGTGGAAACAAAGAAATCGCCATTTTATCGACTTAGCTTTTTTTACTACGACTCACTTTAAACACTTTGTGTGACTAAAACGTAAGGTATCAATATTTTACAGTTGTAGAAGCGATCTACATTTAAAGGGATTGAATACTGGAGAAACGCCTCGTAACTGAAGTAACTTTACTGGGTTTTCGTTCTTGAACTATATTGGCGATAAACTGTTGAATACATTGGCGACGATTATCGTGGCGGTTCTAAATAAAGTTAAACACAATAATTTACAACTTGAAGTTCGATTAATGCCAAAAGAATGGTTGAAATACCTCATGGTATTCTCTCCTCATCAGCTTGAACGTTCTTGCAACGGAAACTTTATACACGAATTAACATGAATTATAAAGATTAAATTTGGCGGCAATTTCCTCTGACCAGTAACGCTAGATTCTACAACAGTAATCGGTAGATCTGACCTTCAGTATAGAATGGAGCATTCATCAGATTCATATATTATACTCATATATCAGTCGTCAGCGTCGTAGGTCGTCTCCAGCTTTCCACGATAAATACATGTCACTATTATAATCACGAAACTATCAGTTAATAACATCAAGTAGTGCACGGTCATGTATCAGAACAACTTACCTAAAGAAGAAGACGGTTGTTGAAACATGTTCGCCTCCCTTTCCTTCTTCATAGAAGAAGGAAACGCACGCATTCTATTATGCTTGATTTACTGATCAAGGAAATGTGGCACACTTCTTTACTGAGCATGATTACAATAAAGAATAATGCTGAAAAGGTCTGTAAACGCACGAGATTACCAGGTCAAACCAGATACTTGCACGACCTTGCGCTGCTTACTTGACTCTACAGGTCGCTGATCAAGTTACATTTAAGATAATCTTCGTTTATGATTGGTTCTTAATTGAAATATGACATATGATATCCAATTCCTTAGCTTGAGATGACAAAAAGGTCAAGCCAATGTAACTAAACTACAACGACTACAAAATCCCGCATACCGCTGGGCTAAAATGATATCGCAATACCGCAATTCGAAAATGTTTTTCCCGCAATCTCGCATCTTAAAGCTGTAAATATCGCATATCGCACGGATCGCAAATCCCGCATTACCGCAAGATTTTGATCATTTTACCGCAATACCGCATTAAAAAATGGTCAATACCGCAATACCGCAAACCCCAAGGTCCCCCTCTCTTAGCTATATATATGCATGTACTTTGGTTCATTATAATAAATTATTATTTTTAATCATTATATGGTTACATATATGCTGGGAATATGTTAATTTTAGCAAAAGCACATTAGTGGAGGAGAATTATTGGAAAGTTTGTAAAATGTTTCTAAAAGAATCCATTGTTGTTCAATTTCAGATCAAGTCCACCAATATGAAGATGTTTCATTTAAAAAGTCGAAAATTCCACTGGAATTTTCTAAAGAGTTTCCACATTCCCTCCGACAGCGGAGAGATATAAAACCTACACAGAACAATGTGTCAGCAGATAACATAACAGTAAGCTTAAAATGAAATAACAGTTAAGAGGAGAGTTTTTCAATGACGAGCAATAAGGCGAAAAGCGCCAAAAACTAGACCATTGTGCGAGTGTTAATCCAAACATTCGTTCTGGATTAACACTCAAATCCTTTTTCTGTGGGTTAAAAACTGATGTACCAAGATAAATTACCTGTTTAAATACGGATTTTTGAATTGTACAAAGACTTTTTCTTGACGTTGTATTGGGATTAAGCTTTTTCAAGCTGAAGTAAATTAAGAAAACATACTGTCAGCAAATGAGCAAATGAGGGCCTAAACCTCATTTTAGAACCAAATTTTCGCTTTGGATTGATCAACACTTTGATTCAACTCTCATTGGCCAAAACTACTTACAAACAACTTAAATTTTCTGACAGAAATGATTTTATTTTTGTACAACAGCTATTATTCAACTCAGGAGTTGAAGAATAGCTTTAATGTCCTTTAGTCTGCTCGAACTTGAAAAAAATCCCCTCTTAAATCAATTAACTGTATTCATTTTTTCATTAATCTATTAGTATCTCTAACTAACATTAATATTATTACTATGATAAATTATAAATTTTTACATTAAGCAACATCCATAAAGTAAAATATTTTTGCCCTATATATACCGTAGGGTGATATCGTATGAAATCAAGATGGTATTATGGACAGGTACATGTATTGGGAGACTTTTGTATCCAAATAAGAATAAAATAAAACTAAGTATATATACTTAATATATATTACATATAATACATTATATATGTAATATATAGTTATATAGCAAAGTGTATAATGGGACAACAGGGTACGTATAGTGTTTCAGCCAGGTTTCAGCACATGTGTACTTGTAATGTATCCAAATAAGAATAAAATAAAATACAGTATATAAACTAAATATATATTACATATTATACACATTTGTGTATAACTTTGCCATAATGATAATATTGTTTTTAATAGGATGACCATAAATACTATAAAACACTGCTTTTGAAGAATGGGTATTCTCATTACTGGATGGAAGACTCTGCTAAATCTCCCTTTAAAAAGGACACCTACTTGTCTAATGGAGCTCTGAGATCCAAGGTAAAAACTTAGATACCAGATGATACTGATAAGATAGAGTGGTTTTCGTATGACTGGGAAACAGTATGGTCACCGCACAACACAGTTACGACACAGTTACGGCATTTGAATGTTTTTATAGAAATTAAGGTTATACTGATACGGTCACGGTACGGACCGTACCATTTCCCACTCATATGAAAACCGCTCTATTGTGTACATCCTAATGCTAAAAATGGTATCAGGATGATTTTTCTCAGGTTATAGTAAAGAATTTTTAGGGCCCTACTGAGAATCGCTTAATGTGAGTAGGTTTTACCCTCAATAAAGATTATTATTATATTTGTGTACTACCAAGATTGTCTGCCTTTTGTCAGCTGACAGTTGGTTGACAGTTTTGTTTTGTTTTTGTTTGTTTGTCTGTTTGTTTTTTCTTGTCACTTATAGAAACTTGTTGGTAGACAGTTGGTTGAAAGTTTGTAGGTTATCTGCCATTATTACTGATACATGGGATGTGGTGGCCTGTTGGCAAAACCTACATGTCAGTCAACAAAACAGCCAATAGTTTAGCGGATAGAATTTGTTCAGAATTCACTGTCTTGCTCTGTTTTAGTTGGACCTTTGAAATTCTTTACAATTATTGGTATGTTACTTCAAATCCTAGATTAATTTTAATGTTATATTTTTTACAGAATTTTCAGTTGAAATTTACATTCCCATATTATGGTCACCCAGTAACTAATGTTTCCATAACAACAGGAGGTACGTTTTAATGTAATGTTTAATAAACATTAGCAGGTGTGTTATATCAAGTTTAAAACCACAAGGCTACAGGCCAAGTTGTTTATAGACTTGATTATAAAAACACAATTTGCATTGAAGTTTATTAAAGAGCTTTAAAAACTCCAGCAATTGACTCTTATCACGCTGGAGTGAGTTCAAAAAATATCGGATTTATTGAAAAATGGAACTCAAAATCAAATTTGTGTCAAAACTTTGTTGTGTCAGTAAAATTTCAACAACATCATGCTGAAACTGATGAAGATATGAATTTTTTAAATGTAAGCATTTGGTGAAAATTTTTGCAAAGAAATGTATGTGTCTAGCCTGATAACGAGGCTGGGCGTGCATGCGATGCACGTCCACAGTACATTTCTTTGTAAAAATGCTGACTTTCAAAAATTCGTATCTATGTTTGTTTAAGAACAATGTTGTTGAAACTTGGCAGTTTTACTATTTTCAGTAGAAATGATTACATGTACAGATAGACCACATGCATGTATTTGAATTTACATTGATATAAACACAGTTCTAAACAAACTATTTGTATAGTGCTCTGCATATAGAATACATGGCAAAACAAGCCTCAATAGGTCATGAAATTTGATTCATTGTGTTTGTAAAATCATTTTTGCAGGCTTCTTGTATGTTGGTTATGTGAAAACACGCCTTCAAATGAAGGTCATGTACATTGCACCCCTGATGGCATTCTTCAACACATCCATAAGAAAGGACTCTGCTATCTACTACTTTAGCAATGGTATGTAACTTATATATACATGATAATAATATACTATTGAGAATTGTTGCAGCTTGTTTGTTTGCATTCCTGGTTGATTATCAATCTTTTCGTGAGATCAGGGTAAATTCTGTATGTTCATCATAATAGCTTGACATCAAGAAACACAAGTTTTGTCTTGTGTCTGAATGGATAAATTTGCAAACACTTGCTACAAAACAAGCCTTTAAAGCTCAATCAACTTCCAGTTTTCTTATTACTGGTCCACAACATATTGTTACCCATTGCCTGTAGAAACATCAAAACTCATTCGCGTTCACATGATACCCCTTTTGCCCAATCAGAGTAGGATAAAAATGGACTTTGACAGTGATGTTTGTTTCTAATTTATCATAGCTTCACAGTTTACAACACAGTGGTCAAACGTTATTTTACAGAATCAACCTAATGGTAAGATTTCTATTTACTGGAAAATGCCTGTGTTTAAGCCACACATACAGTATTCAAATATAATATTTAATTACTATGGTACACTTAGCATGCATTTTCAGCTGTTTCCTCTCCAGAAAATGTTAATTTGAAGACAGCTGTTTATACAGACTGTCAAATTTCACCTCAGAGACAGTCCTCACTCATACAAACTCCACTATAAATAATACAGATAATATCTAATACCCATTTAACTACTCAAGCATGTTAAGGCCTGGGTTTTGGGCCCATCTGAGAAAAACTATTTTTCTCAATATCTTGACAGGTTTTTGTTTGTATAAGACACAAATCGGTCTAAGAATTGTATTTTAGATCCTTAACTGTTTACCGTAAAAGTTATTGTAATCACGTGACTTATGACGTCATTGAATTGGAAAATAGAAAAAATTAAACTAGGTGGCGAGTGTAGTTTGTCTGCCCTTAAAAGTACTATGAATATACACATCATAATAAGCTTTATAAATTCACGTTTGGAATGGTTGGCTCTCGATTTTGATTAAGGAGATATTGAGTAAAAAGTGATTTGATCATCTGGTCACGTGACCTGTTTTATACTATATCTTCTTAATGAAGAACGTTAGTCAACCATTCCAAACGTGATTTTTTCATGCTTTCAAATTAGACTGTATTTAGGGTATCTGCTATTGTATATCAATATAACTGGCCACCTAGTATTTAAAAGACTGATTTGTTACATTTTCTATGACTAACTGATCACGTGACTAGTCTTTCACAAATATTTTGAGTTAAGGCAATCAAGAAACACAAGTTCTATTGATGTGCCAAATTTCAAATTGTTTGAATATGTGTGTAGGCTGATACTAAAAATCATACTTAAGTTTAAGAATTTGGCTGCTGACCCAGGCCTTAATGTGCTTGAGTAGTAGACTTTAGTGAAAACTATAAAAGCTGCATGAAAATAACTCCCACTATTATTCAAGTCTCTCCTTATTATGGACATCAAACTGTGATCCCAATAGGCAATATGCACCAACAGGTCATGCCATGTGACCCTATCTCCCCTAAATCAAGCAGCAATGGAAAGAACATCTCAATATTAGTAATATAGCAAAGTTTCATAAGAGGTATTACAGGACAAATGACAGTGAATTTAAAGATCGTGCCATCAAACGCATTTTCCTGAAGAAATCTCAAGAATGATTTATCTTATAAATGAAAACTTTGCACTTTAACTAATATTACTGAAGGTGCTTGTTCTATTTTTGGAGTTCATTTTGATGGTTCTGTTTGATTTGTGGGAGATAGGGTCATGTGACCTGTTAGTGCATATCGCCTATTATGTCAGCATTTGGGAAGTGGAATAAAATATATTATTATATGGCTAGATAATTTCCTGAATTCTGATTGGCTAACGCATGGTCTGTATTTTGCCATATCAGGACTGCTGTCCCGGATGAAAAGAAAAGTTTGTGTTTGGCAATATTGTTTTAGCAGGACTTCTCAAAGCCATATAATAAATAAGTTATTAACCTCGTTTGCTCGGTCTGTATGGGAAAATATCAGACCTCGGTCTTTTTGTACAGACCTTGCTGTGCTCGGTCCATACTGTCAGGACCTCGGTCTGATATTTTCCCATACAGACCTCGCGCTCGGTTAATAACCCTTTAATATGATAAATAAATATTGTTGTTGATTTGAGTTTCTAAATTTCTTATCCCATACATTTATTTATACTGTCATTCTTGTCATGTGTTTCAGCTAGTGCTTTCACATTCCAATGTACTCTATTCAAAGATGGAAGAATTGTTTTTGCTTACAAAACTGTAAGTCATATAATTATACTGAATCTTATGTTGTCTGTTATATTATTACATGTACCTCAGATATATTTGTTTTATGTGTTTGACATCTCTCTGTGTACTGATGTCTTTTAAAAATGAATTATAGCTTCCTATACCTGCATCAAGTATTCCAGAATCTCCAGAACATCATGTGAAAGTTGGGATCTCAGACTCTTTCATTGGATACAGGTGGTGGGTTGTTAGGGGAAAATGTAAGTAGCTTAAAGCAGCTAAGTTCCTCATTTAACTGGTATTTGGCATGTAAGCGAAGAAGATGGCAGCCAGATTGTCTGCTTTCTAAATTCAAACTCTGTCTCTATTTTGTAATTTTGTGTGTGTATGTGTATAATTAAATAATCTTTAATATGTGTATTATCATTTGATAGAATTTGTACCTATATATCTCCGTCATCTTAGCAATGTAAAATGTATAACTGTCATCTGGTCCTAACCCATCTTTAGCTTTCAAGTTATTTGTTAGGACCAGTTAACCTTTTCTAATTTAAAATTGAATTATTATATACTGCATGTAAACTATTATATTTTATCAAAGGTACAATAAAAACAAATTGTTGCAATAGGCCATATGCACTAACAGGTCACGTGACTCCTGTCATCTCCCCTAAATCAAGCAGCACCATCAAAATGAACTCCAATAAATGAAAGAGCATTTAGGGGAGATAGTGTCACATGACCTGTTAGTGCATATGGCCTATTGTTGTTACTTCAAGTATCCCTCTCCAATGATGGAAATAACGGCATATCATGATTTTTCTCTTTTAGTGCACAGATTAAGGATCTTCTGGATCTACCACAGTGTGAAATACCCAATGACAAACATTAAATCAAACTCACTGCTGATTATAACTCCACTGCTAAGTAAGTACAGTATTATGCTCAGCATCTCTATCTGGTTATCTTGACCCCATTTCACAAAGGGTACCTAACTATATGAGTACTGGTAAATTGAAAATTGCAAGGATTTAAAACTACTTCATTCATTTCCAGAAGCCAGAACTGCTTAATATGCAATTTTAATTGTCTTATTTTATAGAGTTTATTTGTACAAATTCCCTTTAGTTTACAATACAGGTATTTGTTATATTTGAGTTTACTAGTACTCATAAGTTATGGACAGGCTAGAAAGAAACAATGTAACATTTTTATGAGCAAGCAAGAGTTCACTGACTGGAAAATGGATTGCAGTAGCTGGTGGATTAAATAAAATATAATTATAATTGGTAGGTTGTCAATGTATTATGAGGGCTTCTTCCAAATGCATATTCTTAGCTACCAGCTCCCCTCAACAGCCACCCTTATGAAACCTCAAAATGGGTTCAACATTTTATTTGCCTACTGATATAACTGATGTTTTGTAGACTGTGTAATGGGCAAGAATTGTACCCAGTGCTTAAACATAGCAGGAATGACAGACTTCTCTTGTGCTTGGTGTTCACAGTTGAAAAGGTACAAATGACATCACACACTGATACCTTACCAACCACTCATTGACACCTTACCAATCACTTACTGACACCTTACCCACTACTTACTAACACCTTACCAAGCACTTACTGACACCTTACCAACCATTTACTGATACCTTATTACCAACCACATATTGACATCTTACTACTTATATTGACACCTTACCAACCACATACTGACACATATATATAATTACCAACTACTTACTAACACCTTACCAACCACTTACTAACACCTTACCAACCACTTACTAACACTCATTGACACCTTACCAATCACTTACTGACACCTTACCCACTACTTACTAACACCTTACCAAGCACTTACTGACACCTTACCAAGCACTTACTGACACGTTACCAACCATTTACTGATACCTTACCAACCACATATTGACATCTTACCTACTACTTATATTGACACCTTACCAACCACATACTGACACATATATATAATTACCAACCACTTACTAACACCTTACCAACCACTTACTGACACCTTACCAACCATTTACTGACACCTTACCCACTACTTACTAACACCTTACCAACCACTTACTGACACCTTACCAACCACTTACTGACACCTTACCAACCACTTACTGACACCTTACCAACCACTTACTGACACCTTACCAACCACTTACTGACACCTTACCAACTACTGACACCTTATTTACCAACCACTTAGCTGTCTCCTAATCAACTACAGTTTCCTGACACTTTACCAACTACTTCCTGACACCTTACAAAACACCTATTGTAACCTTACCAACCACTTCCTAACCACCTTACCAATTGTTTCACTTTGCATTTAAATTCCTGTTGGTTGATCTGGCTAGTTGCTGCCAATCATCTCTTGTTTTCATTAACTCACAGGTATTATCATTAATAAACAGAGTAGGACGAGATCTAAGTTTCACTGTTTTGATGGATGTATGTTGATCCAAGACTTGGTTGAACAATTCATTAGTGGCTTAGGTTTTTACTTAATTCTACATCTAGCTTTTTTATCGCCTTGGCAAGATTAATTTTCTTTTCTTTTTTTTAAGCAATATAAAATGCGCGCGCATGTCTCTGTACTGTAATATAAACACGATGGAAGATGTAGAGCAAGAGAAAAGCAAGATTAGGAACACGAGGTGTAGCCGAGTGTTTCTCTTGCTTTTTGAGTGCTCAACATCTTCAAGAGTGTTTATATCACAGTACAGAGACATAAGTGATCGTTTTATATTGCTTTTATAAAATATTTTCGACATTTTTTGAGCAAGCCATGTCTCTGTCCTCTGATATAAACATGGTAGCCAGCCAATCAGTGCGTGCATTATATCTCAAATATTTTATAAAATTTTAATATAAAATAAGTTTGACAGAGCCAAGTTTTTTCTAAGTATTTTTTTAGTTTTTAGTTTGTAATATGTAAAGCACCTTAGAGCCTGGATAAGGTGCTTGAGAAATAATACATTATTATTATTATTATTATTCATTAAAGGCATGAACTGAATTGCATAACCACTGACACATTACTGACTCGTTGGTTTTTTAAAATATCTCCAAACTGTTTGATCCATTCTGACATAAACCAATTTATGACTTTCTAGTACATAGTCCAGTTGTACTAGTTTTACATATACATGACTTGTTTGCTTTCAGATGTTCTGATGGATTAGACAGACATCGTGTTGAATGGTTTTCTAAAGGATGTAACAGACTATCAGTTTCAAAGGTAAAAAATTAACAAAATTTAGACCCAGCTTAAAACATTTGCTTTAAATTATCACAGAGATGCCGTCTTGAATTTGCATTGTTTGACATCTTTGTTTCTAATATGGAAGCGAGCCACACTTGACCTTGTTTTTATGTAAGAAACAAAGACGATCTGTTTCAAGATGGCATCTCCGTGTCTAAAGCAAATGAACTCCAAGTTCATTAAGCAATCTCAAAATCCAATGTATTTTGTATTAAATAATTCTAATATTATTTATTATTCTGCAGTATGCAAATTGCCCCAAAGAAAAGAGTAAGAATAGTCAAGTTCATTCTGATTCAAAGGGTAATAGATCATCTAGATCTTCAGGTGTGAAAGCAGGTGTCATTATTGCAGTCTGTATTGTGCTGGTAATTGTTATCGCTGTTGGAGCATGGTGTTTTTATGCGTATACCCATCCTGTTTCAAGATCTGGACTATGGCTGATTGAGGTAATGTTCTTGATATGGAAGACAGTGGTATTTGACCAGCTTAGAATACTTCATTCTTCTGTAATGATATTATGTTAATATGCAATTTGAAGTTCTAGTTGATGTTTCATACTTTGCATCTACAGGATATATACTTGGATGTATATATATAGTTTACCTATTTGAAAGAATGTTAATGTTGAAGATCTAAATCTGAGATCTGAAATTGCATAATATTAACTAGCTGCAAAGTTTGATACCAACAGAGCTAAATGTTGTAGTTTGTTACATGTAATTGTAATATTATGACTTTTGAGTTAGAATTGTGACATGATACATCACTGTTAATGCATGCAAGACCTGTCATATCACATGTGGAGTGTTTTTGTATGACTGTGAAAACAGCTCAGCCATGGCATGACACAGTTACTGCAGGGATTAATAAAGGCCCACTTGGATGAAAATTGATGAAAATTGGAAACTGATTATTTCTATCTGAAGATGAATGAAGTTAAATAGCTAGCTATCATCTGCCCAACAATGTGCATTTCAAGCTCATTATCAAAAAGGAATTTTGATATGGTCTAAAAGAACAATAGGTTTGAGTAAATGACATCATTCACATGTACTCACAATTTAAAAGCTAATTAAAATATGAAGATTTCTATTTGTCTCATTTGAATGTAAAGAAAATGTTGCTTTTGTAGATGATTTGGAGTCGAATATATCCTTATTAGTCTCTTCTCTTGTCCCCAGCTTCGCCATAAGCCTGCAAAACTTTTCAGAAGAGCCACTGAAGCTGCTGGTACAACTTCTACTGGAGCTACAACAGGGACCAGCATTGCATAGAACGGTTGTTTACAGGCTGCTCTTCAAGTGGAATGGTTACAGTTAGCAATCTGCTTACTACATGTAAAAGGAATATGTTGAGAGAATAGTAAGCTTCTTTAAAACATTCGTCATATCAATTCTATACATGAAATGGAAAAATAATATTCCTTTTTGTTTTTGCAAACGTTTTCAATCACTTATTTTGGGAACTAACAAGTGTTGGAAAAGAAGATGAACCAATGAGACGTTGTTCATAGCTGCCTATGCAAGTTATAAAACAGACAAATAAAATCTTTTGAACTAATTATTCCCAAAGGGAATTGGAAAAATTACTTAATAAACGGAATATTCATGTACTAGATGAACTGCCTGATGATGATCTAAGTGATCAAAAACATTTGCCAAAACAAACAGGAATATTATTTTACCATTTTATGTATAGAATAGAGTGCTTACAAAGTATCTGTGAAAAACTTTCTAAGGAATTGCACTAATTTGCACTAATTAAACAATAGGAAACAAAGGATTTTGCACTATTTAGTACTGACAATTTTGTTTGCTAACTTTTTCACGGATATATTGTAAGCACTCTAGTAAGCTTAATTATTATTAATTAGCAAATTGTTGCATTTGCATAATCCACAAGCACTGTTTATTCTAATCCCTGCACAGATCAGGGTTCACAACTGCCCAACTGCCAGGATTTTTCATCACACAACGCAGGTTGAGAAGTGTTGCATGATGAAAACCCTGATGGCTGGAAAGAGGACCAGGAAAAATGGAGGATTGGAGTACATAAGCATTATAACTTCTTGCTTTAGAGTCGTTTTCGTATGAGTGGGAAACTTACCTGTATCCGTATCATAACTTGTACCAGTATCATAGTTTCTATAAAAACATTCGAAATTCCTGCTGTAACCGTATCATATTGTAACCATACAGTGTTCCCACTCATACAGAAAGGTCACTCTATTTTGACTAATTATTGGTAATTATAGATGTGAGTCAGTATGTGTATGCTTTGTAAATACAGGTGCAGATCGAGTCATTTTCATTACTTAAATTGTGAATTGAAAATAATAGAAATAAAGTATTCAAGTTCATTAAGGTTAATTAAGTCAAATCACTAATTTAAAACAATCCTTGCAAATAAGCTCACAGTTTTTGTCAGCAAACAGATATTGTCTATGTTGGAAAATATTTTCAGAAAGTTCAAGAAGCCCATAAATTTAGCCATTGTTTTGGGAGTGAAATTGTACATCCATTTTGGGAGATGCAGGTATTTCAAAGTTTTTCAGATGTAAGTACAGTGTAGTGTGAACAATGTTACATAACTTAAGCAAAAAGTAAAAATTTGATCAAGTTGATATTAAGTAAGCAATCCCATTTATGTGAATGTAGCTACAAAGTCTGTAGGTTATATTTACAGCACAATTTGTTAATTAAGTTCAGTTCAAACGTCGAACTTTTTCCACGTTGAATCTAATAGTTGCATTTTTTTACTTTAGACGTGAGGCGTCTAAACCAATTGAATATAACAGATTCAATTAAGTCTTAAATCAATAATTATATATTTATTTTACTTAAATCTCATCTTGAATTCAATTGGTTTGAATACCACACTTCTCAAGTAAAAAAATGCAACTATTAGATTTGACACAGGAAAAGTTCGATGTTTTAACTGGGCCTAAGAGAATTTTTTCAATGTTGAGTAATGATATTGGCTGAATGTGCCAAAAACTAGCCCTTGGTGCAAGTTTTAATTCAAATTTTCACTTTGGATTTTAGAATTAACCTAAAGTTCTCTTTAAAACTGTCTTTAGAATTGTACAAAGTTGTTTTCTTGAATGTGTATGAAAATTTAGCTTTTTCAAGCTGAATGTAAAGAATATATATAGCAAATTAGCGAATGAAGGCCTCAGTAAAATTTCATTTTGGATTGAAATTTTTGCTGTGGATTAACACTTTGATTTGACTTTCATCAGCCAAAACTACTGAGTCGACATACAATGTAAACTTTCTGAAAGAAATGACTTGATAGCTAGGTTTGTACAATGGCTACTCTTCAACAGAATAGTTTTTGTTGCTCACTGCTCGATATTATGAAAAAAAATCTCTTAACCTTATTCATCAAATGAGATGACTTTTTGTAGCTTTTAAAGTCAACTTTTAGATTAGTTGCACATGATTTACCTTTTTGTATTTATTTACCACCACTGTAGTTACTTTAATTCAGTCCATGTTAGTTGGGTTATCCCAGTTGAGTTCCGTTTTTCGAAAACTGATGTTTATTGAATCATTACAAACCAAAAATATAATGTATGAATTCAATGTCACTGTGTGAATTTTCAATTTTGTAACACACTTAAATGAGTAGCAGCTATAATGTGAATATTAGGGGCCACTGTAATAGCCAACTTCTGAGTTACACTTCACTTGCCATATACAAAGTATCAAGATGAGGATACATGCATAAAGCTTGTTATTCGTAACAAGACAAAAGTTTTAGCACGAAGCCTCCTTCCGAGTGCCTTTGTGTCTGACAGCTGGTGAAGCATATCTCGCAACTGGACTATTTAATACTTTCAATCCCAAACTTTACAAAACCTGGTTTCAAAAGCAATTTTTTTTGTATTTCAGTGCTCAATTTTGAGCCTAATACTTTTGCTTTATTAACTGTTTACCTTTGTCAATAATTATGTTAGTTTAATAATTGGCAAGGCTCCCTAATTTTGGAGAACCATTAATGTCTGACCCCTAATACTTACATTGCCTGAGCAGTTACTTATAATAATTTTGTTTGAGATAGAATTGATTGCACGATACAAGCATTTATATTGAATAGCACAATTAAGAATTCACATAAAACTTTATTTACAAAATATCCTCACTCTGTGCAAAATTATCAATGTATATAAATTCACAAATGCTTTCAAAATAGACTTTTTTAGAATATAACTTAAAATACACTTTTCTGTATTAATGCTTATTTAAGTAAAATGATTGCACTTTAATTACAATGCATTGTGTGGTAGTGCTATTGATGTCACGTTCTCCATACTGAAAAAGTTGGTTGGTTTATATGTTGTGCAACTCTAGTGTTTTCTGGACCATTTATACTTTGATCGCCTTCCAGTACGTCATTTCCAACAGAGGAATATTCTGAAAGTTTAGAAAACACAACATTTCAGCTCAGGCATGATTTATGCTATGTAGTGTTCACTGTTTTTTTTGTAGATTTTGTACTGAAAGACAAAAAGTGATGCACAGTGACTGATAGTGTCAGTTCATGTGCTAGCTATCATACTAAACTCAAAATTCTTCAAGTTTTTCCACATCTTATCCATGGGCAGTGATCATTCTTTGCCCTTCCTTTTCACATTAGAGGGCTTTAAATATAAAAATATATTGAGCTCTAAAGTGAAATGAATTTATGGCAGAGATCAATCTGAGATCTCTAATGTCTGTAAGTAAACATTCTCCATAGGGTACCATACAACCATTGCATAGTATATATAGTATTACATGTACAAGCTTGCTGTATATACTTTACCTTGACTATCATAATTTAGTGTTTGTTTCACACCAAATGGGTCTCTCTGTAATATGTAAGCTGATCCAGGTCTTGAGAAAGAAGCCTTGATGAGGAAAAAAATGTTGATTTTATGAGTTCAGTGTTAATTAACACTGGCCATAATTTGCGATCAATGTTAGAACAACCCACACAAGTACTTGGTCAGGTTGCTTGAAGGCGGGTTAGCACTTGTCTAAGTCTTAAGAACATGTTCAGTTTTAACCCTGGGTGTATTCAAGGCTTTAAACCCGCCTTTGAGCATTTAATTAGTGGACCTTGATGACTAACCAGTTTAGATGAACTGCCTGGCCTGATTCCTGTTGATGCTGCATTCATCTCTTGGTTCGACAACTGTTCACACAAAACAGTGTTACTTTAAAATGCTGCTGGGTGTGGTCAATGGGGGGGGTGTGTGTGTGTGGAGGGGGGGGGGGGAGTTTTTGCTATCCTTGGTTAGTTAACTGAACTTACAAAATGTTCTTGATACCATGGGTGGAGTTGGTTTAAATGTGGTTGGAGTGTAATAGGTACACTGAGTGAGTGATTCAACTATTAAAATGTTAACATTATATAAGAGTGTCATAAACTGTGCAAGTGTGCATAGAGACAGGGACTTTCCAGTACCCTTTGGCAACTAAAATGTATTAGTTAGATGTGAATGTTTCTTCGTGTGGATGTGTTGATTTTAGCTCAGAAAAAGTCCAAGCCCTCAGTGTGGTTTGAACCCACGACCTTCAGATTTCCAGTCTGACGTTCAACCGAGCTATTTGAAGGTTCTAGTTGCAAGCAGGTTGAAGTTCATTATTTATGCTGAACACACACCGGTAGGATGTCAGATAATAACCTGAGCAGAAAGATTTGCACAGAAACTGCAGAACTACAACAAAATTTAATTGTTGTTAACTTACATTTAATGTAAGTTAATGAATGGATTAATTGTCTGTATGAATCATTCCTCTTGGGTTATCAGACAATGTCCATCCTGCGTGGTTGAGCATTGGACCGGAAATCCAAAGGTTGTGGGTTGAAACCACCCTGAGGGCTTGTTTTTTTTTTCTGAGCTAAAGTCCACACTCCAAGAAGCATTTCTGAGTGACAATCCATTCATTAATGAGCTTTTATCAGGTATTTTTAAATTCGTAAAACAGAAAAAGAATTACCATAGCTGGAAAGAGAATGTTAAAATTAGCAAGACAGTGAAGTTTGAAGGAATTAACTCAAAAAAATCCAAAACTCGCGAGAATATGAATTTTTGAAAAGTGTGAATTTGTAAGAAAACCTTCGCTGGTAGGCATCTCTTGCCTACCAGCGAATGTTTTCATACAAAATTTCGATTTTGGAAAATTCATATCTTCGTGAGTTTGAAAGTTACTTCATTCAAACTTCACAGTTTTACTCATTTTGACGTGCTCTTTCCAGCTATGGTAATTATATTTCTGTACTGTGACTTTTGGAATTACATGATAAAAGCTCATTAAAATGTAGTTTTAAAAATGCAAAAAAAAAAAGAAAAAAAAAGAGCCTGGATATCAAAAAGTAAGTTTATCTGGTATGAAATTAAAGTGGGGAATGTGGAGGTTCAATCAAAATGCTACATATCTTTTTATACTAGTGTGTACCTTTCTTATAATGCCTTTTTCAATGAGCTCTTGTTTTGTTGTTCTATTACACTGTAAAGCTGGAAGACAAAGTTGACAAAAAATAGGTGAAACAAGTCCATAAATCAGTAAAACTTCCTGTATAATGCCCTCTATCTTATATCATCTGCAGGTGTTAAGGAAGATAAAAAGATAAGAACTAATGTGATGATAACATGATCCATTATGTGAAGCTTTTATCAGCAGGTGTCAGTATACAGCTATTTTTACCTGCAAAGTGAGGCCAAATCTTTTCAGATGCTGAGGCAAAATCCTTAGGTGTTCTTGAAAGTACAGACATATAAATGTTATCATAACATCAACTAAAAACTCTTTGACACAAACATTTTATGTTATACATCTGTCATTTTGTAGTACACATATCATATCATACCTTCCTTCTGAATCTGGCATATCAGGATTAGCATGTTTTTCTAAAAGTAGCATCACTAACTATAAGAATACAATATAACAAATTAATATCAAAATATAAAATAATGATCAAAGGCTATCAAAGTAAGAATCACAGAACCTTTCCATGCTCTTGAAATGTAGCTGCATGAAGAGGTGTCCATCCTGTTCCTTTGTTTTGTACATTCACCTCTGAAATTAAATTAAAGTGTATTAGGTAAGAAGACATATAAGTATAGAGCAGATTTCATATGATTGTGAAACAGACCACGCCATGCTGTGACCGTGTCAATGCCGTGATGTCTATAAAAACATTTGAAATTCCTGCCATAACTGTGCCGTGACTGTGTGGTGCTGTTTTGACAGTCATACGAAATTTACTCTATAGATAGGTTTTTGTATATGTACAAAACATCTGATAGAGTAGATTTCAGATAGTATGGATTGATACTAGAGCAAGCAACTCCTTTCGACTAGTTAGGGCATTTTGTGCCAGGAAGGAGGCAAAACCCCAAGTGGGAGAGGGAAAAGTGCCTTCTCAATTCAAATTTCTTTCCCTCATCCTTGTCTCCATCCTTTTTCTCTGATATTCTCGGTTTTCCACCACATTTTTAACACAAATATTAAAACTCCTTTGAGAATACCAAGACAATAGTGAAAACTATAGCTGCACAACAAAAGAAGTTCCAGAATGGGATTCTGGAAGTGAAGGTATGAAAATTAATGTCATAAGGAAAGGGCTTGTACAGAGGGTTGGGTTTGTGGGACTTGCTGGGCTCATTGTTCCTGGCTTAAGTTTTGAACATTTTTGACATCATCCATTTTCAGTATATATTGATACAGACAATGGAAAATGATTTTTGATTTTTAAAATTTATTATGGCTAGTATTAGACTGATTCCATAAGTCGGTCCCAGTTCGCTCTCTGACAATTTTTTTTTCGCTCACGGGACCCGTGAGCGAAAAAAAAATCGTCAGAGATCGAACTGGGACCGACTTATGGAATCAGTCTAGGCTAGTATTAACATCATAAATAAAACAATGACATCTAGTCTGAATATGGTGTAATCTTACCTGCACCACTATTCAAAAGGTTTTTTACAACATCATAAAATCCCCAAAATGAAGCTGGAACAGAAACAAAGTATTTGGAAGCATAATGTTATCCCCCTGCCACTTTTCCTGATGAATGATTTATTATTGGTCAATTAAGTATTCTCAAATCATCGACATAATACTACATACCAATGTATAGCTGACTTTGAAGCCGTTGATTTGCTGTGCCTTCAATCTCAACATTCTCGGTTAAGAACCTGTCGACAAGCTATATGACAAAAAGCAAAAGGAAAAAAGAATAAGAAAGGAAAAGGTTGTCTAGTCAATTTTGAACCCTGAATTCCAATAGGATTTCAACCTCCAGCGGCAGTAATTTTCTCTATGCTGGTGGGTAGGTCCGGTGGGTACCATCATCACCAATTCAATGTCCAGGGTTCTGGTTGCTTTTGCATTGAGAGAGTATTGGTCAGTATTGGAACTTGACAAGTCTATTCAGGTGTCTGTCTGTCTGTCTGTCACAGGCAAGAGACCATAATACTAAGAGAGCGAAGCTCAGTATTGATGTCTGTGCCATGTTCGTGGCGGCTAAGGCTACATGTATTTTAGTAACTTCGCCATCACGCGCGCAAGTCCCTCCACCAATAGAATTTGATTTTTGACGTGCGCGCGGACGGGACCGTTTGAATTCTATTGTCTAAGAGCCTTGCGCGCGCGATGGCGAAGTTACTAAAAATAGCCTTAGCCAGCCACGAACATCGCACAGACATCAATACTGAGTTTCGCTCTCTTAGTATTATGGTCTCTTGTCACAGGGTGTTAACTGTGAAAGCATTCATAATTTACATATATTCACTCGAACTCTTAAGCTTATCAGTATTAACAGTTTTGTTTAATTATAATCCAATAACAATGTGCTATAAGCTTAAGTCTTAAAACGTCATCTGTCTAATTACTGTCAACATGAGTTAAAAAAGTTTGTCAAACAATTTGTTTTAAAGAAATAATGTACCAACATTGACATTTGAAGTTGACATTTTTTATATTTTGCTTTCATCTCTGTTGTCACTCGGAAATTCTTGCAATTTCAAAATAATACCAAAACAAATACGGTTTGACTTTGTCAACAACTTGAGTGTCAGTTGTTACCAACGTAAACAAAAGATCAAAACCAACTCCATTTAGAAATGTAACATTTTTTGTTTAGGGATTACCTTATCATCACCCTTACGAGCTAAAGTAGAGAGGGCAACCAATTTGGGGTCAAAGTCACGTAAATTGTCTTGCAAACTTTTCGCACTTTGTTCGTTGCTGGCTGCCATTTTTTTTCGTGAGCGCGGTTGAAGGACCGGGGTCAAGTCACAGGTAACCCAAAGAAACATGGCGGAGAAGTGTATTGTGCAGAAACCTGTTACGATTGGCTTGTAAATGAGCAAAATAACAAATATTTTTGAAGCATGAGTGGGATGACACCTCTAAGGTTTGCAAGGAGTGCCTTGGCGTCTGGTAAGTTACATTTTAATGCGTAATTTAGTGCCTATATAAGCTTACTACAGTACGTTATGGGTTATCTGTCACATGTAGTCATGTGTCCTGTGTTTCAGCGTTTATTGGAGGTACTGCTGGTGTTCTGATAAAGACTTGGCGTCGAGACAGCGAAAGAACTAAGCAGTTACTCACATACGCTGCCACAGCTGGTATGTATGTATTTGATGTAGAACAATGAGACGACTTTAAAGAAATAACAAAGGGGTGGCCTTGTGTAGCATGGTAGAACTTAATTACAATACCCCGCAAATGATATTCATGATATTCATTGTATTGTGTTTCTATTGTGTTTCTGCTTCGTTTTCAAAAGATCAACTACATGAATATCATTTGCGGGGTATTCTAAAGTTGCTCTGTAGAACCTCTCCATATAGGAGGCCATAATAGGGTCAATACCTCCCTTGGGACCCGGCCATACCAATCGATAAAAATCGATCATCGGAAACTAATCGAATTAATCGATATTAATCAATATTAATCGCTTGATTAATATTGATTAATATCGGAAATCGATGAAAATCGATACTCACAACCCAAGTTACTCTAATCATATCGATTATTATTGATTTTCATCGATTATCATCGATTATTATCGATTCTTACATTCGCCACGGGTTTGAAACTTATCGATGAAAATCGATGATAATCGATAATAATCGATAATAATCGATACTCACACATTTCTGAGTTATCGATTTTCATCGATTTCCGATATTAATTGATTGATAAATGTTGATTATTATCGATTTTTATCGATTTTTATCGATTATCGGAATTATCGATTGGTATGGCCGGGCTTGGGAGAGGGGGGACAGGGGCAGCTGTCTTGATGCACCAGGCCACCTCCTGACAAATAATGACTGGATGAACAGGTAGTAGGGATTAGTACTAGGGGCATTAATATCCTCCAATATTTATTTACTTTCACTGTCTGTTTTTGAGGTAAAGGATAAAATTTAGCTTCTGTGACCTTTCACCTAAAAGTGAATCTTCCAGGAGTGCACTGTCAGCATTTAACAATATTTTATTATGTTCAAGGTGCTTCTGGTCTACTTGTTGGATATGTTTTTGCATCAATCAAACGTCGCAATGCTTATACCCATGCACTTTCATTTGGTGGCAACTTTTTTGTTATAACTGGAGTATTTTTAGGTTGGTATTTTTAACAGTGATATTTAGGTTATAAGTAATACTGATTGCAGCTAATTAAAGCTACATGGAAAGGAAAGAAGTTGAAACAAAAATATGAAGACACTGGGAATCGAACTTGGGAGCTCATGCACCGAAGGCCACATACTAACCAACTGTACATGTGCCATCTTTGCTTCTCGTAAACTGAAGTAGTCCCTGAGTATAGTCTCATTTGCTACTGGTTGTGAAGGGAATCTCTGGTAAAGTTTTCTCATTTGTTCTGTTATAGTGTATCGTGATGGTATTTTAGTACAGTTTGGAAAGAGTGGAAAGCAGTTGTATGCCAATAACTCATCTGATTCCAATGTCCATGTTCTTCTTGCTCGTCATCCAGTTTCACCAATGTTTGCAAGTGCAGTTAGTGGTGGATTAACTGGTTTAGCATTGTCAACTGTGTTTTGTAAGTTTGTTTTATAGTTTCTTTGATGTTCAGTATAGTTTCTTATCATAAGGTCCTACCTTCACAAGCAGCTATGAACTCAAACACTTGATTGTTGAGTGTGGTTGCTTATAGTTCTTTGTGTGTAAATAGGTGTTTGGCCAATAAATTCATGAACTCATTGATCACTTGTTTCTAAAGTTATAAAACAATGATATACTTATAAAATGTTTCATGATAGGGTATGGACCACAAGTTCTTATGGCAAACTCTGTTCAAGGTCTAGGGCTTGCAGTGTTAGGTAAGGTTATTGAAAGCATTTTGAGATGACAATCCAGTGAAGGCAATCTACAGTAAAATGAAGAGAGAGAACACTGGAACTACAGTAGGATGAGGAAGTGTGTTGAGTCTTGATTGTGGTATTAATGTCTTCACAGACTCTAGTGCTGATGATAGTGTAACAGGCTGTCCTTTCCAAGGACTCTCAATTTCTTCTTACTTTCTGCAAGTCTTAACTAAAGGATGGGAGAGCCTGCCTCAGGGGCGGATTTAGGGGAGGGGTGCAGGGGGTGCGCACCTCCTCCTGAGATGACTTTGAGTCCTTTTTTCTCAATATGTTTCCAAAATATTCTCTCAGCAGTTTCCAATTTATATGATGGTTACCCCCTCCTGAAGATAATCCTGGATCCGCCCCTGCTGTCTGCACAAGGCTATGATGCTGATGATGGGGTGGCAGTGATTAATGTTATTTTATATGGTTATTATAATAACAGAGTGATTGATTTATATTAGGTCAGTTCATTTATGATAAATTCCAAGCATGGAGACTTGAAAAGGTTTTACAGTATAATTATCCAGAGCTTACTGGTAATGTGTCTAAAGTACAAGATGATTCTCAATTAGAGGAGGTATGTTCAATGAAATATTGTCTATAGAAATAAAACATAAAAATAAGAATGAATAAATGTTGGATTCATTAAAAGAGCCAATTGCTATCACTCCTATTACACCCAAATATCTCTTATGCTTATTCTTTCCACGTGAAAGGGATACGCATAGGGACAATGAGGCCCCTTTGCCTATCTCATTTGAGAAGGTGGATTCCCAAATGGGATAGGCAATGGGACCTCCTTGTCCCTATGCCTTCCCTTCCACTTTCTCTTTTCCTTTTCACAAGTTGAACCACTTTGCAGACTATTACAGTTTCTCAATCCCTCTGCACTTGCAATGAAGACTACATTTTGAAAACCAACATTTTCAGTGTGTGTGTGTACTCTAGATTGTAATGCATATTTTGATGCATTTCTTTCACTGATAAATACTTGAGGAATAATTTTGTAAATTCTATTATTACTATAGGACATTCACTGGAGTGAATCTCTGAAACAATTTCTTTCCAAAAGAACTCATTCATCTCAAGTGAATGAAAAAATAAGAACTCTTGAAATCCAGCTAGAACTTTTAGAAGAAGAAGAGAGAAAACTTCAGTCAAGACTTGCAGAAAGTAAGAGGCAATAGAAAGTCCTTGGGAAGGACACTACTTTTATAGCTGATCATAAACAGAACTTTAGAATATTTATAATGATGCTATTTCTGCCTATTCAAAGTGGGACAATGATGAAATTTGAAAATGAATTGAAACTCAGTTCGGAACTTGTCTATATGGTTCAGAAAGCAAAATATTTTATTCATATTCAAAAGGGACAAATCAATATTATCAAGTATATTAGCATCTAAATTGTGAGTAAATGACGTCATTTGCTCAAACCTATTGTTCTCTTGGCTTTAAATCCAAATTTCTCGGTGATGAGCTCTTAAAAAGTGCAGAATTTTGGGGAAAATAATTCTTCATATGCATTTATAGTCATCATTGAGTTACTTCCTACTTCAACTAAGAGTACTCAATTTCCAATTTTGATCGATTTTCATCGTCGTCCGCCTTTAAATTTAGAAACTGTATATAGGTTATGCTATTTGTACATAATTTGCATTTGTCAGTCTATTTTGTCAAATTCAATTATCGAACTCTGCGTGTGGCAAAGATCTTCCTTGAAATTTTAAAATTGGTTTCTCATCATTTATAAAGACCAAAGGAATAAATTACTACTATTAAATCGGACAATAACGACCCAAAGTGATTGTCATGTAAACAATTTATTTTCCATGATGCACATGATGACATAAGAGATGTTACTCAAGTAGTGCACATCCGTTAAAACGACCTTTTCACGGAGCAGTTGAAGGCTCCTTTCCCCATGGCTCTTTTGCGTAAGTGAACAGCCTTGTCACATCTCTGCATCTGTGAAGCATTCCAACGGACCATCGTGTTTCTTCCGTTCTTCCTTCGAGCTACTTTCTGAGCACTCTTTGCAGGTGTCGTAGCAAGATTTCGCAGGCTGGTGTCCTTTAGGGTTGGACTGTGTTGTTATCCAATGTCACCGTGTCGAGTATTTGAGCCAGGTAAACTCGCAAAGCCAACAACATATCCTTGGAGCTGTGGATCAGCGAATTGAACCCTCGGGATACAGAAAATGGTGGAGCTGCTTGAAGATGCGACGAGGTGTTAACTGTTTTGTGATCGTTTATCTTGGGCGTGTTCGTCGTCCTTTTTTCCACAATCAGAGAGGTATGTCCTGGTTTGGCTGTAAGCTCGTTCTTCCTTCTTCGATTTTTCCTTTTTCTAGTGGAGCGCTTGACCGAAGGCTTGTCTAACAAGGCAAAGAGATCTTCATGGCTACCAAAACCAATGCTGTTTCCTTGATATAGAGATCCAACGGGACGTTGGTTTATTTCCATGAATTCTTTCTTGATGTTCCAAATCCTGACCATGCTGGAAGTCAGCGTTTCACCAGACGAATCACTCAAAATGGACCATCCCTCCGATGAAACCTTGTCGACTGACACATGGATCATGTCACTGATTTCACACCATGACTCAGATGATGTTACCTCGGTGTTGGTCACGGCAAATGTACTATAATCCATGAATTCCACGGGATCGCAAACGCTTTCAGATTTTAAGCTATCGGCGTGGAAATCAACCCATGGAACGCTTCTCACCATCAAAATGAAATCCCTCCAAACATTTGCTGTCAAATTCATTCATTATATCATAAAAGGGGAATCCCTGTTCCTTGCTCTTGTTCACTGTCAGTATGGTTTCTGTATCGAAACATCCATAGGGAGGGGCTCTAGAACCACTTTTGGACCCCACCCTGATCTTTAAACCTTTCCGTACCCTGCAAGGAGAATGATGTTGGAGGGGAAGGTAGATCTTCATCTTGCTGCAGTGTCTTTTCTTCTTCATTGCGTATGTATCACGGACGTCGAGATCGTTTCTGGACTGCAGTAGTCTCTGGAGCTATTGTTGATTTTTTCTCGATAGGTCTTGATGGAATAACGATGTATTCTTGTAAAATGTTTCGGAGAACTTCTTCTTTCCCTGCTTCCCCTTCCCGCGATTCGACGTCCACCCAAATCCATTCCCTACCGTTGTCCTCCGACTCCTGAAGAACGACTTCCTTGCAGAGAATTATCTTAGGGTCGTCGGCGTCTCCCCAAAGCCATGATGACAGGTAGCTTAACATGGTGCCGACTCGTTCCGTCCATCCGATTATTTACTGACGTCATAATCATTGCTATGACAGCGAATTTAAATTGCGCGCGCTATTACGTCATCGTTGGAAGTTTCACGTCAGTGGCATGCGCGCGCTTCCCTTTATTACATCACTTTTTCATCAATTTTATTCATTTGCTTTTTGTTTCGTCTCGCTATCTCAAACGCTGTCCATTTTACAACGTAAAATACTTTCAAGTTCGTTGCCTATGCAAGGCTTTCAACACAACACTGGGAGATTCAAGGTACATCGATGTAATGTGAATGTCATGTATAGAAACTCATTAAACCCCTTTACGAGTTTTTGATAGAACCTAACTATTTAGTTCTCTCATCGTACTCCACATTATTCCCTTACTATGCGTACTTTCTTTGCGCATGCGCACTTAGCCACGTTTCAATTAAGATGTTTTGTTATGCAAATGAGAAATACTATAAAACCCGGTGACGGGTTACGACTTGCTGGCCAGCTGGCTGCTGTTCAATTATACTTAATTTTATAGCAAAGCTACTAATAAAATGTCCCCTGACAGTTTTGATATATACCACAACTGGATGTTCTGGCCATAGCTGTCATTTTGCATCTCCGTATGTTCTTAATTGGTAGCTAGCGCATTTGATCATCTCGCCCTGAAATTGCGCTCTAGAAATTAATCAATAACTTATCATCATTGCTTGAGAAACCAGGTAACGCCTTGCTCCATGTGCAATTTGCTAGGCTTTCTCTCCGGTGACCCATTTATATTTCAGAAATTTTAGAGTGTTTACATTAGAATTTATTGTTTAGGTATACGGCCTGATGGTAATGGAGGTCCAATCTAGTCGCTTGAAATTTAATTATGAACATTAGTTGTACATTTATTTGTCACATCATAAATGAATAGTATTTAGACTTTTTTTCATAATTTTTCAAAGTTTTTTATCCATGCTTTATTGTATATTTATTAATAAAGGCAATAGAGCGATAAAACTTAAACCGTGAAATAACTTAGCAACTAAATAGAGACAAATAGTAGCAAAACCCTTTGTTTTCTATTGTTTCATTAGTACTATTTGAACTTTTTAGTTAGTACTTGTTTCACGGTTTTAGTGCTATCGCTCTAGATTACATTTTAATAATAAAAAATTGGATGCCAGATACTTTAATGCACTTCAAAAAGAAGAGGCCTGGCCCAGCTTATCACCGGGTTTTATAGTATTGCTCATTTGCATAACAATATCTTATTTGAAACGTGGCTAAATGCGCATGCGCAAAGGAAGTACGCATAGAAAGGTCATAATCTACAGTTATGGCTCAGAGAATTACAATGTACCTGCAAGGTAAGTGTACCTCTTGTCTAATTTTCAAATATCCCAGTGAAACTAAGAGAACTACTTTGACACCATTCACAATGTGCTTTTATTACAATGTGTATACATTATTAATAAATAATTGATATATGTGTGCTCTGCACACTTGCCCAGATCAACTGGGATTTACTGAAAACCACGCGTGCAACTTGAAATGTGACAAACTACTAAATCGTGAGGTACGTGCGAAGGTATGTGTAACGCTCAATAAATCATGAAGTGTGACAACCGAAATCATGAGGGGAAGTGTGACAAACTGCTAAGTCATGAGGTGAAGTGTGACAAACTACTAAGTCGTGAGGTACGTGCGACAGTATGTGTAACGCCCAATAAATCGTGAAGTGTGACAACCGAAATCGTGAGGTGAAGTGTGACAAACTACTGAGTCGTGAGGTGAAGTGTGACAAACTACTAAGTTGTGAGGAACGTGCGACAGTATGTGTAACTCCCAATAAATCGTGAAGTGTGACAACCGAAATAATGAGGTGAAGTGTGACAAACTACTGAGTCATGAGGTGAAGTGTGACAAACTACTAAGTCGTGAGGTACTTGCCAAGGTATGTGTAACGCCCAATAAATAAGTGTATAGTACAGTTAATATGATTAAAAATATAAAAGTCTAATTCACGTATGAAAAATACAGGATCTTCACTGGACAACACAAGCTGAGCTAGTGACCTTCCCGTCATTTTGTGCAGCAGCTTTGTTAGTTGTCATGATAACATCAGCTGTTGCTTTAAATTTGTCTCCATCGCCCCCATTTAGAATGTCTTCTAACACAGCAACCTAAAGAAAAGTGATCATATTTAAGATTAAGACTCTGGAAAGCCCAGAAAACTCGAACACAATGCCCTCTGTCTAAAACGAAGAGAACTTGTTCTAAATATGAAAACAACCTCTCACCTGTAAATTCGTGGTTTTATTCTTCTTGGCTTCTTCTACGAGCTCTCGAATCTTTTTCTGTTGAAATGATAAATAGATTAGGATTGCTGTAACAAAAAGCAATGTACAATATTACCTTACTAACCAGTTTTTTCTCTGAACGGTCAGCACGTTTAATAGATTTTGTCAACTTGAGATCTCGCATACGATCATCATTTGTCTGAAAAGAATGGAATAGAACAGATGTAGTCAAGAATTTCCCCTTATAAGTGGAATCCCCTGTCTTGGTCAGACGATCCAAGGAATCCCCCTTCAGCTGGGATCCAAGGAATCCCCTTAGTCTTTATTGTTGAAAGTACAAACTCGAAGAAATTCACATCTCTATGAAAACGATACATACGTAACCTATTATACTCAGGAGCTGTTTATATGGAGGCAAACCAGCCCGGTAAGCGGGCTGACTTCTTTTGTTTTCTTTTCCCTGGGGGACACAGAACAAAACAAGTCAGCCCGCTTACAGGGCTTAAGTGATCAATCGAAGATGTTATTCGCACAAAAACGTTTACACTTCACATACAAACTCCATGCGATCAGTAATACACTTCGGGCGGAAGGAAACAATGCCACAGGCGACAAGTAGAACAAAAAGACATTATTCAGAGTAATCCACATATTCTTTGTTTTTGTCGTTTTAACAAATCACGAGCTTCGTTCTAACAGCAGTGGATGATCTCATGTGATCGATAAAGAAAGTAACCAGAAAATACGTCTTACCAAAGACTGTGATCTTGGTAGAGGCCCTCCATTAGTTGTTGGTTTGGACGATTGACTTTGAGTTACATTATTATTGTTGTTTTGTACTGCTGTCCCTGATGATACAGGTTTTGGACCACCAGCTCTGCTCACTTTGCGCCCAACCTGTTTTCCCCAGACTTCAATGACAAGTGGCTGGTTCAAGAGGTAATCCAGAAACTGCGAGGTAACAGAACATTGATTTACTTATATACAGATGGCAATATGAAGCACTAAAACAACACACAAACATGACGTCACACGTGTCATCGACATGTTACCCAGTAAATGCGTCGTCAGACAATGCTCCATGCATACAAATTTTGTCAGGATAAAGCGTTGAGCGACAACACAAAAAAAACAAACGTAAAGAAAACTACATACAGTACGAACGCTAAAGTGTTATCAGGACGCGGTCGTTCTTGTGAAAAAATGTCAAAAAAGCAAAGATAGATAAAACAAAATGCCAGCCATATTTGTGGGTTTAAGTTAATGTGGATCCCTCCAAGACTGAAATCGAGCTTACGTCTTAAGTTGGGGTACAGACATCAAGACGTGGTTCAGTATTACTAAGAGTTCATCCCATAACTTACATACACTCTAGTGACGTAGCATGAATAACTAACCTGTTTTGTAACTGGCGAAAACGAGAATCTCTTCATGTAATTAAAGTTAGGGTTAATGGTATTCTCCATGGTCTGCGTGACGGATGCTTCCTTATCTAAATACAACTTGTAGCTGCAGTACGTTTTTCCCTAGGAACGAACGAACGAAAATATGAGAACGATTCATTCAAAGAAAGACCGCAGCTTATGGACTGCAGTCCCGTTAAGAAAGGAAGCCCGAATGGTTACCTTCGAGAATCGTTGTGGAAGTCCCCGAGCGGCGGGAATCTTGAGATTAAAGATCAATTCTTTGCCAATCTACAGATACAGCACGAGAAAGAAATTAATTCTAACTGAAACCTGCAACATACACAAAGACGTCCCGTCGCCGCTGAAATTTTGTTTACATGTAATAATGACTTACCAACTCATTTGGTTCTTCAACAAAGTCTTCAATGTCTTCATTTCCTTTTGAATCACATGGAAATATTTCGACCTACAATTATAACGTCAAGCTTGAAATCACGACTTTCAAGAACATTGTTCGTTTATTCACGCCATTTTTTTTACTGAATGAATGCTTGTCATGTTATCGATATTGGCATGCTTTAGAATACCTGTAAGTGACCCATGTCAGTTCCGCGATGATCTGTTATGGCCAGATTTTCTTCTAATTCAATCTAGGACAATAAGGAAGAAAGACTCCACATGAAACAACGATTCAATCACATTTACTGTATTTTGAAAATCCCACTACCCCAGTCTCGCCTTGATTTTTCCGTGGTCATTCAAGCCAATTGGGGAAAGGTCTACTGGGGTAACTGAAAATTAAGGAGAAGTGGGCTAAAAACTCACAAGTTCAGTCTGAAGAACGTGTATCTTGTTAGACTGGGGGTGTCTGAAACTCTCAAATTCGCAGATAAGAGGCGAGTAAGCTAGTCTATATCATTTTTATTGACACCAATAATGTGCTTACTTTGTACGCTAAACTTTGTAAATAGACTTGTACGCTGCCAATCATAACATCAGCATCATCAGGTTCCCAGAATGGATCAATTTCCTGTTAACATACAAAACAAAACTACAATGTTGGCCTACGTACAGGATTTTGTGCACAATATGATCTGGTACCAAATGAGATGCACTTTGTCTATGTTGTTCTGTGTGTGTGTGCGCGCTACTGATTTGAATCTCTGATCTTTCTCTTGTACCCAATTAGTATGATAGTTAAAATTGTTAGGTGGCTTGCAGGTCTGGTGTATTGTAAGAAAACATCCTCTATATGGTAATTGTGGAAAGTTAAGGCGCAGAAACACAGGCAAAAAATCGTGCAATATTTCGCGCAACATTGTTGCGCCAAATGTTGCACTATTTTGTTGCAGTGGAAATTTGGCTCCTTGGCGTCTCAACACAAAAGAACAACATTAAACTGGAGAAAAATTCATGGACTTCGCAATACATGACTATTGTATCACGAACCTCACTCACTCAGCCATTAACCACAAATAATAACATTTTACCTGGGGTTTGTCCCATTCATCTCCTTCCACATAGTTCTGGTACATTTCTTGCATTAGGTATTTCCTGTTGAAGAACTTATTGCGATCCCACACCCATTCTGCATCATCGTCTTTGCTCTTCATCTTCACCTTGACCTATTTCAAGTAGGGGAGTTTATCAGTTCACTGTGTCAGAAAGTGCTGCTTATAGTGCCAGATTTACTTGCCTCAGTTCTGCCTTCTTTGAGACCACGTGCTTGGGGAGAAATAAGCATCAATTCAAACTTTACCTATGAAAATAATGGGAAAGTGATTATTTCGTCATTTATATTGCAACTGAGAGAAATAACAGAGAATGGAATATCTTTGAGAATGGATTCCATGTGAATGATTTATAGCAATGATGACACACCTTCTTCCCTAATTCTTCAGCCATAGCATTTGATTCATTTACCATGGGAACAAGTTGAACAAGATCATCTTGCAGCAATAATTCATCTAAAAAATAAGGCAAGTCATTTTTGAAATATAGTTTCCACTAACATGGCATCTACAGGTTGTAGTACAACAGATTCTCCACCCACTGGTCCAATCTACACTGTCCTCATTAGGAGGAGAAAGCATTTCTTTGGAATGCTTATATCTCTATACAGTGATCAATGTTTTTATCTGATGACTACTTGTAAAGACTTCTCACTCCTCACAATTGTCATACCTTTGGATTTCCCACCAGTTTTGTCCATGTTAAACCCAGAGTTCTGTGCAATCTCCTCTTGTGCCATATCATAAGTGACTTTTTCTATTTTCTCACCAGACTTTGCAGCTTTGTCATAAGTAGCAGGGTGGTGTAGCACAAAAAGATTGCTGGACCCAAACATTACCCTGCAGATCAAAACACAGAAACTCAACCACAATTCAAAAGGGTGGAGATTGAAAAAAATGATCCCCTAGACTTAAGGTGACATACTTTTAACTAATATTATTCCTTTCATGATCCTGATCTTACCTGTCATTATGGTGCAATGCTGTCTCTTCAGTACAAGGTTTCCCATTAATCAACAGCTTTGCATCTTGAGAGGGTTTGATCTTGATTGTCGTTTTTTTGCATGTTATGGTAGCATGATCAGGGAGGATACTACACAAACAAGAGAATAATTATTACAACTACATAAAAATGCAAGCTATTGTCATTTGAATGTGCATAAAAAGAATGATCATACCACACTGAATTCCACAGGGCTTGCTAATGCACAATTTTACTAACCTTAAACCGCTTAGTGTTATTTCTGCAGGTGGGTCAGCTTTTCGGTTGCCAATTCTTTGATTGCCTGAATAATTGCACCAATAAATTAATTCTGTACTATTCTAAGGAGCAAGGTGGCTTGGCTGAATTAGTATTTAGCCCTCTGAGTGAGAGGATCATATTTCGACTCCTGTAGTTTTGCAATTCCTACATCCTTGTTTTGACCTTCTAATCTGTGTACCTCAGTGTAGCTTTTAAACATTTATAGCAGGAATAATGATGAAGAAACAGGGTCAAGGGTGCACGGTCTGCCCCCTGGGAGAAATATCTGCTGTTTCCTCTTGGTCATATTTTGCTTCTTCAAGGATGATGGCTAAAATTCAGGGTGAATCATTTCTGCTGTGTATCATATCATACCTGGATTGATAAAGTGCACTATCATGTTAGATAGTTGAGGATCTTCATTGAGGTTCCAAAAATGTGCAGTAGTTTTACGCATTTCTTTTTCTTTCTTTTCAGCTTCTTCTTTTGCCTGAACAAATTCCAAGATCAACAATAGTTCATGCAGGTGTCTTTCATTTTCACAAATAATAAATTATTACAATTATTGTATGGACAAAACTCTCTATTATTGATTTAGAGGACTCAACAGGTATGTGTTGCAAAGAAGACTACCTTGTAGGCTGCCTCTGTTTCTTGCAAGCGTTCTTGCCATGACTTCTTCATTTGTTCCATTTCCTCTTGATTTCTTCTCAACTAGAAAACATCAAATCTTTTTAGAATACTTCATTGAAACAGTCAATCAAAAGAATCAATCAAAATGATTTTCCATTTTATTATTATTATAGTTGTACCTGTTCTTCCATTTCCTTTTTCATTTCTTCTACCTCTGCAAAGTAGTATCAAGTTTTAAAAACAAATCCATAAAAACCATAATTAAAAAACATAATTAAATGTAATACTACAGTGTCACCATCAACACCATCACTATTAATACTAGAGTAGATTTCGTATGACTGTGAAAATGGCACCGCACAGTCATAGCATGGTTACGACAGGAATTTCAAATGTTTTTATAGACATCACGGCACTGACACGGTCATGACACGGCATGGTCTGTTTCACACTCATATGAAATCTGCACTCACAACCACCACTACCTCTACTGCCACCACTGTTATCAACCATCACTCCCACAGCCACTACTCCCACTAACACCACCACCACCACTCCTATTGCCACAAATATCACTACCGTAGTGGTGTACCTCCACCACTACCACCACCACAACTACCGGTACCACTTTTACTACTATCAACACTCCCACTGTCCCAACCACCACTCCACTATTACTACTTCCATCACTCCCACTGCTACAGCCACCACCATCAATCATCATAATTATCATCAATAGTACCATCATGCCAAGTTATCTCCATCACTATCAATAACATCATATTTACTGGAGATCAGAGCTAGTTAGCAAAGGGACAGTCAACAACAGAACAAGACATGATATATTCTGGATATCATTTTTGTCCATTTTCACATCCTCTAAAGAATGTTAGCAAAGTCAAATGGTCAGCTGGGATATCAAATTCACTTATATCATCATGAGCATTAGAAACCTAACCTTCTTCTGATTGTCCTCCTGGTTGAGGAGCTTCTCCTTGCACTACTACCACACCTCCTTGCTTAAGCTGGTCAAGCAAACGTGCATTTTCTTCACGCAATTCACGAATGAGTTTGTCTGTTGGGCTTTCATTAACAATAGCTTTGGTTTTGATGGCTTTGGCTCTGTCAGCTTTGGAGCAAAAGGAATATCAATTTATTTCTGTATTCAATGCATTACTTATTGTCTGGACACAGACTTTACAGCTGATACAATGTATGAGTGAACTTGATGACTTACCAAATCGTAAAGTTGAAAGAGTTTCTTCATAGTTAATATCTGCTGGACTAAGAGCTGCAATCTGGAAATAAAACAGTCAGTAAAACTTTGAATGATAAAATGTTTTATAGGTAGTATTAAAGTAAATAACAATTCATATACCATAATAGTTTTGCTGTTTCCTCCAAGGGCATTTTTGAGTAGCTTTGTTAAAACAGAGTCACGGAAAGGTACTAGAAACAACGATTATAATATTTAGTTACAATTTTATGATATACTAATGGAGTACAAGCTGTTTAAAATGTTCCCATTTGTCTGTCTACTTTCACTTGTACACTGCATTTAAAAAGGTCTTTAATGCATACCTAAAACATTCTTCTTGCCAGAACTTTGATCAGCCAAGGCTGTGAAATGCAACAAATTAATAATAAATTGTTAGTAAATTCAATCATATTATAAACAACGATACCTCATACTGATGAAACATTGTGGTACTACTAACATTACCTTTGATACAGTTTCCAAGTGTTGATAATGACTGATTAATGGCTGATCCCTCTTTTAGTCTATCCCCTGTTGCTCCTGTTGACTCGGCACGTTCACTAAATAATAATGAGAATTCTTGTAAAGATTTTCAAGTAACTTATTGATCAGTTCAATTTGCCTGACTCTGTCTGGTCAATGCCTGGTGGTATCTGATCTTTGGATGGTATTGATGTTATTTGAATCTATAATTCTCTAAAACAAGAATGTTGTGCTCACCTTCCAGCTAAATCAACAAGATTGACCACAGATGTTTTGGTCATGTTTTGTCCAGCTTCATTTTTAGCTTTTTGACTGAAATTTATGGCTACAATGGTGTGCGCACGACTAGAAAACAAGAAGATTATTCATGATGGCAGCTATGTATTAGAAACTTACATGCACGTATAGAACTAATGTTGTGCAAATTGTGCTGTCTCATAGATCATTACATGAATTACATTACATACCTGCTTGTTGCATTCATGTTTGTTGCTGCTACAGTTCTACTTCTAGTTCCTTCTTCAATACGGTTATCAATGTCTGTGTAGCTCTTTACAGGCACTGTTACAAGGCTCTCAACTATTGTAACATCACAGTGTTAATAACAGAAGTGAGCAACTGCCAATTTAGTAAAACAATAGGACTCACCATAAAATCCTTTATTTGGATGCTGTCTGACTTTTAGCCCTCCTTTTTTAGCACTTCCAGGGTTTAGCAGATCACGAACCTAGAACCACAAAATTTTATTTTATATAAAATAGCATCATTCAGTAAAAGTGTGACTTAATGTCTTTCTAAAATATTCCGAAGTGTACAATCTGTTTCAATAAATCTATAAATTTATTAAATTTTGGTTGACATAGATATAATGAGCAATAATGTGAAGTCAAATACCTGTTCATTGTAAATTTCAAGCATACTAAGTGCAACCTACAATAAAGCATATCACATTTAACATTTAATCAATTTTGATTACTCTCTGTATATTCTGTAAGTATCTATACATTGCTCTTCTTTAGACTCATATTGGCAATGATCAAGGAGGGCTTAGGTGTATTCAAGCAGATTACACTGATCCACAACAAAACCATATGTATGCTGACCCTGTAGCAAGGAGAATGGCACCCTGCATCAAGAAGAAATATGGCACCCTGCAGCAAGGAGAATGGCACCCTGCAGCAAGGAGAATGGCACCCTGCAGCAAAGAGAATGGCACCCTGCAGCAAGGAGAATGGCACCCTGCAGCAAAGAGAATGGCACCCTGCAGCAAGAAGAATGGCACCCTGCAGGAAGGAGAATGGCACCCTGCAGCAAGAAGAATGGCACCCTGCAGCTAGGAGAATGGCACCCTGCAGCAAGGAGAATGGCACCCTGCAGCAAGAAGAATGGCACCCTGCAGCAAGGAGAATGGCACCCTGCAGCAAGAAGAATGGCACCCTGCAGCTAGGAGAATGGCACCCTGCAGCAACAGCAGTCTGCTGACAGGCATTGCCAATTTTAACTTTGCCTAAATGTAACATTTCTGCAAACAATGAACTTTTAAAACTCAAAATTATTTAGAATGTTGTGGCTACTCTTGATGCAATAGATACCCTAAAATATTTCTCCCAAAAAAATACATGTATTCAAAGTCAAAGATTTGACTCACCTGATATTCTGCCTTGGTACCCTCAGCCTTCTTTTGATCAATCTCTTTGAAAAGTGTATCACAGAAGATTGGAATTATACCTGGTAATAAAAATATAGCTTGGATTAGCTATTATTAATAGATATTAGTCAGTGAAAAGAATAAATGAGTGACTCAATTCACCTCCTTTTGGAGGGCCTTGGTTCCAGGTGGCAAGGGGAAGGGGTAGTATTGGGGGGCACTTGATCAGAACATGGTTGGGTACATGTATGTGTGACAGCACAACTCATGCGGTAAGATAAAATTAAGCAGAGTTTATAGTTAAAAAGCCTACCTTTATTGGCTCCATAGCCAACCATGGAATAGGACTTTCCTGATCCTGTCTGGCCATAGGCAAACAGTGAACAGTTGTAGCCCTTCCATGCATTATCCAATACACCTTGACCAAGATCTTTGAAAACTTTGTCCTAGATGTCAATCAATACATCACACAGATTTTATTCATTTCTAACAAGAAACCCATCATATTCATTGGTAAGGATGTGGCATGTAATGTGCTTACCTGTATACTTAGGGTGGGTAGGGTAGAGAGTGGTATGCATGCACCTGCATACTTAGGGTCAGTAGGGTAGGGATGTGGCATGTAATGTGCTCCCTGTATACTTAGGGTGGGTAGGGTAGAGAGTGGTATGCATGCACCTGCATACTTAGGGTCAGTAGGGTAAGGATGTGGCATGTAATGTGCTCACCTGTATACTTAGGGTGGGTAGGGTAGAGAGTGGTATGCATGCACCTGCATACTTAGGGTCAGTAGGGTAGGGAGTGGTATGTAATGTGCTCACCTGTATATACTTAGGGTGGGTAGCTATAGGGTAGAGAGTGGTACGTATACACCTGCATACTTAGGGTCAGTAGGGTAGGGATGTAGCATGTAATGTGCTCACCTCAGTTGGGGTTAGGGGGTTAGGATCACTAATGCTCACCTGATCTGCATACTTAGGCTCGGTAGGGCAGAGGTACCCATTTACATCCTCCTCAAAGCCATCATGTGACCAGTAACTGAAATCAAATGCAAATTTCTTGGGTTCTACATCAGGCATGCTAGGGTCCTTGATTTCTGTGGATACACCAGCCATTTTAATAATAAGAGTGGCATTACGGGCCTTCTCACGGCTGTTGTGTTGAATGTTAAGAACTAAAATTCATTGACACTATTTATAATATTATTTTGGAGACCCCCAAAAATTATATTTGATGTCAACAATTATAATATTATTTTGGAGACCCCCAAAATTATATTTGATGTCAGCAATTATAATATTATTTTGGAGACCCCAAAAAATTATATTTGATGTCAACAATTATAATATTATTTTGGAGACCCCCCAAAATTATATTTGATGTCAGCAATTTTTTTTTATTTTTGGCAATAAAATCAAGTTGTTTATCTGAACCTAAACCAGCTTTACGCGAACAGTGCATCTGAGTTAATGAATATTTCATATTGAATAAAATGGAGATGATCACAAGAAAAACAAATGGTAATTGCAAAACAATATTAGGCATACTTGATCAATTTCCACAAAACACTGTCGCGTAGTTTTCATCAAAATTAGTTTCTCTTGAAACAACGCATCTACTCGACAGTTACTTTATAAGATCTTTTAATTATGATAAAAAAATTTTCTTAGTTTAATTGAGGATACCATTCATAACACTACTATATTGTGATGACGTGGTTGCCCAAGGAACCAGGATAAACATTTGACAACAAAATTTAAGCATAATAAATCAAAAGCGTGAAATCTTACTTCTCTATCACATAACTGAATGATTATCATGAAATAAATTAATAACAAGAAAATTTATTTTCCTATCATTCAGAAAACTGCAATAGAATGTTTGCAAAGGATATGAAAGGTCGAACTCTGACGGCGACCTTGACGTTCTCTGCCATGTTTATGTAAGTTGTCTGACCAAATTGTTCCGGTTTGGGTAGATACTGTTTGATTTTACAGGTTTCACATCCTCAACCACTTCCTAATAACTCATTGAGAGAGTTATTTATTGTCTGATTCTTGCCAAGATCAGAAGAATCTTGAATTGATGAAGTCGTGACTGTCCCTACCACCCTGTTGTCCTTTCGTAATTGATTGCTTGAATTTTAATTAGGGAATCAATAGGGCCCTCATTGGTAAGTTATAAAATTTGATATTAAAAACCTTTCCAAATCTACTTTTCATTTTAAAACTCAAAGCAAAGACCTTTAAAATATCTTGTATGATATTTCTGTGAGATAATTCTATGAAATTCTGTTCAATTTGTTATGGTCCGAATTTGACGAGGTTCGTTCTGAGGGAGGGCCCTTCATTCGACAGCTCCGTGTGCCCCTCAAAAGTTCACTCAAAAATGGCTGCTTTGTGTAGAAGTGTTTTTCGTGAAGGACTTTTTGAAGGTAAAGTATCGATTGTCACAGGCGGTGGGACTGGTATAGGCAAAGCTATAGCTGCGGAATTGTTGAGGCTAGGAAGTAAAGTTGTTATCGCGTCCAGAAATGAAGAAAGACTGCACAAAGCTGCACAAGAATTGAAAGAGACTATAAAAGGCACTGGTGAAATTAAAGTCGTCCCATGCAACATAAGAAACGAAGAACAGGTTGGTATATTTTCATTAATGAAAATAAGTGTGTGATTGTGAGGCACTTGAAATCATTTCAAGCTCCATTTCGTGGACAAAAGCTAATTTTCATCTTGAACGACACAGGTAGCCCACTCTACAGGAACTTGCATTTTGTGCAAATCGTTTTCAAAACAATTCTCATATTCAACATTCAAGGTTTTCTGTGAATATCAACATAATAGTTTGAAATTGAATTTAAAAGACTAGTAAAAAGCATTAGCGTTGAATAAACATCATTCCAGATTTGACGCTTATTATTCCTTTTCTTATTCATTCATTCATTCATCCATCCATCCATCCTTTCTTACGTGTATTCGTTTATTTGTTTGCTTATTCATTAGTTTGTTTCGTTCATCCATTCATTCCTTTTTTGTTCATTTATTCATTCATTTATCTATTTATCCTCTCATCTATTCATTAACACATTCTGTTCATTAATTTCAACCATTATCTGTTAATTTGTTCAATTGCTTATCCATTAAGTATGCAGTAATTTCATTCCTTCCATCTGTTAATTCAGTTATTTACTCATTCTTCAGCTCATTCTCTCTTGGGTTTTTTGTTTGTTTGTTTGTTTGGTGTTTTTTTTCAACATTTGCCCCTCTCTATCTTTTGCCCTTTCTTATTATACTTAATCAAATCATCTGTGTTTTAGGTAACAAAGCTGATGGAATCCACACTAGCAAACTTTGGCAAGATTGATTTCCTAGTTAACAATGGTGGTGGTCAGTTTTCTGCACCAGTGTCCGCCATGTCTGCCAAAGGATGGAAAGCTGTTATTGATACTAATTTAAATGGAACATTTTTGTGTTGCAAAGAAGGTACATGTCATGGGAACCTTATGCATTTATTAGTATTTACATTAATTTTATACTGTACATTTTTAAAGGTGTTGGTATTAATCTAAGGTTTAAGTTAATTTCTATTATATTTATTGTTTTTTTTAAAGCAGCGGTGGATCCAGGGGGAGCAAGTTGGGCCTACTTATTTCTCTCTCTCTCTCTCTCTCTCTCTCTCTCTCTCTCTCTCTCTCTCTCTCTCTCTCTTCTGTCTAAATGGGTAGGACAATATACTTTCCCAAAGCTTTCCCTGGTGAAAAACCTTAGAGGATCCTTGAGGATCCTTAAAGATCCTGTAGGATCTTACAAGGAAAAGGATCCTTGTAGGATATGAGTAAGATCCTGGCAAAATCTTGCAAGGAAAAAAAGTTGCAGGATCCTTGGACCAGTTTTAAGGAATTTACCAAGAAATTGAGAAGGATCCTTAAAGATTTATCAAGGGAAAAATCCTGTACAGCTTTCAAGGTTCCTGAAGGATCCTGGCAGGATCTGTGTCTGATCCTAAGAAGATCCTGATTTTGTATTCCTTGAAATATCCTTCAAGATTTCCCAGGTTCCTCGTAGGATCCCTTCTGGTTCCTTAAAGGATCCTTGCTTTTATCCCTTAAAAATCCTGAATGAACTTGAAAGGATCCTGGCAGGATTTGTGTCTGATCTTAACAAGATCCTGATTTTTGATTCCTTGAAATATCCTTGAGGATTTTCCCAGGTTCCTGATAGGATCCCTTCTGGTTCTTCAAAGGATCCTTGCTTTTATCCCTTAAAAATCTTGAATGAACTTGAAAGGATCCTGGTAGGATTTGTGCCTGATCTTAACAAGATCCTGATTTTTGATTCCTTGAAATATCCTTGAGGATTTTCCCAGGTTCCTGATAGGATCCCTTCTGATTCTTCAAAGGATCCTTGCTTTTATCCCTTAAAAATCTTGAATGAACTTGAAAGGATCCTGGTAGGATTTGTGCCTGATCTTAACAAGATCCTGATTTTGATTCCTTGAAATATCATTGAGGATTTTACCAAGTTCCTGATAGGATCCCTTCTGGTTCTTAAGGATTTCGTCCAATCATAGATGCTTAAAACAATGTCCAAAAGATGCTTTCAATTTGCTGTTTTCTACATGGAAATTTTGCTATTTCAAACCTAAGAAAAAGTTTCATGGAAAAGGAAGATATTTAAATAAAATTATAGAAGAAAATTAAGCTTTAATGTGCTAAAGGATACAAAATAATCATTTAATGCATTAGCTGTCATTATAATTTTGATATTTAGTATTATAAGTGAATTGAAATGAACCTCAGAAATACTTTTCATCGGTTGTAGAAGTATTCCTTCTCTTTTTATCCTCTAAACTGGTTGTAAAACTAGAAAATCGCATCTTTCCCGTCTTGTTTTCTGTGACTATGACGAGGGAAAACTGGTGGCTAGTCACGGGACTGACCTATCAAAGCACGCCATTTTATCACGTGACGTTTGAATCTTGGCGGCCATATTTACAAGTTCGTTGTGGTTGTGGTACGCTCGTGGAATCAATGAGGTTTTTCTCCATGAATGTGGCTTAAATATCACAAAAATATCTTTACATTGTTGTTAAGTTTGATCGGGAACTTAAAGAAAGAAAATTTCGTTGGAGAAAGCACAAATTCAGCTGTGAAATAGCCGTTGATATTGACTGGAATCAAAGCTCAAATGGTTACCGATTTACAAACGATTTTGAAGCTATTAAAGTAAAATTGTTTGGTAAGTAGAATTCATTACTAGTAAAATAATACTGTAGAAGCTAAATAACCAGTTATTTGTGTAGACACTCCGTTTATGAATGACGAAAAGAGATAGTGTACAGACTACGTTTCGTTGATTGCTTACTTCATTTTGCACGATAATTTAGATTAATTTTCTACGTAGGTTTGCTTTCAGGATTGGTGTTTTCTGTTTGAGTATTTTATCTGATGAAATGAATAATTTTGTTTTGAAGGACCAAAGATGTATCATCGGAGGACTACACTTTGCAGCTCGCAATATAAAACCCAGTAATGTATTTGTGGCAGATAAGTGAAACTGACATGTCAGCTTAAGCTCTAACCATGAACAACTATCCTAGATTTATATCAACTACAGTGCAAGAACTGAATTTGAGAACTATAAAAGGATTGATATATTGATTATATTGCCCTCTTTAACTTGAAGTTAGCAATAAATAGCTTTTTGTATTTATTTTGTTGTAACACAAACAACCATTTTCATTGAAGTGTGACTTATGAAAATAATTTTCATTGAAGTGCAACTTATCAAAATAATTCAAGTCTATTTCTAGACTAACATTCAGACAGCAGTAAAATTGGTTGGGTAAATTTGATTGAAATCCATCTAAATGAAAGTTTCAAAACAAGGAAACAAGACTTCCTTGGAAGTTCATTTGTCACACTTCAACAACAATAATTGTGATTCAAATAATGACAAAATGTACAAAGTTATATGCTAGACTGATCACACTTAACAAGTGAAAAAGTACAACATCTAAATAGTAAACAAATCCTTTTTTTCCATTGTTTAAAAGTGCTACTTTGCATTATTTAGCTAGTTAATTCAATTTCATGGGTTATTAGTGTGATCACTCTATTGAGGTTATTCTAATATATACCACTTATTAGATGTTTTCTTATGTATTACGGGCTGATATTTTACGAGTCGCGTATGTATTTTGCCGAGCCTTTAGGCGAGGCAAAATACGAGCGATGAGTAAAATGTCAGCCCGTAATACACAAGAAAATATCTAATATAGGATTTATTATATAACTGCGTCTTAGTTTCCTATTTTCCGATTGTTTTGTGCAAAATATGGCAAACCAGCTTTCAACTATGTAATATGGCATATAATACAGCCTCATATTTGCTTAGTTCTCTCATCCTTATATGGTAAAATTACGTCATAGTTATATAATAATGAACCATATTTTATGTTTGTCCAGTCCCAGTTATTTATATTGATCAAAAAGTGACATTAATTGGTAAGAACAATAATTTTTATCAATATAAATTTATTGTAACACAAACATGACAGTGTGAAAATAACAGCCATTAAAATTAAATAAATTAAAATCATTATTTTGATTTTATGTTTTTTCCAGCATTTTTATTGTGGAGATATCATTTTGCTCTAAAATGTTTATGTCTGAATTGTTATTGATATTATCCTTCAGAAACGTTTCAGACTAAACTATTTACTAGGATTAGGGTTTTCAAAGGATCCTTCAGAAATTAGGATCTTGTAAGGTTCCTTTGAAAATTCTTCACAGATCCTGTGACTTTACAGGATCATAACAAGATCCTGTCAATTTCTTCTCAAGAATCAAAAGATTTTCGAAGGATCCTTCAGAAATTAGGATCTTGTAAGGTTCCTTTAAAAATTCTTCACAGATCCTGTGACTTTACAGGATCATAACAAGATCCTGTCAATTTCTTCTCAAGAATCAAAAGATTTTCAGAGGATCCTTCAGAAATCAAGATCTTGTAAAGTTCCTTAAAATATCCTTCAAAGATCCTGTTGCTGTGCAGGATCATAGCAAGATCCTGTAAATTTCTCCTCAAAAATTAAAGGATCCTTCAGGATCTTAAGTATATCCTTAAAAATTGAGGATCTGGTGACATTCCTTTGGTGTTAATCCTTCAAAGATCCTGCACAGTAACAGGATCTTGTGGGGATCCTGCAGGATCAGGCAGGATCCTGAAGGATCCTGTGGGGATCAGGCAGGATCCTTCAGGATCCCCACAGGATCCTTAAGGATCCTTCAGGATCCTACAGGATCTTTGTAAAGATCCTTCAAGGAATCAAGCCAAGATCCTGTAAAGATCTTTAAGGATCTTGGTCAGATCCTTCAAGGTTTTTCACCAGGGTTACTTTCTAAATGTTTGGTGTTGTTGGTTTTATTGTAATTGTTTTAAGATTGAATTGACACACCTTACCTCAAATTTCGTGCTCACTGGGCTCACACAAAAGGATAATCATTATGTAGGTTGTGTTTGCCCCTCAAAATTTTATTGCTTGCTAAAGCTCTGGGAGGATACTTTAGAAGGGGGTTTGAGGAATTTATGCCCCTATCAATGTGTTTTGTAAAATCATGCCCCCTTCAAAAGGTCTAGATTCGACACTGTAAAGATATTGAATTGTAACAAATTGGCTTGAATGGATCCAGTTAACCAAGCCAAAGTGAATACAAGATTTTCAAAACTGCCTTTTTTTTCTAATTCAGCTTACAGGTTATGGATGTGTGATCATGGAGGAGCAATTGTTAATATGTTAGTAGATATGTGGAAAGGATACCCAATGATGGCGTAAGTCACTAAAATTATCTCAATTAACATTATATCTAGTACAGCACATACAGATATGTTAGTGTCTCCATTTTTTTCTACAGCCACACAGGTGCAGCACGAGCAGGAATTCATAATCTAACTATGAGTTTAGCAATGGAGTGGATAAGCAGTGGAGTTAGAATTAATAATATTGCACCTGTAAGTTTGTTGCACCAATCAGGGTTCAGATTTTATCATACTATATCACATTAGATTGTGAACACTAAAAGCATGAAACAGTTACTATACTGAATAGTGCAAAATAGCACTAATTAAACAACATGAAACAAAGGATTTTAGTACTATTTGCACTAATTAGTTACTAAGTTGTTTCATGGTTTTAGTGTTTGTGCCTCTAAGTCTGCATGTAATGGGTGATTTGCATGATGGGGTCATTTTACTAACAACTACCTGGATGGTTTACAAATTTTCTTATTCAGATTATCCAATAATTAATTTATTCTAACCTATTTATTTTTAATAGATGGACCTTATACATAGAGTGATCGCACTTTACCCGTGAAAAAGTACAAAATCTACTTTGTACTAAAAATATAAAATCCTTTGTTTTCCATTGTTTATTAGTGCTATTTTGCATTATTTAGCTAGTACAATTTCACGGATTAAGTGCGATCATTCTATTAAATTGTTTGTATTTTTATGAGATTTTCGATTATTGCATCCTCCAGGGAATCATCTTTTCTGAAACAGCTGCAGCAAATTATCCAGATAAGGAATTGTTTAGCAAAATACAAAGACGTCTCCCAGCCAAAAGATGTGGAACCCCAGAGGAGGTGTGTATATGCAAGTACTTTCTTCAAGACTAAACTCTCATTGTCACTACATTTCTCTTAGCCTCCTACACAGACGTTTTTAGTCTCGATCCAGTAAATTTACTGGTAAATTTACTGGATCGAGACTAAAAACGTCTGCATAGGAGGCTACATTTCTCTACACTTTCATCAAAACTATTAATGCCATGATTGAGGGGGGGGGGGGGGGGAGGCAGAAGGGCTACTGCATTTCCTCAAGTTAGGGAATGTAGAAGACCTCATGCATTTTACTTTTAGTAAACTTGTTATTTTGTGACTGACTGACTGATGGACAATGTCTTCTAATTGCACGTAATTGGAAACATTGGATTGCAAACGTCAAACAAACATCAAATTGTACAAATTGTACACTGACATCAAACATTTGTCTCTCACCCCATAAACCAGTTACAGACCATTCTTATCATCATCATATTAATGATTTAGTCAAGACCATCATCTTCTTTTGTTTTGATATCTTTTTGTTAATAATTAGGTTTGTGGTGCAGTGTGTTTCCTTCTGTCACCTGCAGCCTCCTACATAACAGGGGCGACCATTAAGATAGATGGTGCATCAAGTTTAGCATTTTATGCTCAAATGCCAGGTAATATATCTCCCTCTGCCTAGGAATTAAGCATAACTAGGAGATTGAGACTCACAGCATATTATGCATTGCCCTTTGACTGACTCCACTAGCCAATCTGTTTGCTCTTTGGGCTACCTGTGGTGGTTGCAATCTACAATATTATTGGAAAAGAGTGAAAACTAATAGATCACTCTGCATTACTAACAGCCACTTGCATGTGCTAGACGTTTTTGAGTAAAACACAATGCAGCTACTTGCACAAGCTGAAGTTATTCAAAAACACAACAAGTTTGTAGCCCAAATGTGGAGCAATGCATTGCATTTAGATACCAAAGATTTTTATACAAGCACATGGCAACTAAAGTCCCAGACACATGGAACAACATCCACACAATATTTTTTGCAACATGCACAACACAGTTGCACGATGTGTCCACCCCTGCGATATTGCTACTTCTGCAACATGTTTTGCAACATTGCAACATTGTTGCAGAAGTAGCAACATTGCTTGCAGGGGTGGACACATGATGCAACAAATGTGTTGTGCCCAATGTTTGCAGGAAATGCTGCATCCTGTGTCCAAGCCTTAAGTCTCCTCAGGTTACGCTCTCCTGAAGTCTCTAACTATCAATAAAGTCTATTTTTGTGCTCCCATTGCAAAAAGCTAAAATCATTTGCAAATCATATCCATATTCACCTACAGCAAAATTCAATTGAACAATGGATTTTATTCCCAAAGGGTACTCGTTAGCTCGCTGCGAGTGCTTCCAGCAAGGACTGGAGAATAGCTTTTAGCCTCATCTTAACAGTCTCTTGACATTGACCCCAAAAATGATGCCTTTGTATTGAGGCTTGTGGTGTGATTAGCGATTTTATGCAAAGTTCCAATAAACTTAAATAGAATTTTATACACAAGTGGCAACAACTCAGCTTACTCACTAATTTTGTTTTGATTTTTTTTGCATGTTTTCATACAGAAGATGGAATGGATGGCAAGAGCAAGCTATGACTATTGTGAAATACCAGCACCTGGTAATTTCTCTGTTATATATAATACAATTTTTTACAAACCAATAAATTTATTATGAGTGAAGAAATCCATTTATTGTGACAAAATATAGTACTTTGTATGACGTATGATCCAGCACAGTTCTTATAATTAGTTTTGGAATTATAAAATGTTCCTTGACTTTTTAAAGATGATTGTATATAAATATTTACTCTTCAAGGAAGAATCCTCGCATAAACTTTTTCTATTAGAAAAGTCACTGTTGTTAATTATTATTGTTTTGTTCTTCTAAGAATTGTTTTAATGTTGTGGAATCCAATGGGATTAGAAGATGCTCTACACCATCTGGTCCCTAGAAAGGTAGATTGATAGGTGACTGAGTGAATGAATCATTATGGATATATAAATAGAGTACAATTTAATGATTCATCAGTACATTAACAGATGTATTACATATTGATTAGGTAGACAGGAAACAGAGAAAAGAGTAAATGAGTGTTTGGATTGATGAGAAATTATGATTTGAAAGAAATGTAGAATGATTGGTAGAATGAATGATTGCATAGCTGTCATTGGATGAAAGAAATGAATACACAGTAGAACAAGTGACTGAATGGAAAAAGAAATGAATGATAAATAGAGTGAACAACTGAAAGAGTAGCATGCAAAGCAGGCATTCATTTCAGCGTTTGGAGGTTTGGGATTCCTGTTGGAAAATTACAGATGTGCAAAGGGAAAATGGGAGAAGAGGAGAAGAAATAATATTGAATGAATGGAAAAAGGGATCAACAAGAGTGAAATATTTATAATCATTTGATAATGGAGAAATGACATACATGACAGTGACATATATGGTTGGATGAATCATGGAATTTGGAATACATTATTCTCTTTAACTTGTCTTTCTCTGAATGGATAGATGGGTGAACACAAAGCAAAAATATTTACAAATTTATTCAAGAAACATTACCTTTTTAGAACGAATGAGTTTGTGGTCTCGAAATTCCGTCAGTTGTGCACGTAAGGTCTGCTCACTATTAACAAAGAACTTTTCCCTGCATTTACTGTATAGTTCATAAATATTGTAACCTACAAGAAAATAACATCATTGAATTTAGAGTACAGCAGAACCCAGCCTTATGGACACCCGGTTATTACAGACGTAATTCTGTCCTGGCCAAAAATGCCTTTAAAATACCCATTTAATATGAACACCTACTAGTAAGTTGATATGGACACTCCGTCTCGTTCTCACATGGTATTTGTATTAACTGGGTTTCACTGGACTTTTAATAATGTTCACAGAAACATGAAATAGAGTAACTATTAACCATTATGTTAAAATGCAGTGTAAATGGATTAAATTAAAAAATTAAAATTAAATTAACTATCAACAGATAGCTAGACACCATGATCAGAAACTACTATCCCACAAAATTAAGGACATTGCCTAATTATGAGCCTGATGTTCAGATGGTTGGTGATCACTTGTTACATAAGTGACTGCTGACAGTCTGAATATGATACCCATAGTAAGGTGGCATTGACACTGTTAAAATAACACCTTGCAGATATTCCTTCAGCCACCCCTCTCTGATTTCTAAAAATGTATTAAACTATTACCAATGTATGAAGAATTGTCTTTTTCCTGTAGCTGGTAGTTCACTATCAACAGGAAGATATTTTGTCCATTGGGTGTAAGACTTCTCATGACGTGATTCATAGAACTCAGGGCTAATGTACCACTTTGTTGAACCATCAAAGAGTTTTCATATGATGTTTCATCTGTGTACGGCTCAAATGTAGTGACATCATACCATAGGAACTTGTACTTACTGCACATACATTGGTCCCATACTAAAAAGAACAAAATAATCTACTTAATTATTGTGATATTTTTACCAATTACATCTCAATCAAGTCATCCTTGGGAACTGAGGAACCTAGTAAGGTTGAAACCCAAAGTTTTCTTTTATAGACTTAATCCTGAGTTAAAGCTAACCCACATTCTGGTAACCAGGCCCAGGGCATTATTCTATTAAGCTTATTTTTACTTCTAGAGAAAATACCTCTGGGAATGTTCTCTGTCAGAACTTGTTCCAGAGGTTTTCTCAAGTTCCAGGTTGGACTGGTCAACCATGGATCACTGCTTCTGTTAGAACTTTGTATATTAGATTTCTTACTAAATACTTCCTTACCTAATGGTGCATTTATGTGGTCAATACTTGCAATTACATGTATGGATGGGATTTCAGCCAGTAGACTTAACACTGTTTGAGCCTATAAAAGCACAGAAAAAGTTAGTGACCCACATTTTTAGTTTGAATTTCAGCCATCGTCTCTGGATCTCTTTGCTCTTCAAGAGGTAATTATCAAAAGATATGAAAGTCATCATTATTATTATTCTATAATTTCAACAAGTTCTTTACCTTCTTAGTACGAAGCATTGTTCCATCTATATTATGAATGATTAAATACAGTTCTCCTGGTGCTAAAAATACATAATTTTGTTAAATAAATGTATTACAGTGTAAAGCTCCAGTGCATACTTTTTGTCTTGTCATCTTTCTTTCTAATCTTTTTAGACTTTAGATTAGAAATAAGGTAAGCTTCCAGTATTCATTGGATGGTCACCCAGATGAAAGTATGCAAATACACATTTAGGTGATCATACTAATCCTTAAATTAATAGCACTTTATATTCTAAAAGTGTGAGGTTTTGGAGAATGTTACCATGTATTCACCTTTTCCTTTTCTAAATGTATCTTGGATGAAAGTTGTTTGGTCAATTATGTTTTTAAATGATCCATTGTAATCAAGGACGTCATCAGTAATCATATTCAATATCTATATAAGGAAGAAAATGATACATAACTTCCCACGGCCAGTGGTGGTTGACCTATTTATGATGATTGTAACATATTTATTAGGCTGAACTCAATGGTGCAAAAATCTCATTTATCTGTCTTTTCTATTGTAACCTTTACATATAGTTTTTCCTTTTTGACTAATAATATTTGATGTGAAATGAAGGGTTGGATTTAAATGAGAGAAAATAATAAAATGAATAAATGAAAAAAAACACTGAAAATGAAAAAATAAAGGGATACACGGAGATGAATGGTTAATGAGTAATAAACAATAGTAGATCAACAGACTAGCAAAATACAGATTCCATATAATATTCACAGTAAAGTGACTATCTCAATAAGGCAACTGCCCTCTATTAAATCACCATTGGGCCAACACCCATAAATATTATTAGCCAGGTAAAAATGATTCCTCTATTTAGCAACCACTGTCACCATCATGTTAGACTTGCTCCAAGTCTTGCTTGTTAATTTTTTGGCATTTCTTGGGCTTCCTGTGTTGTAATTTGTATTTTCAGTTTACCGAGCACTCTCTGAGGGGAATGGTGCAAAGGAGAGAAAACAAGCATTTTTCTCAAGCGAGATTAATGAGTGAGACTTGAAGCAAGTTCACCATCATGTTTTCATAAAGTCAATCAAAGAAAGAAAGAATGAAGTTAATATTAGTATAGGCATACATTTTTGATGGTAATGCTTGGAAAGTACCCATTAACGACAAGTTGTGTGTAACCTTGTAACATGGATGACCTGAACTGGTCAATAAGAACACGTTTTGACCCAACACCATACAACAGCAGATTAAACCCATGCCTGTGGAGGACAAAAGTACAAAGATTTGATGGAAAAGGATGGTAGCCATATCTAGTTAGAATTATTTACCCCAAACTAACATTCCAGGAGGTAGATGCCACACCCCCTAGATACCTCTCCTTAAATCATTACTGTATCCAAAAGTTATAATGATTAGCTTTTGAAAAATATAGCTTTAGTAGAAATGACTTCCTTGTTTTAATTATTGAAACAAGGAAGTTATTTCTATAAAAAGCTATAAAAAGCTATCAATTAGTGTGGAGAAAAAAGTCAAAATGGTTAAAACTGTATCTGTAATGGCTATCTTTGCTGACTTATTTATTGAGTTTGAGGCACCCTTAAAAGTACCAGACCACTGATATTAGTGACCCCCCATCCTTTTCCAAGCAGTTTCCCCCTTTTGTTTCTTAATGCCTTTTGTTTTTGTGGGGCAGCTATCGTAATGTTTTAGCTATGCTACAGGAGATTTTGTCTTGAAGTTCTTACTCTATATTTTCTGATTCTCTTTTTATTATCTGTAAGTACCTGATTTGGAACATCCACTTTGGAAAGTACTTTCTATATTTTTGGTAAAACTGCAAACTCTCTGTGGGATGAGTTGCTGATACTTGTTGGAGATGTTTAGCTACCTCCTGTAAACAAAATTTGCAAAAGCATTTTTTCTTCTCTCCATTTCCTGATTTTCTGTCTCCTTTCAAAATCATTTTCCTTGTCATCAAAAGACAAAAAGACAAATAGGTGAACCATAACAGTATATAATAACCTCTGTTATCTTCTTAACAAAATTTTTCTTCTTGAGCTCTGGTGGTACTACTAACAATAAGCTACTTGTAGCCTCAATTATGGGGGCTTGGATTTTCAGCATATATCAGACTTCCTGTAATTGATGCATTTTCCAAAAAAGGGGGCTAAGTCCAGTGGGGTGACACCAAACCACAGGAAGTCTAATACTGAAAATCCAAAATACCATAATTGAGGCTACAAGTAGCTTATACTTATAACCTCTGTCTACATTGTGAAGCTTCCCCTACAGTTATTTTAGAGATGAAAACAGCACCACATGGTCACGGCACAGTTATGACAGGAATTTCAAATGTTTTTATAGACATCACAGTACTGATGCAGCCACTACACGGCACAGTCCATTTCAAACTCATATACGAAATCTGCTCTAATCATAAAGGTTATATAATAAATTTCTTCAATTATTTACATACCTGGTGGTCCATGAGAGGTGTTGCAAGACTAGCAAGAGTTCTGTCTGACGTAATGCAATTTGCATCATGATGAACTGCAAAGTATTCCTCAACCATACTTCTCTGCATAAACGTGAGATAGCATTAGTAAATGCTCAGCAATTCCATCATCATCTAGTTTCCTCTGCAGCCATTTTTAGTTTCATCACACCACGCATTCCCTCCCCACAAAAGGGAGGAGGGAACACATGGCATGACAAGAATAAAAATGGCTGCAAAGGAGACTAATCATCATGTTTATCATTATCATTACTAATGTCATCATAATCATAATGTAATGAACTTGGGCTCTTCAACCATTAATGTCCAGAGGTCTATCTATTTTGATAGTTAAAACATTACTATTCTAAAAATACAAACTACTGTGGTTATCCTTACAGAATCTTCTGGTACATCTGCTATGAACTTCTTGGAATTCCTGTGATAACAATAGAATAGTATTAGAGAAGAATCAGTAAGGGTTCATAAAAAAGACTAAGCTGAGCCTAATCACAAAGAACAATCTGTCAAGGATCAAGCCCTTATCAAGGCCAATAACATTCTCACTTGAAGTACAATGGTAAAGGAGGAAAGATATTCCAAGTAGGTACATGATTTAAGGCCTATATTAAGCCAATAAACAGCAGAGACTTGATGGACCAATATTTTGGTTTTATTTCAAAAACATCATCAGACAGAATAACAAAGCAACAGAGTACAATGCACACTACAGTGAAGTAAACAGTTCTAGTTTCCATTAATTCATGGATATCTACAGAGAATCCTTGGTAGGATATACACAATAATTATACAATATTAACATACCTTGCAACAGGGCCATCACCATTGACGTAACCACTAGCTTCACTGTCACTAGAACTCCCTTCACCTGATTCTGCATCAGAATCATCTGGTGCTAAATTGTGATATAACATCATTAATCATATCCATTTTGAAATCACTCACAAATTCTGCAATCTGATTGGTTAAAAAGTGTGCGATTTAAGCATTAATCGCACTATTTTGAATCATTAATAGCATCATTTTGTTTTGGAACTGCAGCCTGATAAAAGAGTTTGAATCTTTATTGTGATTTCAAAATGAATATGATTAATAGGTAATAGAACTTCGTGTCGTGCAATTTTGGGCTGAAATCACACTCGTGATTAACAAATTGCACTCCCGCTATGCGGTCGTGCAATTTTGTAATCACTCTTGTGATTTCAGCCCAAATTGCACTCCACTCAGTTCTATTACCATTATTAATTTTATGAGGAAACTGTGGATATCATTTATATACTGGCACTGTCAACTAGTTATTATAATAAAATTTAACAAGATACGAAAGGTCAGCTTGCTTCTCTACTGTAACTGCAAGTATTCAGTGTAATGCAATTTTCTCAACAAGTCTGGTAAAACTTTACTCACACTGTATCCCTACTTTTCTAGAAGAGGCTGGGATCTTGGTAGATGACAAAGTTGATCTTCTGGATTTCTAAAATATGTAAAATGAATGAAATAATAGAATAATAAAAACATCTAAACATGAAAAATTAAATTCTACCTTTTGTTGGCTTTGTTTTTCTTCTTTTTCTTGGATTTGTTTCGCTGTAAATGAAACAGATAGTAATACGTCAAGGATTTTGATATACAAGCCTAGCTACCAATGAGATTATGTGGGACAGGTTGCACATTAATTCCCCTATACAAACATACAAGAGTTTCCTAGCAAGGGCAATACAAAAATTTGTTTGAACCTTAGCAATATTTAATGAAAACAAATATTTTGAAGCAAATTGTTGTGCTGCAATATTTGTCATGTATCGTGTCAGTATACAATTTAAGTTGAGGGCCATTACAAAGTAAGAACTCTTTATGGTACAGATCTAAAGGCTCTGACCTTGGCTTCTTTTTCTTGTTGGTGTTTTTGTGTTCTTCACAATCTTAGTGAATCTCTTTGAGGAAGCTGGAGTCTTCTTTACATGGATTGCCTCAGAAGCTATCAATTATCAATGATGATGGTGATGAAAATGATAATGATGACTAATAATAAAAAGTACTCACTAACATTACCTGCTTGAGCCAAAGAGCCAGTCCCTCTGGGAGTCTGAAAACCAAAGACATCTTGACCCCTAACATTTGTCTCATTGATTAAAGCTGAGAAAAACAGATGTACACATATCAAAATTCTGTTATGTTATTGTTCTTCTAATGCAATACATTCTCTGGTCATGCAGAACATTCTCGTCAAGCAATAGTCCCCTGCCATTTAATGATATGGAGAATGTCAAGAATGTACTACATTATGCAAGAATAATATTAGATGATGGGTATGCATTGTGATGCCAGTAAATAAAATATATACATTGCATGACAACATTGCATTACAATAGATTTTGTTGCACAAGACAATGTGTTGTATGGCAGGGGACTATATTGCTTGACGAGAATTTTCTGCATGACCAGAGAATGTATTGCATTAGAAGAACATTACGTAACAGAATATATTGCATGAAAAATGACAGTGTTGCATGACAGGAGAATGTTGCATGACAAGAAAATGTATTGTGTGACAAGAGAATGTTGCATGACAAAAGAATATGTTGTGTGATAAAAGAATGTTGCATGATAGAATGTTGTGTGACAAAAGAATGTGTTGTGTGACAAGAGAGTGTTGCATGGCAAAAGAATATGTTGTGTGACAAGAGAGTGTTGCATGGCACAAGAATATGTTGTGTGATAAAAGAATGTAGCATGATAAAAGAATGTGTTGTGTGGCAAGAGAATGTTGCATGACGTGAATTTGTTGTGTGATGAGAATGTTTTACATAAGAAAACTTGTTGAATAACATGAAAATGTGTTGCATGACAATAATATTGCAAGAGGTGTTGTATCAGAGCAGAGAATGTATTACATTACAAGACTATTGCATTACAACAGAACATGTTGTATAAAAAAAGAGACTATTGCATATCAAGTTGACTGACCAGAGGATGTGTTGTGTGACAAAAACATGTTGCATGACAAGAGAATGTGTGACAGCACAATGTGTTGTGTCACAATAGGTGTACTGGTAGTATGAAATTTTATAATGTACCTAAGGGGGTAATAAGCTTTTCTTCATCACTGCAATCATCATCAGAATAATAATCATCTTCATCATTATCATTCTCATCCTCTCCTTGCTCCACATCACCAGTAGGATTATAATCTAAATCTTTTTGATTATCATCTTCACTGTCACTGTCATCAACATTTTTATAATTATCTGTATTATTATTTTCATCACTATCATCTTCCAATATCCTTCTGTTAATTTTTCTTCCTGATTTTGGGATTTTTGAAGATTTTCTATTTGTGCCTAAAAATTAAGAAATTCCATTAGTATCAGGACAGGAATGGTTTTACACAATGGTGAATATAATACAACTTGATTTTTTGCAGTTATATAAAACCTACTATGTACTTATTGACTGAGCAGTAGGGACAGACGGGAAAATATTTGGCTTGAGGTCATGCTGCACACATGACCTGTCCAGCCCAACCTAACTAAGGCAATAAGTATTTTATTATATGACTCATTTTGATCATTTTATTTATATTTTTGGACCCATTTGTGGGTCCAGGTCTTGATATGGGTTTTTCCAGATCACCTTAGAAAATCCATGTGTGTCCAATCACATGACTATTTGTCAAAAGGTTTCCTTAGGAGTGTGTATGCGGCCATTACAGGTCATATCATAATCAACCTTATGAATTTGCAATTAGGAAATCATTTCATACCAATAATTTGTGGAATTAATGATTATTATCAGTATAGTACATGTAGATATGATATGTAAACTCTCAACATTATCTAGTTACCTTTGTCACTTTGTGTTCTTTTCCCTTTTTTATTACTTGTTATTGTTTGCTTTTGTCTTCTAGTTGATTCTCTGTTACTGGCACTTTTAGCTGCTGATCCTGCAAGTAATGATGACACGAGATCATCATCATCATCACCATTATCATCATTTTCATCATTTCATACATGAAAGTGAAGAATTGATAGAGCTCAAGTGCATACTGTTCTAACTTTCATAGTTGTCAAGAACTTAGATTTAGTAAGACCTATCTTGTTCATTATGCTCAATGCAACACTAATGTTGAAGATTTTCTTTAAAATGTTTACATGTGTGCTCGACTGTGAAATGCAGCACAGTCTGGGCAAAAAGGCAAAAAACTTTGAACAATAATATTAAGTCATACAACATATACTCAATCGTACTTTTAATCATAACTTTGAATTTTAGAAAGTTAGCTATTCACCAACAAATTAAGAACTGATTTGATTTTTTAATTGTCATTTTGGACAACTGCAAACACGAAACTTTCAAATTTCATAGGCAAGAGCAATGAAAATATCTCAAAACCGCATCTCAATTGAAGCAAGAGTGATGAAAAACATCTCCAGCTATTAAAACACTCTATCTTAGGATATAAGCTTACTTGTGATCCTTCGCTGGGGACTTGATTCATCTTCACATTCAATTTCGTCCGCCATTTCGATTTGAACCAACCACGAGCATGTTGCGTGGTCTCCCTGTGTAATTGAAAGCCGTAGCAACCCAGGCTCACGTGAACAGATTTTTGTACTTTTTACAACTTTTACTGTATTTTATTGATTTTATTTTGTAGGATTCCTCAAAAAATAACTCCTTTATTCTAGGAACTTCTTAATTGATTTTTATACATTTTTTATTTTAAAAGATTTAAAAAAGCCGACATTTGCCGGTCCTCCTGTGTATTCACGTGGTACGATTCGGCCAATCAGACATGCCGACATGTGGCAAGATTGTTTATCACCGCCGACTCGTTGCAGAAAATATTTTTCAGATTGACTTGATTATCAACTTGGTTTGGCTTTAAGCCTTTTCCCTTACCTTTCAGCCCTCTTTTCCTGTTTTTAGTTCCCCCCGACTTCTTTTTTTCCCTTCATATTTGTTGATCAATCCAAGCCGGCGATCTCGTGGTTGTGCTGGTCGATTTTTTTGTTATCTTGAACTGAACGTTTTGATCTGGTAGGTACACGTTGGTTATTACAGGTTTTCAGGGCCTAACAGTTTTGATCTCAGTTTAATCGATGTCTGCTTTAGTAAAGCAACTGTAGATCCTTCAACATCTACAGATGGCTCATTTTACTGATTGTACTGGAATAGAATCAGAACATAGACCTTTAGACGATCTCATTAATCGCATCAAGTAAAAAAAATTAAAAGTATTGTTGCTTGTATAATCCCATCGATTTTACGGCTGTTGAGTGTTAAACAGGTTACTAAGTAGAATGTGTTAGTTGTAACGGTTTGACCTGAAAAACTGTGTTGATTCTTGAAATATTAAACGATTTTGCGACGATCCGACAGACAGATGAGTAGCTGTTTATGCATTACAGTCGATATAGCGATGTCGGCCTCTAGAGTACTGTACCATTGCTAAGATCATAGGTGAATGTACGTCGCTTGATTCGAAACATTTTACTTATCAAAACCACCTTGATATTTAACGCCAAATTCGAGTGCAGTTAATTTTTCTAGGTCCAAAGAAAAACAATTCGCTGTTTGTTAACGTTAAAACTTGAGCTCCGCAGACGATGAAACCTGATCCCGGCGTATTTTGATCTTGGATCAAAAAAATCATTTTTGCATGGGTTTTCTAATGTTATCGAAAAATATTTTTTTCCTACTTCGCTTGATTTTTTAAAGACTTTTGAGATAAAATATATTTCTCTGTCTATGAAATCTCTTTATCTTTTACTACTGATATGATGACTGTGGTTTGTTTTTGGTGTCTTTTAGTGGTTTTTGTTCTTTTTTAGAATGACTCGCGTGCGCAAATAATTAGTTACGTGTTATTTTGCGTGCAATAAGCTGTGGAAAATCACACTAAAACTGATCTACAATTACTTTGAACTTGCTGTTATTTACAATTTGAGGTTAGCCGTGTCCACCAACTTTTGTGCTTTTGTCAAACGAGATAACAAGATAAATTACTGCCATTAATTATTACTTTGCTGCAAGGCCACAAAATTTGCACATGATTGCAACTTCACACCATATTGATTCATTGACCCTGCTATCTTTTCTCTGAAAATCCTTTTTTCTCCTTGATTCCCTCAAATTATTCCTCCATATGTTGAAACCTTGTCTTCCTGTTATTAAATCTTCAAGCCATCGTTATGAGTTCCAATGAAGATGAAGGAGTTGAAGGGACCACAAGAACTGAGAGTCGTCCTTCTAAGGGTCGAAACCATTCTTCAAACCTTGTAGTTAAAATGATCATGCAAGGCAAGGTGAGAACAGCCTTGAGGCAGTTTTTCTGTGTATTTTTTTTATTAATTTCTGATTAAAAAGAAAGTTGAGATTAGGAAAATTAGAGAAAAGAAAGGAAAAAGAAGGCAGGAAGAAAAGAGGATGTACACAGATAGAAATTAAAAATAAAATAATATTTATCATATGTGGCCTTTAACTTTTGTTTTTCATTTTTATTTATATTTTTCAGGACATTGGAAGCATAATTGGCAAGGTTAGATGTATTCGTAGTGCATATATGTACACAATAGCTTGCTACATTTATATATGATTCAATCATGCACTGTGTGCTTGCTGTCACAAACAACTCAGGAAATTTTGGGGCATGAGAGACACAGAAAATCATGAAAAGCCAATTGTAGCTGCAGTGATTTTCAAGAGTATGGAAAACTTTGCAAGCTGTTATGGCTTCATATTAGCACAAATGTTGTAGCAATTTAGTATAATATTCACACCTCTGTGAGGTGATGTTAATGCTATTACATATAGATCTGGTCATTTTATAAGATAATCTTGTGTGACATGACTTTGGTGACAAACCAAAAAGTGGTTACAACTGGAACAAGTAACAACTTTTAGAATTCTTTCATTTCATTTAAAAAGTATTAATTGCAAGAATTTGCTCCAACTGCATATACGATTACAAAATTTCCCATTTGACAAAAATATTGTCTTTGTTTTGATAAACTAAACTGATGTACTTATATGTGCATTCTGTACCTAGGGTGGAGCTACCGTCAAGCACTTTAGAGAAGAGGTGAATACAGTTTCCATAAGGATGTCATTTGTATATTTATGCAAGATTCATTATTTTATAATAATATAATTGCAACATTTCCACTAGTTACTGTTAATGCAAATTACCAAATTGTTAAAAAATCCTTCTATTTATTAAGAGTGATTTATTTATATTTGTAACATTGTTACTAAATATTTTTAATGCCTTGCAAATTGTTAAAAAAATCCTTCTATTTATCTTTATAGAGTGATGCACACATCAACATTTCTGATGGTTCTACCCCAGAAAGGTAAAAATACATATTCACCTTTATCTGAATACAGCAGAGCAATATTGTTTATGATAAAGCGAGACCATTAAATTAGTTTATATATAAAATAAAACCCAATGAGTTATCAGAATTGGAAACTCAAAATAATTGTTAATTATGCAAGTTTGAACACCAGGAGCTGAAATTTCAGTTATAAACATCAGTGTTGATCAGTTTCATTTGATTGACAGTACATGTAATGATTCAAGTGAAATACTTGTTTTTTACAGTCTGTCAAAACTGTTAAATAAATTTTCTGAATCCTGCTGCTTAGATCAAAATACTAGGGTTTTTTGTTATTGACAGATTTGAGATTCTTAAAGTTTTACAATTTTTTGTATTTGTGACATTGTATATGTTGATTAGTTACCTAGGTAATCAGTTTACCATGACAATAACAATATTTATCAGAATTATTTTATCTTTCATTCTAGAATTGTTTCTGTCACTGGTGCAAAGAATGCTGTTGTTACTGCTTTTTCACTCATAAGCCGGAAACTTGAAGAGGTTGATATATGTAATTTGTATTTGTTTGGTTCTAGCTTCAGGCCACCCTACCATACTACAATGCTTTGCCATACCTTACCTCCTTTTCAGTTGTCCAGGTGCAAATGTTAGTTGTCTTAGGCACCCAGGCACTGCTTAAGAGTGCAGCCTTGATTGTAATTTCAGTTTAGAGTTCTTTGTATTCCAGAGTATTGTTTTGATCCAACTTCTTTGTTATTAGCTTTCATTTAATGTCTTCATGCTTCAAGACAAAATAGGGTCCCCTTGTGCCCCCCAAAAGACATTTAATATATCAACATGTTTTTTTTTTATATTTATTCATACTACCTCTCAATAACATTTCAATACCTTTCATAAGTAACTTTAGTAGAGTGCACACACTTAATCTGTGAAACATAAATAGTACAAAATAGTGCTAAATTATGGTAATTCCTTTGTTTCCTATTGTCTAATCAACACTATTTACTACTAATTAGTAGTGTTTGTTTCACGGATTAAGTGCATACACTCTAATTGTAACATTCAATGTTACAAATTAGAATGATATATGATCAGTAATGTTACAGTCACTTGTACTGACACTATTCATTCAAATGATCTTATCAAACTATAAGCACAAGTAAATAAATGAACAAAAGAAATAACAAACGAATAACAATTCTTGTGCATTCTGATCTGTCATGGTGAGTGATCTCTTGGTTTTTCTTATCTTCCAGGAGCTTATAAATAATTCCAAGAGTAATATAACTCCGCCTGTCACTTTACGTTTAATTGTTCCTGGCAGTCAGTGTGGCTCTATCATTGGAAAGGGAGGAACTAAAATCCAAGAAATCAGAGAGGTACAGGACCCAATTGAAGCTCATGAGACTTTCATATTCTTGACGTTTCTACAGTGTACGAGCTGTAGTTAGAGTCATTTTTGTATGAGTTGGAAACTTACTGTACCGTATTGTAACTGTACCAGTATCATAGTTGCTATAAAAAACATTCGAAAATTCCTGCTGTAACCGTATCGTATCGTAACTGTACAGTGTCCCCACTCATATGAAAACCACTCTATTCGAGGTGGAAAGTACAGTATTAAACCATAGTATTTAGCATAAATAGAACATGCCAAATTGACCCTCCCATTCCAAATCAGACCAATACACATCTGGTAGGTAATTAAACCTTACACTTAGGGACAGATATTTATTCGAAAAATAACACTTGTTGCTTTCTTGTATCAGGTATCTGGTGCATCAGTAGTAGTAAGTATCCAAGCTCTTGAAGTTTGATTATTCATAAGCTAAAGTTGGAATACATTAAAGCAATTATTTATTGTTATTGTTCAGGTGGCTGGTGAATTTCTGCCAGGTTCCACAGAGAGAGCTGTCACTTTGTCAGGTGTGTTTTGCAGTTAATAAATTAGTTTCTTTGATGTGCAAAAACTTGTACTTACAATATGCAATTTTAATGTTTTTAATTTTATCTGTCAGTAGAATTCCTTCATTAAATTTTAGCTCAGGAAAAATGTTTCCAAAGTTATTTATTCAGTGATTTGTTGTTTTTCAAGGAACCCCTGAGGCACTTTCTATCTGCATTGAGCATCTTTGTACAGTGATGTTGGAGGTACCTACTTTCAAGACTATCTTCTTACTACTAAAATCACTCTACTGTTAGTACCACCAATCAATCGATTGATTGAATGTGTATTTGAATTTCAGTTGACTCACGTGACCATTTGGAGAGCTCTAACTGGTAACATTTTGCTTCCTGCTATTGTTCTTTGATGAAACGTCACCAGTTGAAGCCCTCCAAATGGTCATGTGAGTCAACAGAAATTCAAAACACAATCAATTGATTGATTGACGGTGCTAACAGTCGAGTGATTTCTGTAGTGTGTCTAATACAGGGATGGATTTAGGAGAGGGGTGTGCACACAATATCCTCTCGGCAGTTTCCAATTTATATGATGGTGCGCCCCCTCCTGAAGATTGTCTACTCCCTCCTGAAGATAATCCAGGATCTAACTCTGTAATACATGCAGCTCATGATCACCTGTGCAGCCCAAATATAGTTTTGTTGAGATGAATTGGTATACAGTTGGCTGGCTGCATTCAGTTGTACATGGAGACTTGCAGTAACATTTCATTTGTCATTGTTTAGTTCCCAGCAAAGGGTCACACAATGCCCTATACCCCACATAAACCTGATCACCATTTTGGCTATTTTACACCTCAGGTTAGTGCAATCTTCTTAAACATTATAAATTTGTGGCAGCCTCTCAAAATACGTCAGCTGGTGTTGTGTTTGCATGAACAAAACCCTTGGTGTATCTGTGCTGTGCAGAGCTGTTTTCATACGACTGTGAAAAAGTCTGCTGTGCTGTGTTTTAGCATTTTGATTTGATGCCAAAATTGACAAATCAAAACATGATAATGTGTCCAGCCAGACAAATGTCTTAATTGTAGGCAATATGCTATTATGAAGCCAGCAAAGTGTTCAGACATTAATCATCTTTGTCTTGATTTTTAGCCTATCAACCGATTCCTAGTCAAGACTTTAGTCTGGCAGGATGCATAATTATTATGCAAATTTTCACAGTCTGTATTTTTTGATTTTTTGCAGTCAAATGAACTAGCTATTAATATTATGAGATTATTAAGTTTCATTTTATCTTCTGACCACCAGCACTATCAGGGCTACCCTACACAGTTCATGCCGCCAGTTTTCCACAATGGTTTCATCCCTGGAAGGGGAGGTTATGGAGGTGAGCTTATTTGTTTATTTTAATGGTGTAGCTGTCTTTATATGCATGCTCATAACTCAGAAGCTATAAAATAAAAATTAAGAGTAGAGCAGGGCTGAGGAGGGCAGTGCAAAGCACAGCAGAACAGAGTGAGCAAAGCAAAACAGACTAGACAAGAGCAGAGCTGAACTGAGCAGAGCAGAATCGAGCAGAGCAGAATCGAGCAGAGCAGTATGTTTCATTTTCAAAAATGAATATAGATACAAATATTTTTAGAAGTTTCCTTAGATTATAGATAGTGTTTACCAGACAGTATGTTTGCAGTATTCCTAGTGTAAATGCAAAAGAAGGTACCTATCTTTATGTACCTTTCGATAAATTCCTGTCTACACCATTGTATTTTCCTTGCCATCCCATTCATTCCATTTCAGTGCCACTCACACATACCATTTAAGCCATCTTTACATGATTCTTTGTTGGTGATTTCAGGGGGAAGAAGAGGGAGGGGTGGTTTACCTATGAACCAAGGATACAATAAAGGGCCAACAACATCTCATACTATGATTATACCAAAAGGAGTAAGTACAACAATAAAAAAATACGACTTTGACAAATTTTGGGTCCATTGATATGATTGTTATATACAGCTACAGTATACTCCAGACATTTAGATATTCCCAAAGGCGAGAATCCTCAATAGTATGATGATTTGTCCAATGAATTAACGAGGCATCAGTAAAACCTGGCAAAAATGTCAGTGCTTTGTGAGAACACTGCAGCTACAATCTTGACAAAGGATAATAGTTTAGTGGCTGTAGGAGAAAAATTGCAGCTAACCATCTATCCAAGTTGGGGAAACTCCCATTTTATTTTGGCCGGGAAGTCATTGTACTCTTTAGGAGTCAAATGCCATGAAAATTCCTGATCATCTCCAAAATATCACCATGGTCATATCCAAAGTACATATGGCTGTTTTACTCCTCCCCCACTGAAAATAAGCCATCCTCTCACAGAGAAAAAATGTCAATTCCCAGCTTGGGTCAAACATGGGCCTTCCCAGGGTCTAACCAGGGAATTCCTGGGAATCTGTTCTATTTTTACAAGTTTGGGTATTACAGATTTCCCAAGTAAAATAAAACAGAGATTCCCAGTTTAGACCCAGGGAAACCCCAAGTTGGGAACTGATATTTTTTTCCTGTGCTCTATGACCCCTTTTTGTGCTAAGCCTGATATCAATAATAGTGTAGTTATTTGCTGATAAATGATATGACTAAAACCAACTAAATGGTTTTAATTTCAGGCTGTTGGGAGTATAATTGGTCAAAAAGGAAGCTATATCACTGGCATAAGGTTAGTATGTCCACAATCAACCTTTTTTATCTCTTGTTTTCTTACTACGTTTTTCTTGCTCTTCAGGCAAATGTCAGGTGCAGCTGTAAAGATAAGCGACAGTGAAAGTGGAACAGACAAAAAAGAAGTTTTGATAACAGGAACTGCAGAGTCTGTAGGCTTGGCACAGTTTTTGATAAACGCTCGGTAAACAACTTGTTACAGTGCAGCAGTTTTTGTTACCTTTATTCTTTCTTTCCTCCCTTCCTTCTCGCTTCCTTTCTCCCGCTTTTCCTATTTATCTTTCTTAATTTTTTTTGCATCTTCTACCTTCCAACTTTTCACCACAGCTTTGCTCGATTCCCACCTTTCCGCTCTCCTACACCTAAGTCTCTTGTTTACTCCCATCACATTCCTCTTTGTTCCTTTCTTTGTATATTTTGTAGATTGAGACAAGATGGAAAAGCGCCAATCAACGAAGACGAAGAGAGAGGAAGATCAGAAGAAAATGAAAATAAAGGATAAAATACCCCAGACTCCCTATAGATATGAAATTAGATTTCCAAACAATCCCTGAGTATTTTAAGTCGTCCCAATCCCAGCCCTGTACCAGTGCTTTAACCTAAAACCTTTCGGTAAATTCATCCAGGATGGACTTAACTATAATCAAATAGAACCCAAGACAGAGTCTTGTAAATAGAAATTTTAGAAAGCAACTTATAGTTGTAGCAGAAAAATAAACTATCTTAAAGTTCACGTTTATAGTATACGAAGATTCACATTTATGTTAGTCTATACTGTACGTGAAGCCTTTATTGTTTTAAACAATTACATTGCACGGTTAAGTATCAACCTTGCAGTGCGCTTTTGCGATCCTGCGTTTAAATTCTTGCAAAGACAGATTTCGGATTTGTAACGGATAGGGAAGTACGGCCGGCTCGCTTCATGAAAACCTTGTCCTATTTTAGAACAAAAAATGTGACTTTCAATTCCCACTTTTTATCATGCAAACCAAAAAGGTAGTTTTCTCTTAAAAGAGTATCCTTTTTCAAACGGCCAAAATTGTCAAAATCGATCATCTATTTCGGGCCAAAACTATACACTGCTTGCCGCGCATAGTCGCAGGTTTTGCGCATTTATTGAAAATACACTGCGTCTTTACGTCCTGTTATTTGTTTGTCTGTTTGCCCATAGTCAGTTTTGTTGTCTTCCAGAGTTGGACAAAAGTGAAAAAAAAAAAAAAAAAAACCCTGGAAAAAAGTGCGGCGTAACAATATTTCAGGTCCCGTCCACACGCAAATGTTCTCATGTCTTTTGATCGTTTACATGTCTCGTCCACGCGAAAACGCTGATCGTTTTCGCCGTAATCACTTCTTTTTTAAAAACGTTTTTCAAAGTGACTATTTTCGAAAACGCTCATCTATCGTTTCCGTGTGGACAGTCGTAAACGCTTCTCAAAAACGCTGGACCATGTAACTTAGGCCCCGTTCAAACGAGAACGCAAGTTGATGCAAGTTTTGACTTGCAACTTGCGTCCTCGTTTGAACATCTCTCCACGCAAGTCGATGAAAAATGTTCAAAAACGTTCAAGGAAAATCAGCTGAAGGACAGCGAGAAAATCAGTTTTGTTCTTGTTTGAATTATTTGCATGCAGAAGTTCGGACGAAAAAATATGAAAAACAACTTTTGAAGTTTAGCGTGGTGACTGTTCAAACGAGGAAAAACTTGCATTGACTGGAGAAAAATTTGAGCACGTTCAAAGTGCTCTCAAGTCGATGCAAGTAGACGCAAGTCGATGCAAGTTGGTGTTCAAACGAAGATGTAAGCTCGCGCAAGTCAAAACTTGCATCGACTTGAGTTCTCGTTTGAACAGGGCCTTACTTCCAGTCCTTTTTAAGCAGGATAAACAAACGTTTGAGCATGTCCATTAGTTCCCAGGATCCATAAGGCCGTTTTCACAGCGTTTTCATTGTTCTCGTGTGGACAGGCAAAAACGAAGTGAAATCTACAGAGAACTTTTTGGTCGTTCACACTTAGCGTAAACCAAACGGTTTCCGTGTGGACGGGGCCTCACTACACGCAACGACATTGACATCATTATCGCTATTCTTTCACAATTCCACTGATGTAGCAGGATTATATCTTGCTCCTTTAACTTCATTATTTTGCCCCTGTCCATCAGGAATTCCTTTGTGTTGCTCCATTTGGAAGTCTTCGGTATCACGCAAACTCTGCTGGATGGGATGGTCATCCATAGAGAACGAACCAGACTCGTCGTCTGGGCTGTATGCGTCACTACGACAAAAGTAACATCTAGAAATATACAGCAACGATTTGTGTTAAAGCCAACGAATATATACTATTTTATATTTATTTATAATAAGAACTAGTCTTGATTTTACGCAGCCACTTAGGTACACCACGCAATCCCGTCTGTATGTAAATAGTCGGTCAACGTGCGCACTGACAATATAATAAAAGGAATCGCACACAGTGCAAGTACACTATTGTCCTCTAGGTCTGTATCCTCCTAGGAGATCGGGCTGTGATGGGAGATCGTAAGGGTATGTAAAAGGAAAGGGGGAAGAAAGTCACAACAAGGCGTCCGTTCTCTTCCGATTCTTTCCTCCCGTTCCACCCACTTTCATTCTAGATTTCTACAGAGTGTAGTGTTTTGGAAGATGAAGGGGGACTTTTTTCATCAAAGCAATTCGTGCGCAATTAATAACAATATATCATTCTTCAAGTAGATGGTCGCGCTTGCCTCACACACCCTAGAGATGCGACCCTCGACAAGTTGTTTCCTTAACCGCAAGACTTGCCTGCGGAATTGAAGAGATAGATATTCCACTTTTCTTACCTCAAGAAGTACCACATGTCTGATCTAAACTCGGTGTTAAAAATGAAAAATAGGACGACGTTGGTCACAGTAATGGAATAGGTGAACACGTAGAGAAAATTCAAAACATCAAAGAAATGAGGCTCTTTGGCTCCATTACCAAAGTCCAACATAAACCACATAATTTGATGCGGTAATAACAGCACTGCAAACACGACCAGGTACAGAACCAACATGACGTTAACGCGGTGGTGTCGGTCTCTACGCTGTCGAACCGCGGAATCTCCTCGATGACTACAAAAGAAGCGTATAATATCTAATGTATACACGATTTTTTCAGTTGGTTGCGTCTTTATTTCTATATATTTTTCTATCTTCCTTCCTTCCTTCCTTCCTTCCTTCCTTCCTTCCTTCCTTCCTTCCTTCCTTCCTTCCTTCCTTCCTTCCTTCCTTCCTTCCTTCCTTCCTTCCTTCCTTCCTTCCTTCCTTCCTTCCTTCCTTCCTTCCTTTCTTTCTTTCTTTCTTTCTTTCTTTCTTTCTTTCTTTCTTTCTTTCTTTCTTTCTTTCTTTCTTTTTTTCTTTCTTTTTTTCTTTCTTTTTTTCTTTCTTTCTTTCTGTCTCTCGTGAAAGTTCTCTCCGCAGGATTTCCCTCATAGTTAATAATGAAACACTCATGACTTCAATTTGCGCCTGTTCTCAAGTACATAGCTATTTGCGCAAACATTGGTCCGTTCAAAACACAGAAGCTGAGACTAAAATGTGTTGATAATAGATTATTTTAAAGAAGCACGTGTACGTGTACATATCAAAGAGCGACTAAAATACAGTTTTGGGTATTCCAGATGCGGTTATGCAGCGCATTTATAGCTAAAACACATGAAATTCCACTGAAATATTATTACTAGTGTACCGGAGACCCATATCGTCTTAGCTTTTAGTTTAATCGATGATGTTGGAAGGGTCAATGTTTGTAATAAATAGCTATATTTTGATATATCGTCTTTTGATATATCTTTCTTCGATCTGTTTTACCTGTAGCTCTGCAATTCCATCTTCGTAACGAAGGAAAAGACAACCATGACCAAAAGAGGAATAAGATACTGTAAAAGAAACAGTACGACGGTGTATGTCTGTCTGTGTTCTACTGCTGGCCATTCCTCGTCACAAGAAGCTATTGGACCGTCAGTGTGCTTCAAAAACACCATGTATGGAATCACGGTGGCAATGCTTGCGAGCCATATACCAAGACAGATTACATATCTACAATTACAAATAATACAATGAATTGCACAAATTACAATGATCTTTTTGAACGACAGGGACTGCTCATATATACGGAGGTACTTTTTCTTAACGATTAGTAACTTGGTTCCGAGTTTGGTCATCCCTTTTAATTTCACCTTTGATATTTACCCTTTTTAAATTTAAATTTTTTTTCTTTTTTTTTACTTGTGCTATTTACAGTGGAAGGAAACAAAGTACTGATGAAATCGCACATGCCAAAATGTATTGACGCGTCTGTTTGCCCCGGGCTTACCTTATAATTCTCAACACGTTGATTTCCCGATTTAATTCGCGCGCAATTCCTGTAACAGGGGCGTACAGGGTTTTTCGCGTGACGCGTGATCAAGCATTTTCGTTTTTCGGGATTCGGGATTCTAAAAAAACATTTCTCGTGATTCGTGAAAAACATTATTTAATTGACACGAGAAAAACAGAAATAATTGTTCGAGATTCGGGATTTTGTGGTCTTTCGCTATGTGAATCACTGAAAAAGTACATCAAATTGTCTCAGTTCCGCGCTTTTTAGTTTTATTCCAAATATCTTATATTTATAACGTAAAGAATGCATGAACGGTGTACTGAGAGCATAATTAAACAGTTTCCTAGTTGTCTTTCCTTTAATTTCGGGAATGTATCAGACAGTCGTCCGTGATTCGTGATTTGACGTTTTTATTTTTCGTGAATCGTGCCGTGGACCCCACCCTGTACGCCGCTGCTATAAGTAACAAATATACTGTACTCACCCGAAAATGCTTTTCATCTGTCCAAATAGGTACGTCTTTACTCCATATGTACGGTGAAAGCTAAGGATGACGTACGTGAAGACCACAGCTTGGAAACATGCAGTTTGGAAAGGCCACAAGAACGCACACATTCCCGCGCCGTATGGAAACTCGTTAGACTTAATTGAAAACAAAACATACAATTAAAAATTAGGGCTTGAATTGTGACAAGAAAACTTGCCTAAATTAAACCTTCTGATCCTTTAATTAATCAACGCCTTTCTATTATACTGAATAACTATCCAATAATAAACTTTAGCTGACACTGAGCAACGCCTTGAGTGAACATGGAGGGAACATGAACAATGAAGATTGTAAAAAGAGACATTCTGTTGTTCAAAAGTCTGGTTTACTGACCTCATGCCACGCAGCGTCAAACGGAATTGTAGACACCAACATTAGTAGGTCAGCTACAGCCAAGTTTCTGATGATAATGATGAATGTTTTTGACGTATTTTTGTGGCGAATTCTCTTTCTTGTAACAGCTAGTAGTAGCAAAATATTCAATGCGACACCAACTACAAACACCACAATATAGCCAATAAGCTTCATGATTCGTAAAGCCTGTTTGACTCCATCTTGAGTATTTTCAGTGCTGTTCGTCGATGCCATTTCTGAAATCACTGATCACTGGAGACAGAGGAAAATGTTAGTGAATTAGCTATAAGAGATATCTTTAGGCATGTCGGCAAATTGTGTGTTTACCAATGGTTTCTGTAACTCTCTGTAGTTCAGTAAGAGGTGTATAGAACCACTTGACGATAAGGCTCTTGAGGAGGATATTTTTGTTAATCATATTAAACAATTATATTAACAATTACCACTAAAACATCTAGAACATGCCAAAAAAAGAGATAAGATGATAAAAATCATAAATCAACAAGGCAATTCATTCGAAACTCGTTTTCAAATTACCAGTATTTGAATCCATATTCGAAACATGTTTCACAGCTTCAGGCGGCCACTGAGATACAATTCAGTATTGATATCACAAGAATATTCTTGTTAGTAATCACATTATATAGGCATCTGTTTATATAAATCTACCTAAGTACTGTGTAAGGGCATTTTCTTTAGCTTATAACTAAAATATTTAATTAGATGAGAGTGTCACCGTGAAAATTAATTAATGGCCTTTGTATCAGATGTGGGAGCGATACAATTATTCAATGCATGCTTTTTCTAGCAATTTCCTTGCAAATTAGCTATATATTTTTCATTACCTCAGAAAACTCAGCAAGAAAGCAGTCAGGTAGGGTAGATTACAGAAACAGTCACGGTAAATTGTTGGCAAATAACGAGTGGAGATATCATCGCAGTCAGAGCAGAGTTGTGAAACTAAAGATACCGCCACACCGAAATGATTTGCGTCAAATATCCGATCGATTGCCCTTTAGATTTGTTTAACCTTATCATGAACCCTATTATTGCTGTAGCTTGTCAAAATGTCACTAAAACCTAAAGACCCTTTTTGATTGAATTTCTTGTCGGATCTTTTATTACGTGCTTGATTGCTGAGTTCATCGAAATAACAGAATCTTATAAACATATATAATAAGTCTAATCTTTTGTAACAAAAGAAAGCCTCCTTAAACAAGTATCCAAAAAATAAGCTTAACGATAAGATCAGAACACTTCAACAACAAATTCATGGCAGTGAGGGACGGAGATGGGCGTTGCCAAAACGTGCTTTGTAATAATATTTCCCATGATGACAGTCAGACTAGACTACTTACATTAGTGGTCTCCGAGGAAAAAATGGCTATAAAAATTGATCATGCGGTTAAAGTATACTTTTAACGAAAGAACGTCGTGTTGGCACCATATGGGCATTCATTGAGTATTCACTTAACCTGAGTATCAATTAAGCTGTCTTCTCAGCGCCCCTGACTCTCCCCTCATGATCAGTAATCTCAGATCTCTTTGGGGATGTGTACAATGGGCAAGAGAGGGGATCCGGGAGTTAGAGAGATGCTGACAGCTCTTGTACAAATTGAACAGTACTTTATAAATGAAATTCGTAACAATTTCTGGCCTCTCACTTGAGTCAAAAAGTTAAGGAATCTGTCAACGAAGTCATATTTGGCAGCGGAAATTAGTGAACTAAAAAAACAACAACTATCGATTGCCATTTTTAGACTTTGAAAAATAATCTCCAATCCATCTTTAAAAATTAAGAATGCTTAAAATTACTATTTCTGTACACTAATACCAATTGGACAAGTAGAATACAACGTAAAACGAAAACATGAAATATCATGATAGGTTAGCGAGCTCTAGAATGGCCCTTTTCCACTTGAATGAAAGAGGAGGTATACTCAATAACAAATGAAAAACGGAGAGTTCAGCGTTCTAGGACAGCATCGGCGTGGTCAAACTTCTTCGCTTGGTACATAATCGACCGGTACGTAATCACTTGGTACGAACTAGTTCTGGCATGGACTGAGAACAATTGTACCCATGATAGGTACAAAGAACTCTGTAGCTACAACTTTTCCATAATGTCTAGACTTTTCGATATTGAGTACAGCGAACGTATTTACGACAAGAACTGCTCAACCAAATAATGTTACTTGACAACTTTCTTTTCTCTGCTCTGCCAGTGACTGCTGAAACTGCTTACAAACTGCATGTGATCCTGTGGCTCCACAAATTGTGTACAGGTTTAGAGATTGCTCTTTTTGGAGAAAGAAGGGCCTATTGCTATAACAACATAGGTCAGTCGAAAACCGGCTACTGCACTTAAGGAGCCTTAACAGCGTTCGTAGATACTGCGAAAATATGCTTGTAATTGCTGAGAACTGAGCCATTAATGTAGCCCATCGAGAAGTAAAAATGACAAGTAATGTCGCCAGAGGCGGCAAATTAAAAGCAAACAAAAAAGCCTTAAAAAAACAAGTCGCGTGCAAGCCAGAAATGTACAGTTAAATTCGACCATATTATCCAACCTTATGATATGAACCCATGATTAAAGTAGACAAACCACCAATTAAATATAAGAAAATTCACCGCAGATATTCATACATGGACTTGCAAATCTTTGTTACTAAAAAGTTACCTGAATATTATTTGAAGTAAACAGAGTTGGTTTCACTTACACTGAAGTCGGCGGGGTCGGCAGGGTGTAACGAAAAATATTTGACTTTTTTTTGAATATTGATTTGTTAGTTTGACTGACCCGACTCGCTTCACCGCGGAAACAAGACAACAATTCCATAGGGTGCCTAACCATTTGAGCTTCAGTGTTCGATAGTGTAAAAATGACAATAAAGCCATTAAATAATTAACAATACTTACAGTATTTCTTTTGAAATTAGACTGATAAAAAGCATTGATGCCAGTAAGTGTTAATTGTTCTTTATTCCGACTAAGAGATTGCCTGTTTGCAATAGACGCATATCCGCTGTCGTAAACATTTTTTCTCAGCTGAACGACAAATTTTATATAGAATACTGTATGGTTGAGGGCACACGAAGGACAATGTTTGCTCGTTATTTGAAGCTAGATGAGATTCAAGGGCTTTTATCAGCTGATTGAAGACAAGCAATAAGTAGTTTTTTGGCAAATTTGTATTCACTTCTCGGATAGTGCATGTATCTCTCTATCCACACTGACCGACGCAGATCATACTAGTTTCCATGGTTCTTATTGTAAAAAGGATTGAGTTTTTTAAATTAGTACCCATGCTCTCCCGCCTCACAGTGGCATGTTTCTGGAATTAATACGTCAGCACTCTCAAAAGCTGTTTCAAAATGGATAAACACGTATTTTTTCGTACTTTACTTCATTCAAACTGCACGGTACAAACATTAAAGTGGCTCACGATCGCAATCAGTTTTCCATAACAAAAGCGGGATGACCTCACACTTCACGTGACGCACATGTCTCTGCAGCCTGGCCACGTTCTCACATCCGTGATTTGATCTCAAATCGACCAGTGATACAGACATTAGACACAGAAGATATAGGGAGCTTAAGCAGGAGACGTTTCTGTCAACACGGACGTCACACGCGCGTTTTCGTTCATCCGTTCGCCGTCATAGATGAGGTTGCTGTTTTTCGTACAAGATGAAAAAGCCTTAACTGACCTTCTGCTTAACGGAAACGGACACATCATCTATGATGGCGAACGGATGAAGAAGAACGCACACTGCGGTGGCGTCCGCGTTGACAAAATGTCTCCTGTTTAAGCTCCCTATTATTGGATGTTTTCACAGTAGAAGGCAGAAAAATCGTCAAGACGGAGAATTCGTCTCTGACGAGCAAATCGTCTCAATCGTCTCAGTTCAAAACACAAGAACAAAAAAATACTGCAAAAAATAAGTGAAAAGAGAAAATCCACTTCCCTTTTAATTTTTTTTCAAAAGAGTATTCCTTGAATATCGAGCTTGGGTTACCTGTGTCCCTTGCATGGTTGACACCAGTCTCTCTCTCCAGGTTAGAACACCGCTTACAGATTGTACATCGCTGGCTCAGGTCTCTTTGGCGTGAATTTGCAAGTGGACGGGAGGGTCGAGTTTGTGATGAAGTTTTTCTCGACTAATTTCGTCTTCAAGTGAGTTCATCTTTTGCAAAGTGCAAATATTAATTCTTTATCGTTTGTATTTACTGGCTAAAATTGTAAATCCCTCACAGATTCAACTGGGATCAAGTTAGCACCGCGTACTGGAAGCGTTATCCAAATCCATGGAGTTTACACGTGTTGAGCGAAGATGTCTTGTCCAGGTAATGTAATAAACGTTAGCTAACTTTATTATCATCGAATTAATTGCGTTAACTTTTTAGTTAGTAACTGTGCGATAGATTGCCGTAATTTGTAATTTTTAAAATGAGGAAAAATAGTTCTTGGTGTCGGTCGATTGATTGTGACGTAACGTTCTGGCAACTTTCTTCAGGAGTGAAATTTTGTTGATAAAATGTTGGTTGGTAGGCCCATGTAAAGACGAATAGGAAGTCACTCAGGTAGCTTGTAGACAAGATTTGTTTCTGATAATATTGGTTATATTTTTGTCGTGTTTCTACGTTAAATGAAAACGTTATTAAGCGTAAGTCTTAATTTTGCATGCTCAACTTTTAATTGAAAAATAAGATTAATATTTTATGAGGAATTTTTGGCAATATTGTATGAACGGAAAAATGACAAAGAAACAAACAAAAACAGCTATTAAGAAATGTTTACCTATTTGCCAACAGGAATTTAGATGATAATAAACTTAAAAGCAAAAGGCTGTTGACAAAGACAAACAGATTACCCAAATGGGGAGAGAGGGTAAGACATTAAAAATAGTTGGTGTTTCTAACCCTTAAATAATAGACTTACATTGAGGGATTTATGAAATAGTAGAGTTTAAAATAATTGATCTGAACTCTACTACTACAGTTGAACCTCCGCCAACGGATGGAGTAGATTTTCTATAACTGTGAAAATTACACCACACGGGCACGGTTCCGACAGGAATTTCGAATGTTTTTATAGACAACACGGCACTGACATGGCCACGGCACAGCACAGTCCGTTTCACACTCATACAAAATCTGCTCTATCTTAGCCTGGTGAGCCTACACCTCCCATAAGCAATCAGCTACTCTTTGTCCCTTTTGGAGACAAACTCTGCATTTTTAACCTTCCATAAGTTGACACCTTCTATAAGCAGACACCATTTCCTGCTCACAAGGGTATCTGCTTACAGGGGTTTAATTGTATATATTTTTACTTGTCTACAAGTATTGTGTCTTACATTTTTTCTGTTGATTTTAGTTTGTGAGTTCAAGAATTGCGTGTGTTGTTGAGGAATCCATCGTAGATCCCATTGCTAGAACACTTACGACATATACAAGAAACATTACTTTTAAAAAACTCATGGTGGTTGAAGAAAAGTGTGTATACTCTGTTGACCCTCAAAATAAAGAATGGTAAATATAATAATAATAATTAGAGTAATTTTCATCGAGCTGTGAAATAAAAACTAGCTATTAGTGCGTAGTAGTCGAAATTCAACAAAAGGAAACAGTGGAATTAGGGTCTACTAGTGTGTACTAGCTTAGTAACTATTTCACAGTCTGATGAAAATCATGCTATAATAATAATAACTACTATTTTTTAATTGTTTTTAATAATCACATTTGATGTTCTATTATTCCAGGACAACCTGTGAGAAGCAATCGTGGATAACCTCAGATGTTTATGGTTTTGCTAGGGCAATAGAAGCATTTGGTGTGGAAAGATATAAAAAGAATGTCAAAAAGGTAACAAGATCTTAAAAGGTGCTGTTATAGAGTGAAAGGACAAACAAGAATCTCCCCCAAGGAAAAGACCACATTCCATGCTGACAAAATCTTCCATTCAATGCTTGACTTCAGAGTAAAATAAAAATAATACTCCCTATCATGGAAGTGTCAGAGCAAATTGATATCATTTCTAATCACTTATCACCTACAGGGATTGAGCCAGAAATTGAGCCAAAAGGGACAAATGGGCCCTCGGGCAATGATAAAAAGGGACAAATCCAAATCTAGGGGGACATGCCTGCACTTAATCAGCACATAGGTATCGTAACCAAGTGTGATCTTGAAGCCACCTTTGCTGGAAGTTTCTTGTCTGAGGTTTATCGCTCTTAAATTCTATATCTCTTTCATCATTGGTATCATCTTTTGGCTCTTGATTACTATTATCTTTCGACCCTTGATCTCCTTCTTTATCCCCGTTTATCTTGCCAAAAAAACTAGTTATAGTTCTGATTCTTTTTCCTTGTGACATGAAAGCAGTAATAGCTGACGGAACTCGCCATGTGACTCAGACCCAGTCTCCTCTCCCGGCCAATAATAAATATGGCGATAAAACATGGAGTTTTCCCATTAGTTTTAACACATAATAAATAGATCAAATATTTTTTTTGTTTGGTTGATTTTTTCAGAAAGGGGACAATCTGACCTTCTTCATAATAATTATTGAAAGGGACACTTCTGATTTAAAAGCGGGAATGGCGCAATGGCGCGGTCTGGCTCAATCCCTGCACCTAATGCATTTTTTTTGGTTGATGTTGATGCATCAACTTTCTCTTAGGTGGACTCTCTTGGCCAGATCTTACCAATACCTGGCAGAGTTCTGTTTTATTTATTCCTTTTTTTTCTTTTTTAGGCATCCCAGGGACTTGAGCATGTCTTGGAGAAACTATTTATTCCAGAACGGCCACCACGACCACTTCAACTACCTTTACCACATAGCAATATGATGGTCTAAATAATGTTATATTTGAATACCTTTTGTTACCTGGCACACAGTGCTTCTTTCCACAGCATTTTGTTAATTTTAGATGCAGCACTTTTGGCTCATCTGGTGGTAATATCAATAATGTTAATTTAGGATAATGTGGCTGGTCGATTGAAAATAGTTTTTTATGACATAATTGTAATTACATTGTTTAAGACTTGTACAAAGAAAAAATTGGAAGTGTTCAATAAAGAAATTAGAAAATTGAAAAATGTTTTATGTTTTTGTAAGGAATAACAGTATCAAGTTTGACAACATTGGTTCCTTTTCCTTGGTAGTTGTTCCTCCCATTTGGAGGATTGAATGAGTTGGATGCTTTTCAAACTTTTCTGGAAAAAGGTATGACTATTAAATATGGATTGGCTGAGAAAGTTATGTCCTGATAAGATGGCTCACTGTAGTTTAACGTGCTTGTGCTCAAGATTAGTATGTGCAACACTGGAACTTTAAGAATTTTTATATTGCTGACATGTTGGGCTTAGATTCCAGCCATCAGGGTTTCGTTTCTATGAGTATTGTGGGCACATGAAATCTCGACAGCTGAAATCTGAGCTTAACATCATGTTACATGGTCAATCTTTTTGGGCAAAAATCTCCAGGACTAAATGATAAAATCTTTTCATAATTTGTCAACTTTATTCTAATACAGAGCTGCAGTAATTGATGAAATATGAAAAAAATTGTTTCATAAAATCAAAATTTTGAAATATTTTAGATTCTTTAGTACAGGTTTTTTTTCGTTTTTTTTTTTTTGACAAATGAAAGGTGAAGATATGGACTTTATTTAAAAATGAGTTTAAAAAAGTCAGTGGAAAATGTGCATTTTTATTTATTTTATTAGAAAAATGACCATTAAGCTGACATGACATCCCTATAGCAACCTTTCACACAATGAGTTTCATATCAAACAGTTCACTGATTCATGATCTATCATATGGTTGGCTGAATGGGTGTCAAAGTATGCATCTGTAGCAGATATACGCTTTTTACTTTTGGCAGAAACATGAGTTTCTGCTTTTGGTATAAAGATCTTTAAAACTGTAGTGAGCTACCTTAACTAATTTATTCGGTTGGGCTTCCTTTAGTGCTAATACCCGTGTCAAACCTGGTTACGAGGAACTATTATATGCGCATGCGCCCAAAGCCAAATAGTGGCGCGCGAAAATCAATTTATTTCGAGTGAAAACATGATTTGTATCGTGGATTTCTCATTGTAATTGCTTGGTTTTGTGGTATTTGTAAAATGATTAAATGGATAAAGACCAATTCGGCTTTATTGAAGCTAGAGGGACTTCTTATCTGCAAAATATGGTACGTAGATACGTGCTTTTACATATTTTTTGCATGACACTGCTGTTCGAGATAGGGCTGACAAGTTTCTTTGTGTTTCTCTTGTAGCAACAATTTAGTAGACGATCCTTGTTCTCTGGAAGCTTGTGATCATTGCTTTTGCAGGTATTTTGTTGCCGAATTCGTCATTTATGGTTTGATATTAATATCTGAGTAAACTAAACCTTTTGTTTATAAGCTAGTGTCCCCAATTTAGTGGTACAGCTGTACCTCAACTCGTGGTCCGCTAGATGATTTCTTAAGTTTAATAGAAACTCAAATAAAGTTTCATTCATTTGTTTAGACGTTGTGTAGAAAAATTGGTTGGAGTTGACAGTAAATGTCCAGTGTGTGGGTCTTTTGCATGGATTAAAGACCTCAAACCCAACAGACAACTGGCCAATATAGTGTCACTTTGCAAGTCTATAAGGAATACAATTATTATTGGCTGTGATGATGCTGTTGTTCAAACTTCACAAAGCACAGGTATACAGAAAATATCAACCATATATGTTTCAGCAGGGAGCAACTATCGAATACCCCGCAAATGATATTCGTGTAGTCGATCTTTTGAAAATGACACAGAAACACAATAGGATGAATATCATGAAGTTTGTTTGTTGTTGCAGTCATGATTGTCATGATTGTTTTATTGTGATGTCAGTAGGTTGTTGAAAGGTTAGCTAAATGATCATTTAAATACTAAACATGAGGCTCATGGTGTACTCTTTAACCTCCACTTCATGGGGGTGCTTCATTTTATTTAAACTTTAAGATAAACCAATTCAAAGAAAAGTTGACACAAAGTCAATAAGAATGAAACTTAAGGGACCTCTTCTGATTTGATACACAAAGGAGCAAGATTGAAGTGTGACTAAAGGTGCTGTTACATGCTGAAACTTTTATCTGAAACTTTCATCAAGCATTGGTGTCAATCAAGGGGTGTATAGAAACTGAAATTTCATCCTGAAACTTGTTCAAGTTTCTGTTGCAGGAGTAGAAAGCAGTCCTACTTTTTGTAAAACTGTCTCATGAAACTGACCCAGGGAAAGTTTCAGCTAAATGACCATGTTACACAGTGCAATGAGTTGTGAAACTTGTCTCGCAACGGTGATTGAGACAAGTTTCAGAGGAGAGTTTCAGCATGTAACAGCACCTTTAAGTTGGTTGTACATGGCATTCTAGCAAGTGGTCCCAAGTTGGATATCAAGTCAAATCACACACTTGTTTCAACTTCTTTCTAACCTGTGTACATATAGCTATAAATACCCATAAAACACGTTATGTTGGCTTTATTAAGCCACACTTGCCCCTTCAAAAGGGTTTCCAACTAAGGTAATATTAACAGTACTTTGTTAAGAGGTACCTCACTGGTCTGAGATTTGATATGCCAGTGACTTACCGGTATGCATTGTATAGTCTCTGAAAGCAGCATGCTTTGAAAGGTTTATGACATTTGAAGAAATTAGGAGTGTTTAAAAATACTAATTAATAGATTCAAATCACATGTGAATGAAATAGCAAAGACAGGAAGAAAAAGTGGAGTCATGTAATGTGGGTGTGACATGTTTAAAAATCCCTGTTGTGTTTTCTTCAGATGCTACTCCTGGTCACCTTGACTCCTGTGTAAGTATTAAACCAGAACAGAGAAGTAAAGATGAGCTTCATCAACAGAAAGTATTGGAATGCACTAGTTCGTATCAACAGACTGAAACAGCAGAGGCATCAAACAAAACCTCTATTGTTAGAAATGATGTAGAAGAAATAAAGAGATTGACAGAATTAGGTCAAGATGACAAAATGACTGAAATCAATGATAAAGTCCATGAAAGTACCTCATGGTCTCAAAATTCTGACTTTAATCAGTCAAATTCTTCCATTGAACTCTTTAGTTCATCATGTTGTTCTGAGAGAAATGTTACTCTATATGAATATGACAGTGATGTATTGGAGTCAGAATTACAGCAAGATAACACCCCAATAAAGAACAATACATCTTTACATGACACATGTACATCTAACGATAACTTTGATAATACAGAGCCAAGAGAAAATAAGGGACAAAAAAGAAAAATGTCTGATATTGAATCAGTTTGTGAAACAAATAAAACACTATCAGATAGCACTAGAAAATCCAAGGCCATTTGTGGAGCACTAAAACAGGACAGAACTTCAAATACTGATGAGGTTGTGGATTTCAAGAACTCTAGTGACTGTAGAATGGATGAAAATATGGATTTTGTGATAACGTCTTCCAGAAAGAAAAGTAGAACAATGCAGTTGTGCTTTGACATGGAAGATCTTGTTTTGCCAAGCAATAGAGTATCACAATCAAATGCTAGGGCTAGATTACCTTCAACAGGAAGAGCTGGTTCACTGACATGTAGTGAAAATGTTGCATCACCATTAAATGGAAGAATTGGATCACCATCTAATAGAAGAATTGGATCACCATCTAATGGAACAATTGGATCACCATCTAATGGAACAATTGGATCATCTTTAATGGAATTATCTCCAGCTCAGTTAGCAAAGAAAAACAAGAGAGGTGAAGGGTTGCTTCACATAGCAGCCATAAAGGTGTGTTTTTGTGATGTTGATCTTTCACAAATCATGAATTCAGTTAAGTTCACACTTATGTAATATTAATGAACTACCAGACTCTTAAACATCAAGATGCCTGTCAAGAAGTCTGTGGGCAATTGGCCTTTTTTGGATTGCTTTTGGTCTCTTGGACCTTTTTGGGGTTCAAAACTTTCTTTGGACCTCCCCCTGGGATGTGGGATGTGTCAACTTAATCTCCTCCCCCGATGTATCAGCTGGTAGTAAGTTACTTGAACTTTAACCTAATATCGATTGTTGTGAATTTAATTTAAGGGAAATATTGAGGATGTCAAATGCCTCCTTGAGAAAGGAGCCAATCTCAATGCCAGAGATAATGCAGGCTGGTCTCCATTAGTAAGTACTTCAGTTCCATCTTCACAATGTGGTGTTTTAATCTCACACCATTCTATTTTCAAAACCTAATACATACTGTCAGTGTATTAGAATGTTCTCCAGAGTTTTGGAAGTTGTCAATAAATTGATCACAACTAGGGAACGAGCCCATAGTATATACATGTACACATAGCTGGCCTAATCTATCCAAAGAAAGTAGCCTCTGCTGAAGTCAGTGAAAATACTTTCTCCAGGATTCTTAGGGAAGGGAAGAGGATGGTGGTTATGAAAAGCAAGGGAGAGCAAATTTAATTTGCTAATTGTGGCAAATTGTTGGTACCCCACCCAGCCCTGCCTTGTTTGGGGGAGCAACTACTGTTTGCTAAGGGTGATGGGTCTGAGGCAGTGTACTGTGGCAGGGTTTGCCATGGTAACCTTGAGGGACCTGGATTGGGATACTGGTCCTTCTGTTACAGCATTCAACCCCAAGCTAGTTCTGATGCTGGGTTCTCCTTCACTGCTCTGTGTTGTAAGAGGAAGCCCAGTAAAAGTGTTTAGCACTTGGAGTGAGGAACCTGTGAATCTGAACTAACCCCAAATTCATCTACTGAGTGTAACAGAATGATAAAATGGTTTCATGTATATTATTATGAGTGTAATAGAATGATAAAATGGTTTCATGTATATTATAATTATGAGTGTAATAGAATGATAAAATGGTTTGACTCTTCAGCATGAAGCCTGCAACCATGGTCATGTTGTGATTGTTGAGATATTGCTGGATAATGGTGCAATAATTGATCTACCTGGTGGTCTTGACCATGATACACCATTACATGACGCCGTGGCCAATGGGAGAGTAGAAGTTGTTAAATTGTTAGTCAGGCGAGGAGCACCACTGGCTTCAAGGTGAGGTCCAAATAATTCATGAATTAGAGCTGAAATTACTCAACAAACTTTTAATGCATGTCACCCTTCATTCTGGGCATGCTGGCTCATCATTTTTGGAATGGCACCCGTATACGTATCATCATGTGTGAACTGAAAATTAAGTGGTCTGATAGGGGAGCCACACCCAAAATAATCGGTCTGCTTGCCAATATTAAGGGGTGCTGTACTATAAAAGGTTGTCAATCATGTAAATTGAGCTTAGGTCTCTTTCTCATTATTTACCTGCAGCTTACATCTTTGAAAACTTACAGCATCATCATGTCACAACTCAGTCATGCCATGTGACATTTAAAATCATATGCAAAGAATCTGCTTCAATCAACTGTATTAAAATATTTATCTGAAGAAAGACAATAAACCAGCTAGGTTCACAGATTCAGGTTTCAGCTTGATGTTTCCATCATTTTGATTGTTTTTATCTGATTTAATCTCCTTAGGAATAAACAGGGAATGACTCCTATTGACTATGCAATTACTGAAGCAATGAGGGATGTTTTAAAAACACCTACTCCTATTAGTGAAAAAATATCAACTCATCAAAAAGGAACAGTTCATACTAATTTAGTAAGTTTGAAAATTGTTTTTTTACAGTAATTGCAAATATAATAATTTCACTTTTAATTATAATCTATATAGGTAATCACTCAAATGGCATGCATGATGATTTTCATATTATTTCAGACAAATACAAAACTTAGTTTTGTGAGTTTGACATTTATTTTCTTTACATTACAGCATCAACCACAAGAAACGTCAAAGATTATCCTTTGCACAGGTCTTAGTGTAGAACAAAAGGTACTTACAAAAGGTTATTAGCTTCATTAAATTTTTGACACATTTTTGCAGTTGCATTTACCCCATTCATAGCAGACTTAATTGTGCACAATTACTTTGATCCCTCTTATTGCTCTTTCTATAGAGATACTTTATGATGTTTACTAACAAATTGTAATGCTGATGTGCCAACCATTTTGACAGTAACTTTTCACAAGTTGCTTTGTTTGAATAGCCAATCAATCTCTAGTCTCGCTCGCAGCCTTTAGCCTTGTCATGCAATGCTCTCTCGAGACTAATCAATCTCTGGCTGGCCATGAATGATAAAGGTTTACATCTCATGAAGTATCACTATAACAGACACCAAGCCACAGGCCTGAGTAGATCACTATAATTATGAGAATTACTGCAGAAACGCTTGTATTGTGACTGGCAACTTTAAACTTTCAGTTGGATTTTGGGTTTTTCTGATCCACCAATCATGTGTAGGGGGTGGAGCTGATGCAAATGCATTTGATACGACCTTGATCCATGTTTGTCATCCCCTTGAGGTTCCCTTGAGGGCATTTGCATAAGCTCCACCCGCTTCACAAGATTAGCAGATCAGAAAAACCCAAATCCAACCTGAAAGTTTGAATTTGTTGGTCATGAAACAAGTGTTTTGGCAGTAAACTTGAATAGAGTACAAGCACTAAAAGTGTGCAATACTTTGCACTATTTAGTACTAAATATCTATTTTGAATATTTATTAAATATTTATTATATCAATATTTATTTTGCACGCTTTTTATAGTGTTTGTACTCTATAAGTACTCTCTCCAAGTTTTTATTTCATTTTGATATTTTGACAATCTATGACAGTTTTCATCATGATCAGGAAATGGAAAGATGACTTTCAGTAGATGGATGACATAGAGTTGACATTTTGTATTACAGGAAGCATTAGAACACTGTACGTCAGTACTTGGAGGAAAAGTAGTGAGAGAATTTTCCATTGATGGTAGGTAATTATTTTTTTAATTTTTAGTGGATGTCTACCACATAAACTCATCCTTGACCAGCTGCTTATCTTTTTTCTGAATATGTATATAAAAACAGTAACTGGAAATGCAAGTACCTTTTCCAGGGCATCATTTAAACCAGCATTACATGTAATTTTATTTTATTTTCATCAATATTTATACAGGGACATCTAGTTTAGCATGGCTAGTTTAAATAGAGCCCTGTTTTTGTAATGGACAACCCTGTCTAATCCCAATAAATAACCAAGTAAATAAACTGCAATTTTTTCAGCCAAATTTTACTTGAAAAAATTTAAGTACACCTGTGTTATTATCTGATAATTTTAAGCTGATTTGCATTTTTTCCCTTTCATTCTTCTTCTTTGGTAAATCTGATATTCTAAATCAAGCAAGTCAGTTCTGAAATGAATTGAACAAACCATATGGTATTATAATTATTATAGCATCTCAATATATTTTCAGACTATTTGACTATTTGACGTATACTACGCAATGACTTTTTCTCACACTTTTCAGTGACCCATGTTGTAACAACCACCACCAAAAATGGTTGCTGTGCAAGGACTATGAAGTACTTGTGTGCTCTTTTATGTGGCAAGTGGATTGTTTCGTTTTCATGTGAGTAAAACATATACCATATTATTGATAGTCTCCCTCGCAACAGTGGTTCATGGTGAGGCAGACATGTGACAAGACCATTTTGGTCATGTGCTCAAGGTTGAGCATTTTGTTCTATCTGGCTGTTCAGTCATGATGATTCGTGATCATGATAACAATCTAGAATGATTTGCCTGATAATCCCCAGGAGGGCAATTATGCAGGCTAGATTTTGACAGTCAGAGGTCATCTACTTTCCTCCTTTGATGGGGAGGGGGATGATCCCTGACTGACTGAAAATCAGGCTAGTGTTATTCTTGATTTGATGTTTTTATTGTGTGTGGATGTCAGCTGATTGTGTAGATCAGAAAATGCTTCAAAAAGTTAGTTTGATAATGTTGAGTATACAGCATGGTACAACAATTCAATTCCAGGGATTACAAAATGTTTGTCAGCTAAGTTATGGGTGGATGAAAGTCCTTATGAGATCAAGGGAACAAGTACCAGTAAAAAGGAAATTCCTCACCAGTCTAGGATTAATGCCTTAAAACAGGTGAGAGATCTCTTCTTTGATACAGGCAGGGATAATTTATTATTATAATATGCTTTGTCTACTTTTGATTGTCAGTGTTAGTAGAAGTCTACCAGATTAATCTGATATTCAATATGTAAGAACGGTCATAGTTTCCATGTGATATAAACTTAACTAAACCATAAAAAATTATGATTTATTTCAGTCTGATTGTCTTGTTTGCTTTCCTTTAAAGCTTCCTGGATTGTTTGATGGCTGTCAATTCTATTTCAATGGTTCTTTTAAAACACCCCACAAAGAAGATCTAATAAAACTTGTTAAATATGGAGGTGGAAAAATTCTAACACGAGAACCCAAGTCAGAAACTGACTACACACTGTTTCTCCCTTCCAAGGATAAAAAGAGGATGCCTCTTGCTGACCTCCCAGTGGTTGCATACCATGCAAAACCAGACTCAGTTCAATACAGGTGTACCAAATACATTATTTATGACCCATTATCTCAAAGCAAACCTACTAGTAAACAGAGAGAACTCTCTATCATTCCCGTCAGCTGGCTGTTGGACTGTATCTCAAACTTTGAAATTATGGATATTCCAGAGTAGTTATGGTCATTCGTGGAGATCAGGTTATTTTTGTAAACCTAAGCCAGGCAAGATAAGAATGCTTTTGTCAGTCTGACTTAGTGTATGCTTTAAATGGCTTTTTAGACCATTTTACCTGATGTTTAAAGTCTGACTATAAGGACTTGACAGGGTTTCAAGTCTGCGCAATTAGTTCCAGTCCGAGGCGCAGCCAAGGACTGGAATAATTGCAAGGACTTAAAAGCCTGTCAAGTCTGAATTGGAGGACTTTGAATGGCTTCAAATCCTCATTAAATTATTATTTAGGATTCTTTCTCCAGATAATTACCTATTACAATATATACTATCAAACAATTGTTAGATATGAATTGCTCTACTATCAAACAATCGTTATATATGAATTGCTCCTTATAAAACTTCCAAAAATTATATTTTACGAATTTGCTTGTTGCTTAGTGGTTAGGGAAAGGAATAAAGAGTTAGACTAGATCAGAGGTTTGGGGTTTGAGTCTCAGCAGGCTCATGAAAAAATGTGAGATGTTTTTTAAGACTTGAAATGTGTTCAAGTCTGACGGATACTGGAACAGATTTCCAGTTACAGCTTGAGAGGACTTCCCTCAGGGTTTCAAGTATCATCACGAGGTCAAAATTGGAGTATCTAAGTGGCTGGCTACCTTGTGAATAATTAATGAGGATTTGAATTTAGTTTCAAAGATCAAAGACAAAATTAAAAACAGCATCAAAGTAACTGTTGATGTACATCTTTATTACAATGCTGGCTTAGTATTAATATTATTATTGACAAAAAGTTGGATAGAAAATTATTATTGTGACATTCAAATTCTTACAAAGATATTAATGAATAAATTTTATGTGACTGTCCACTATTCATCTGCCACTGCTGAACATATTGTAATAAAAATTAGTTAAACTTGATGAGAGTGTAGAATTGATTTGGTTGATTAATTACTTTAATTACATTACATAATTTTGATTGTTTTAACTGTTAATTACATTACGTAATTTTGAAAATAAGTGCAAGATACAGATTCTTTTAGAGTGTTTATTCACAATGAAATCAGGCCCAAGTCCAACAGCACATGATAGCAGATGATAATAGACTGATGGTAAATTTTCAAAATCAGATGAAAAAAAGTGTTGAAATATTACAAAAATAGAACACTCAGTATTTATAAAGTGGTGTGGTATAATGGAAGTACATTGTCCAGTATTTCCAGCCCTTCTACAATCTCTTTCAAAATATTCTTGAAAATCTAATACTAAGCAATTCAACTGCAGGGGGGGGGGGGGGGGGAGTGAAGTACTAAACAAAATAATATTTGATGTAAAAACCTTTGTATTGATTTCAATAATTATTTCTAAAATAACTAATTGAAATTAATAATCCAACACAGCTCATTATTACTGTGAAGCTGATAACCAATCTGCAAGTACCGGGAAACATTAGTCTGCACATCATGATGTAAGATTGGAGTTGGGGATGAATGTAAACTTTTCAAATGTGGAGCTATCTTCTTCATCTTCTGCAATTCTATCCAAATGATCTACAGTGAGCAAAAATAAAACCATACGTTATCAGTACAATTGCAGGGTTTGTACTCCTAGGAAATTAAAAAATTCCAGGAGTTTTCTAAGAGTTTTCCAGGGTGTAAATACAAAAACTCCAGGACCCTTAAGGTTGCTGCAAAAAGTAAAAAGTGGATTAAAAATACTCGTGAATGTACTACCTACAAATTGCCGATGTTCTTCACAAAGACAAGTTAACAATTTTTACGTTTTTGACTATTTGACTTTATATTTATAGAAAATTCAAGGAGTTTTCCAGGAGTTGGAATGAAAATTTAAATTTCCAGGAGTTTTCCAGGGCCCTGGAAGAAATTTTCTAAATTCCAAGAATCCAGTTGAAATTTGTCCACAAAATTTTGCATAGTGGCAGCATGGCCCTATCAAAAAGTCAGTCTTGCAAAATTTTGGGTCAAATTTTACAGGTCTCAAAGTCTCATTTTTTTTCACAAATAGCTGTTTTAGAGTCTCAAATTTTGAAAACAAAGGAAATTAGCAGAAAAGAGTCTTGGACTCATGAAAATATGGCTTGTCCCAGGTCTCACAAAGTCTGGCATTGACGATATGACACCACTAGTAGTGTCATCTCAAAATACTCAAGTTACCTTCTGGGGGAGTCAGGCGTACTGGTTCATTAGTAAAATCTTCATCAAAATTAGAAACATCTGTTTCTGACTTGATAACAGGTCTGAATGGAGGCTTCACCTAAAAGCATTGTCATAAAAATGTCTTAGACAAGATTTATATAATACCTTTTTGAAAAATTCACCATAGAAATATAAGATTATAATAAATAGAAATCATTAAAACAAACATCATGGTGGTTAAAAATTCAATTTGTACCCTTTTGTGATAGATGTCATCCCAGTTAATGCTGTCAAAGAATGCATGTTTCATGACTCCTTTAGCATCATCTATCTGACCACCTAACCGCTTGGTTGGTTCTTTACATAGCAAGCCAGTTAGAATGTTCTTGGCTTTATCCGATAGCCTTGATGGGAACTTAACATCTTCCTATAAGACAGTCAATGAAATAACATTTAATATAATACAGTGAAACCCCAACTTACAGCCATCCTTTTAATATGGTCGTCCACTATAATTATGGTTGCCTCGAACTGGCCCTGACCAGCAACCAGAGATTGCATCACTTTCTTGTAAAGACTACCTAACCGTTATTTTGGGCTTGTGGGTAGCTAAATTAACGGGGTTCCTCTGTACCTGAAAAACTGAGTGTAACACTTACTATTTTAATGATTGCAGAAATTCAACCACTTTACTTACTGTTAAAATGAGTTCAAAGAGGACCTCATGATCTCTGTTATAGAATGGTAGTCTCCCACACATCATTTCATACATGACGACACCCAATGCCCACCAATCCACACTGCGTCCATAATCATTATCCTCTAATACCTATAGCAGGGATATAAAATTATAATAATAATAATTATTATTAATTATTATTATTCCCTATTGTAATTAACTGCATTACGATCATTCGAGGGAGCAGATGCTGTGCCCTCTACTTTCTTCCATTAACACCAGTGCTCTGTCCTATGCTCTATACTGCTTTACATTGAGCAAGGATGTGGGAGTCACAGTGATACCAAATGATTACCCTTTAATATACCAAATACAAGAGAAAAAGGTACCCCTTTCATATCCTTAGTTACATAGAAAATGATACCCCTTTCAAAGAACTAAATCCCAGTTTAGTTATATACTAGTTCAAGACTTCAGCTCAAGAAATCTCTACCCATACCACTATAGATATAATTATACCTCCACCCTGTAAAAGGTGTGGCTTTTTAGTAGAGCCTTATCTGTGTATAGGCCATTATATTGAGTACCATCTCCACCCTTCGTTACTTACCTCTGGGGCAAGATATTCTGGTGTGCCACAGAATGTTTTGGTTGTGGAACCAAAAGCAATCTCTTCTTTGCACAAACCAAAATCTGTGATTTTTATGTGACCATCAGCATCTAGGAGAAGGTTTTCAAGCTAAAATTATGAATAGAAAAGAATTTAGTAAAGTAAATAAGAAATTTTAATTATATATATAATTATGTTGAGATATTCAAGTGATTATACTAATTTAAAAGCATATAACCCACCTTTAAATCCCTGTACACAATTTTATTGTCATGTAGATATTTGATAGCCAGAGTCATCTCTGCTCCATAGAACTTTGAACGCTCTTCTGAAAACACACGATCTCTGGATAAATGGAAGAATAACTGAAAAAGAAGACAGCATTATGGAAAAAATGAACATCCAATTTTTTTCAAAATTTTCATTGTTTCAAAATCAAGGGTACTGTACTCCTATAAGTTCAAATAAGCAATAAGCCAAGGATCTCGAGTATATTAAGGCCTGGGTCAATTGTTAATTAGTTAAAATTCGAATAAAAATTATTTTGAAGACATAGAACATCTAAATCAACTTTTTTCCTCGATAAGTTACTAAACTCGACGTCCTTAATTTTTTGAGGGTACGTTTATGATGTCACGTGATCTGATGACGTCACAGTGATCAAATATTGTGTTCTAAACTTCAAAGCAAAATGCGGTCGCGGGTATTACTCAAGACTTCAAAGTAACCATGCTTAACTGTGAGCCTGAATGTGCTTCACAACATACAGCCCGAAAAACTTGTCATCCACTTTACATTGTTGAGGTTTTCCATTTTTAAAAGAAATAAGTAAAAGTCACGTGACCTGTTTTGGGCTTTATCTCACTAAAGCAAAACTGTAGTCAGGTTTTCCGGGTTGTTTGTTTGGAAGCACATTAAGGCTCATAGTTAAGCATGGTTACTTTCAAGACTGGGGTTATACCCACGACCGCATTTTGCTTTGAAGTTTACAATACAATATTTGATCACTGTGACGTCATCAGGTCACGTGACATCTTAAAAGTATCCTCAAAAAATTAAGGACGTCGAGTTTAGTAACATATAGAAGAAAAACGTTCATTAAGATGTTCTTTGTCTTCAAAATATTTTTTTATCCAAAATATGTACAATTAGCGATTGACCCAGGCCTTAATATACTCGAGATGATGAACATACCTCTCCACCATTCACATATTCCATTACAAATATCAATCTATCTGGAGTTTGGAATGAGTATTTAAGTTCCTGAAAATAAAATAAAAAATAGTGGTTTCAAGCACAACACATACCGTAATCAGGACATACATGTAACATTTAAAAACACTGTTAAAAGCTGTTACTAAGCAGCCAACCTCTGGGAATGGAAGAGTGGCTGATTAATAGAGGTTGGCTGCTTATTAGGGGTTATATTCAGAGTACAACACTGGTTCAGGACTTTGATAACTGGACACTAAATAGGGGGTGACTGATTAATAGGTGGTGACTGGTTAATAAGTAGTCATGGTTACACTTATATATGAACTTTGAACATGATTTTGCTTACTGTTAAGAATGGATGTTTTGATGACTGTAGCACTCTATTTTCAGTTAATGTGTGTGTAACTTCATCCTACAAATATATGGTAAGAAATACAAATACAAGAATGGATCAGCAAAATATATTATAAATGAATTCATAGATAAAGAATACTCTATATACCTTTTGAATAATTACATCTTTTTTCAATATCTTTAAAGCAAATATTTCTCCAGTGCTTTTCATGCGTGCCATCATAACCTTCAAAAAAGCAAGCTTAAGTCACTTTGGGAAGAAGCAAAATTTAAAAATAAAACAAAGACACAGCTGACAGCTTCATGTGACATACCTTTCCAAATGTTCCTTTACCAAGCACTCTCAACATTGTAAAATTATCCAGGGTCTGAGGATAGTATATTTTTTTCAAAAGTTAAACAATATCTTAATGATCAATTATAATAGGTTGAAAATTCATTTACAGCTGCAACATACAAATTAATGTTTCATGACAGTCACTTAATGCAAGGTGAAATGTCACACTCCAGTTGCACAAAGAGTAGATAGTGCTATCCACTGTCTTCTAATAATAAAAGTTTTCCACTGAACATTAATTTGATGCAGTGTGCAGTACTATCCACTAGTGTCATGGAACTGGGGCCAAAAGCCCCGGGGGTGGGAACTCCATTGTAAAAGGATTGGGTATGGACATAAAATTGAATGGTTGACAGGCTTTTGTTGGGCAAATTTCTTCCATTTGAGAACAAGATAATAAGCGATGGGCACTCTTGATACCCTAAGAGAGACCAGGAATTGCTAAAACTCTAAACTTTAATTTTAACACCCTAAAAGATACCAAATTGCTGAATTTTACCCTTAAGAGATACAACGAGCATACCCGATCCTTTTACAATGGAGTCCCCCCCCTGGGCCAAAAGCATAATGACAGGATTTACACACCAATTTTTGTGATTGATCATCTACTTGTGACTGTGACAAAGACTTGCTATTTTCTTGTAATTGTTCTTTTACTTTTTGGATAGCAGAAATCCATTCCTCTCTAAAAATAATATAATAATATATAATACACAAACTTAATACCTCTCCACACAACTGACTCAAGTTTCATGTTGATCATCCTTGGGGACACCGATTAGTAGGGCACTTGTGCCCGGCTATAAGATTAGAGACTTTAATAAAGTTATTATTATTATTATTGTACTGTGTATTCAAGTACCGTAAACAATATCAAAAGCCAAAACTAATCCAAGCTCTGATTGGCTTCATTATAATTTGATTATAATGATACATAATAGGAAGCATTTCAGTGCTTGGACTAGCATCATCTACAATAGTCCCGTTCACAGTTCTCTGCACCATTTTGAAAGGTAGCCATGCCTTTGCATCGAAGCGAGATGAATGGTGAGCTTGCAATGATAGAGACCTGTGAATAATTGTCCTTGGTGTTAAAAAAGGTATTTATAATAAATTGCACGCTCACTGTTGGTCTCGCTTCAATGCAAAGGCACGGCTACCTTTCAAGATGGCGCAGAGAACTGTGAACAGGACTATGACCAGCTTAAAAGTTGACCCCATACATTGCAACCATTGTAAACAAGAAAGCTGTCACAGTATAAAAAGAACCATGTAGTAGATTGCCTGGGACTATGACCAGCTTAAAAGTTGACCCCATACATTGCAACCATTGTAAACAAGAAAGCTGTCACAGTATAAAAAGAACCATGTAGTAGATTGCCTAGGACTATGACTAGCTTAAAAGTTGACCCCATACATTAAATTGCAACCATTGTAAACAAGAAAGCTATCACAGTATAAAAAGAACCATGTAGTAGATTGCCTAGGACATCTCTAATTGGATTATTTGGTTTTGGCTTAAAAGGAGACCTGCATGATGGCGTCATATACTACAACTACCAGATAATGCTTTGCCTACTTTCTTTTGAGAAATATTAGTGTCAATTGTTTTGCTATTCTCAGGAGGGAATAAAAATCTGAAGAAAGAAAATTTGCAAAGCATTCTGGTAGTTGTAGTTAAATGATGCCATCGTGCAAATGACCTATTGGAAATGGTTTAAGGTGGTCAAATGCCTGGGGCATACTATTCCCCTTCCCTCCCCTCCCCCTTTACTCCTTGGTCCCAAAGATATAATTGGATTAGATTGGATAGTGATATCTGCACAATAAATCCTTATCCAGTATACAAATTATTATTATTTTACTCGGACAAAGGGCTAATTAGGCTTGAAATGTCAGTGTGACACTTTTTTTTCGCCTGGCTAAGGATATATATATCCAATCAATGTAAAACTAGACCCAAATATTTCAAGGTGGGTCATTTATCAAGTTTCCCTGTCAAACTGTGAGGTCTATTTCATCTGTTTCAGGTTTTACCTTTCTTCATGGGTATCAACATGGAAAATTCTCTCAACAAACGTGGTCCATTGCAAACACCTATTAATATCAAAACATTTGAGTAATAATTTATTTGGAAACACGATCTCAAGCAAATTGAAAATTTTTACAGTGGTGTACATGACAAATTAATATTTAAACCTAACATTGTGGTCTACCTTAATTGAAAGCAATTTGTTTTTGGCTTGTCTGCTCTTAAAATCTGAGATTCTGGAATAAAAAAAAGTCAGATAGCGAATATTAGATATAACAAATTAAAGCAGAGCCAGTCATGAGCTCCATAATGAGTGACATTGGAGTATTTCTGAGATATTAAGAAGCAATAGAAAAAATAAATTCCAAATTGAATGAGAAACTGTATGATTACCTTTTAACAATATAAATGAAAAAAATTGAGAAAAGAAATGGTGTTTTTTTTAAGAAAAAGGAATAAAATCTTGAGAAAAATACTTGGAGCTTGAGCTGGTTAAGATGTGATAGCATCAATAACACTTGCAAGTCATCAAAAATTTTATTTTACTGACAATCAGATCCTCAAAGTTTTCGCTATTTTTTCAGACATTTTCTTTAATTAGTGAAAAACTCTATAATTATAATATGTAATGCTTGTTAATGTTTACTGATAGCAAATGAATAAGGAAAAATTGATCTTAAAAATAATGTGATTTTTGAAACTATAAATTCAAATGTTATTTGCACTAACTGTATAACAGCTTTTCTGCACTGTGTTGCACTTGAACTGCACTGTTCTCCACCAATCGGAATCGAGTAATTTTTTCATGTATATTATTATACTATTTAAAAATGACTGTTTCTTTTATTTAAAAACTTACGAGCTACTGTAAAGTTATTTAATGGTACAGCATCTTTGCCCTTGGGAACCTCTTTCCAACCAATAAAACTACCATCACTCCATAGCTGGAAATAGCGTGGCCTCCAGTTCTTGATATATTCACCTACATATTAACATATTCAAAAGTGAGCGCTTATTTATAACTACACGCAATGCATTTTGTCACCTAGCTGTGTCAAGCTATAAACTTTATTGCTAGAATAAAAAATAAAAATAATGCTTCTTAAATTGTCTATTACGGTAATTTAATAATTAGTAGCTTAATTGCCAATTGACATTTTCTTTCTTTGATGAAATAAATCAGTGTGGAAGTGCTAGAACTGATTGATTTTACAAATATTAAGCTTTTTTATGGCTGTTACACTACCTCTTTTTTGCAGCCATCCAACTTTTATTATTGTAGCTTCGGGTGAAGGACCACTTGCAGCCATGTTGACTTCTTATACCTACATACACAACAACAACAAATTAATAAAATATTTTAGAAAAGTGTGGTTCTTTTGAGTGAGGAGTATTTCAGACTAACCGTAGCCTAAATATTTCAAAAATAAAAATCCCTCTCACACTGAAACTGAATCATGCTTCAAAACTAATTAACAAATTAAATTACAACAACTTCATTTCACTGCTTTTGTCATCTAAATATTAGATATAGCAATGAATATTTTTGGTTTCTCCTTTCTGTTAGATATATATTCAAATCATCATGCCATTTCCTTAGATGATTGCTAGCTGATACTAGTAATGATATTGACAGCAGTGCAGCACTAAAGAGTACACAAAACTGTCACAGCTAATAAGACCACAAGGTTTTCACTTAAGCAATGCAAGCACAAATGCAAGCAGTATTAATGCTCTGTTTTCTTGAGAATTAACATGGAGGTAAGTGCAAGAAAATGTGTCTTTTAAATCTTTAAGTTACTACTGTATGTGCAAAGTAAGCCAGGAGCCACCATAACCTTATTAGGCAGTTGTATTCATTTTAAAGATAATTACATAGGAAAAAAACAATTTAAAAATCAAGTCTTTATGAAGGAATAAAACATCAAGATACATGTAGCTCACTTATTATTCTCGGCTACACAGATCATGAGATGACATAAATAAGATAACTAAAATTAGCTCTATTAACTCTTTGATGGCTAGACATAATAGTCCTTTTTTGAGTTTGTTCATACCACTGCAAAATTAGACAACAAATAGACTGGCGCCGGGTTAGCCTCAAGTCAAGGTAGATTATTACAAAATACCAGCAAGAAAAGCAAAACATATATTTTGGTTATGAACAATACAGAACTTGATTTTAATCCCATGGGTCTTTCTTTGTCAAGAAGCTCAGCAGACTCTAGCTAGCAAATGGAAACTGGGCTATTATAATTTATAAACCCATGAAATAAATATAAAACTTACAGTAATCAAATAGAAACAAATGAAAATAATGGAATTAGAGTCTAGCTGCTCTAATATCTATTTCACAGGTTAAATATAATCACTCTAATGAAATGATGTGATTAAACTGTTTTCAAATTAACATAATTTAAGAAATATTAAATTACAATAGCCTGTGTGCAGTCTATCAAATCTACTTTGTGAAGTGGTCATAAACTGACCTTATAGAAAACTGACAGTTCATTTACATAAACTACATTATCATAGTGAAATTTTACAAACATTTTCACAATAACAAATCCTTCTTCAGCTTTAGATCTGCATAAATTCCTTCATATTGAAGTCCAGAGTGCCGGAAATAAAAAACCATCAAATTAAACAACGATGAGTTCCTCACTACCATTTTGATCCGTGATTTTTTAACCAATTCTTTAAAAAAATTGCTGACTAATTTTGGTGTTGATGGAAAGACTAAATCAAACCAATGCACTCCAGCTTAAATTCGATAACACTTTGAAAATCGGCGCCATATTTCTGCGAAGTTTCGCTATAGAGAAATCAGCGAAGGGACGGAAAGGATAATTCACGAATGTGGCTGTCAAAGATATTGAAAGAAATATTAACTAACACGTTGGTAATAAAACTTTAAGCTAATGGTAGTAGTATCTCTGGTGTTTGAAATACCACAAGAGGCATTTTCTAAAGCAATAAGCTTAAATACCTATACAGCAGTTTAGACATGGAACAAATAAAAACTTGTGCTACGACTCGAAATCACTGTACTAATCAAAACAACAAACACACCAAGCTAAACTTATACTGATGCTATCATAGCAATATCAGAAATATATCGACATTCAAACGACTCAATAAACAGTACTTTAACCACGTTATTGATGGAAACTAGTGAGTAAACGGCGAGTTGGACGATGTTGTCCAAGTGTGACGAAAAAGAGCAGGAAGCGAACCACTTGGTCCAATTTCAAATATTTTGACATCTAACATTCCTGTATCCTACAAGATAATTTAGAGTAAACGAGAGAAATTGCTCCAAAATATCAAATCCTCACCTCGACCAGGGTATAATAATAGCGTGTTGTTTGAAGGATTTTACGATTGTGAAGTTCTCCGAGAAACTTCCTTCTTGGTGTTCGAAGACTGACTCTTCGTCTCAACTCGCCTTAGTCTCCACGGCCTTGTAAGAAGTGGGCGTGGTCCCTGTCAAGATCGACTCTTATCATTTATTAATTCCGACAAGCAATTTATTCCGATGTAGATCTCTTAAAATCATAATATTGAAGGCAAAAAGTCAAATAAACTACTCGGGTAAAAAAAGAAGCATATATTAATATTGTGGGCTTCCTTTCCATTTTTGAACTTTTTGAAAAACTGAGGAGACCCCTCGCAGAGTTCTTTGACATGGCGTGACGACGCAAGGGGGCTAAGGAGACCCAATCAAAGATATACATCTTAGAATATTTCTCAATAAAAACATTTGATGTATATATGTTATAGTCAGTTTTCAACGATTGGAGAACATATAGACGAAGATTTTATATTCAAGACATAAAAAATACCTCTAGAGAGGGTCCCTTCTTCTTGGCTTCCCAGTCCCGTCAAATCCCGAGAAGGCCAATGGCAACTGAATTCTTGAGTGCGATTACTTGTGAGATTACTTGAGTGCGATTAAAAAAGGTGAAGGCACGGTTTTCAAAAACTGTTATAATTAATGTTGGCCACGCCCATAAACGGTCAGGGGGTCGGTTAGATCTTAGGGTATGGCTAGAAAATGTGATGGTATTTGGTTGGGCACTGAGAATACAAGGACGAAGTTATTTTTATCTCAGGCCAAAAGCATAGGTTTGACTTATAAGAAAAAATAAATAGAGTTAATTTTTGTTGTGTTGAAAGTGTCTCAAGAAAATCTCCAAACTCGCCCCCCCCCCACCCCATCCCCCTTTTACATGGTTATCTTAGAGCATTATTAAAGCCAATTTACACGATGCTTACAACTTGTCACATGCAACAACCCTGCAACTTGCTTAAAACTGTTGCGTGCGACAAGAACAAAAAGGTACAACAGTTGTAAGCAATTAGTTGTAGGGTTGTTATATTTCTGCATTGAGTATGACGTCATTTAATAACTCTCTGAAATGCCACGTCACTGAGACCCTCCCTCTGAGGGGGAATCGTTGCTCTTGTCAGTGCTCGGGTGATATAAATACACCTACTATTAAATTATTTTTTGTCAGTTTCGATAATTGAAAAGGATTTAGGTATAATTTACTTTTCTGAGATCTTGCAGAGATGCGCGGAATACTGCTCTAACTTGGGCTTCCTTTGTAGCTCTGACCGTGTTAATTAAAAAGAAATGGAGAGATCCAATCACAAATGACTGTACGAAATCTGGACCAATAGAAACGAATGATGTATATAGGTTATGCAGCACTTGATGACCTTGAGCTTGTGGAAGTCGTTATGGAGTTGTCTTCAACGTGGAGAAGAATTTTATGTTTAAACAAAATGCCATCAGTATAACTGGAGGCGGTGATAAAACATCCAAGATACGATGTGGCGTTTGATGAAAGTATTTTTCGGTATAGTATTTGTATGTGGACTTACTTCGTTGATATTTATAGGGTTTTATTCTGTTCGGCACAAAAGCTACAAAATCGGAGATTTTGGCCAGTCAGGACGACGTTTAGGTATTATAAAATCATCAACAATCAAGCCTTATAGGGCTCAACTAAATAATGTTAAGACAACGATTGCAACACCCGGTACAACGCCACCTAACATCAAAAGATCGGTTACAGTTAAGCTCATTCCTACAAGCAGTAGTTCCAAAAACACCGTTCATGAAGGTGGAGATTCATTGGATAAACTCATTGATGAAACATTAGAGAAAAGTAAAAAACAGTCTCATGCTGAAGGGGACGAGAGCGATCCTACGGAAAGCTCCGAGAATGGAGATGCTGACCAGTCGGAGATTCCTACAGAGCAAAATGAAAAGACCGAAAAAAATTCAGAAAATCAACCAGCAGTAGAACGCAATACGCAAGGCAGTACTCCAGGAGAAGTAGATGAAGACTTAGAGAAATGTCCTGTAAAGCCACCGTCACTTAGTGAGTATATAACTCTTGAGCCGGTATATATGAATTCTATTCTATAACAGAATTCATCCATCAATGACCATCACAGTCATGAATTAGTCATCGGGGGAAATGGCGGTAATAACAATGCTTTCAGCGTTTTCTTTGACTTTGTTTATTTACTAATTCTTGTAAGCTTAAACATTATTTTCATTTGGATTTAATTGAAAATATAATTGAAAACTTAAAAACGTTTGAAAATAATTTCATAGGCTGTTAGCTATTTTCTATGAATTTCTTTTTTGAAAACAACGCTGAACTATTTGTACAAACGCATTGGTCAACCCTTTCAAAATCATCATAGAAGCTGAGACCGAAATGACTCCTGGGTACACTAGTAATGTATAGATTTTATCTGTCAATTCGCTACATAATCATGTTGGGAAGTACCAAGAATTTATCTCAGTCACTGTTTGAAACCTCCACAGCTTCTTAAAAATCATTTAATAAACAAATTTCCAAGTGTTCCTTTCGGTCTCAGCTTCTATGAAAGGGTCAATGTTTGTGCAATAAGCTATATATAGATCTATGCAGCCTTGCAAAGAACCATTTTATAAAACATGACGTTTAAAAGTATTGATTCAAAATTTGAGATTATTTGAAAGATTAATGATAATACTCGCAGTACCTGCTTGACAGAGGATGTTTTTTTTCTCTGTGACAAAGAAAAGGAAACCTCTTCATGCATCTATAATAGTTTGAAATTACTTGTTAATACAAGCCTTTAAGCTATGTATGTTAGTCATACCTTTACCATTCATTTACTGCCAGTTGTTTGTGAGCCTGTCAATGATAAAACACAGCAACTAGTACTATTTTGTGCTATCCTGCTGGGAGAAGTGTTTGATAGTGACATGGTTTTCTGTATCAATGTACATACTTGACAATATCAAATGGATACTTAGCTTGCAAAGGTAAATTCCTTCTTATAGAGGAGAAAATCTAGGAAATTTCTGCCAGGCAGGGTAATTTGTAACTCTGCAGATTGGTTCAAGATTCACACATGGAACTGTGCCTTAAGATATATGTAAGATGATTGTGTAAAAAATGAGGGAAAACTGTAATGAGAAAAATGGAGAAAAATGGCAATTTGCTATATGTGTGATTATAAGTTCTAATTGAAGCCAAACTTGGAAAATTGAACATAACATCTTTGCCATCCCCCCCCCCCCCCCCTCATCAAGATATCCATTTGAAGAGTACTAGTAATGTAATTTCATTGTACAATATCAGCTGTAAAGCACAAATATTGATCCCTTCAAAATCATCAAACAGAAACTTAGACCAAAATGGCTCCTTGATACACTAATCAGGGGTATATAGGGGAATTCCATGGTAAGGTTTGAGGAAAATAAAAGGACAAATTACAGAAAACTGTCTCATATCTTCCCCCCCCCAAAAAAAAAAAATAAATAAATAAAATACATATTAGAAACAAGTTTAAAATTTGTTCTCATTTTTCTCAATTTACTTTTCATCAGCTGGCCCTTTGTTTGTAAACCAAAACATCCCAAAAATGGGAGAACTCGAGAAGCATTTATCTGAAGAATATGGAGGATGGGTCCAAAAAGGTGGTGCATGGAGACCATCACATTGTAGAGCAAGAGTTAAGGTTTGTGTTGAAAATGCTACTATGCTTATGGAGACTTGCCTGTGGATGTTCTAAATACGCTATTACACACATTGAAAATGGCCTCATTCCTTTCAGGATAATTTGGTCCATTGATAGTAATGGAGCGATAGTCATACTCATTGTCAATATAGAATTACAGTTCATGATTTTAAAGTGTATGTGATCTTTAGGACTTCTTTTTGTTGATTTGAAATCTTGAGCAGTGTAGACTGTTAAGATCTCAGGGAAACTTCTGTTTTGAATTGGGCTAATATTGAGAGAACAGAACTTAAGATATGAAATTAACAGTGCACTGGGAGACTGGGGACCTGTGACAAATTTACGTTGTTTGTCTAGTGCCAATCTTTGAAAGATTCCCCCAAAAACCTCACCTCTAGATGGTAATTAAACTTGCTTTTTTGTACTGTATTATTGCAGACCATGTGGATTTCTTTACTTAAATACTTTGATATTAATTTTCTCTTCACAGATGGCACTTATTATACCATTTAGAAAGCGGTTTGAGCAATTAGCAATTTTTGTCAGACATATGCATCCAATGTTGAAGAGACAAGAATTGGATTATCGAATCATTGTTATAGAGCAGGTATACAAATAATTTAAGTTGCTTATATATATATTTTGTTGAGATAATTACAGTTCCAAGTTGTCAACAAGTGAAGAGTAAGGTATTAGGGAATGTTTGACATGAGGATCCCTGCAATTAATTCCTAGTTGTTAAGACCCATGTGACATGTTGTTTGAAAGTGGTTAGTGGGTATCTGAAAGTTGTTGTTAAGGTACATCAGTGCCTACAAGCCTACACCAGAAAAAAATACAGCCAATCAGAAAGTAGGAAAGCTGTTGTATATTTGACAGTATTCAACTGATCCTTCCCATGATACATTGTGCCAATTTGCTATATTTTTTTCTGGCGTGGGATAAAATAGTTATACAATAGTTTCTCGTGGCATACTGTGGATATCCCACTTGTCACTTGTATTTTCTTTGTATACACACTTGCCTAAAGGCTCGTGTGTATACTAGAAAATACAAGTGACTTGTGGGATATTCCACAGTATGCCACCCCAAACCATAATTATTTGTATAACTACTATTTATTAGATAAGTAACTTGTTAGCTAATTGTCAATTAAAATGCATCTCATTTATTTGCAGTCTGGTAATACACCTTTTAACAGAGCAATTTTATTTAATATTGGTTACAAAGAAGCTCTGAAGTTCAAGAATTTTGATTGTTTCATCTTCCATGATGTTGATCTCATTCCTGAAGATGATCGTAACATGTACAGTTGTCCTACTTCCCCTAGACATATGTCAGTAGCAGTGGATAAATTCAATTATCGGTAAGACTGATGTTTACTTGTATACTAGAGTACAAACACTAAACTTACTTACTTGCCTCTTACTTCTCGAATCTTACGCGCGCTCTGATTGGTTGGAATGTTTCGATAAATATTTTCTATCTGTTCTATATAATATATAAAACAGATTCCATTTTTCTGTACATCTGTACTCTAATCGATGCACAGAAGACGTCAAAATGTGGTGAGAACAACAGTACTTTTTTGTTCTCACCACATTTTGATGTTATCTGTGCATCGATTAGAGTACAGACGCACGGAGAAATGGAATCTATTTGTTAATTAGTAATGGTCTGACCTTTCTTAACAATGAATCACTGGTCCGTGAAAGTTCAAATTATTCAAATTTTCTCTTGCCTCTTACTGTGCTATTGAAATTAATGGCTTTGAATCACTACTTTCAAAGCAAAAACACAGCAAATATATTAAAATTAAGCCTAATAATTTGGAGAAATTACAATATATTTGCTGATCAATTATTGATCATAATATTTCTTCAAGCAAATAGCTGGATATTGATTTTCATGCTCAAAGAAGTTGATCAACACCATTTTGAATCCACTATTTAAAAAGTTGAAAAATCACATAAAATGTCATTTCATTCCTTATAAATTTTAACTCATTCATTGTTTTTGTTCAAATAACTTTTCTTTTAAACTAATGTTATCTCTTTTTCTTGTGCAGTTTACCATATGCCAGCATATTTGGTGGAGCTGGGGCTTTTTTAAAGCAGCATTTTATTGAAATCAATGGATTTTCTAATAAGTTTTGGGGCTGGGGTGGTGAAGATGATGATTTATATCAAAGGTGAGTCTATATCTATACCTTTAATATCCACACACACACAAGGGGTGTTTCCAAAATGAAAGCATTTGCTACATAATGGGGAGCTTTATGCTTCTAGCATATTGTCAGTGGATTTAGCTAAGAAAAGCAGGCATATAACACCATTCAAATCTCCTTTTTTTTCTCCAAAACAAAACTTTCAGCAGCAAAATGATTTTTCAACATACAGTCAAAGCCCTTGTAATCAGACACCATTGGGATACTCAAAAGGTGTTCAGAAGCACAGGGAGCCCAATCAATATTCTGGTCACTAGGATATCATGATTTATACAATAAAGGAATTAAAAAAGTCACTGAGTTGCTCTTACCTTTATTAGTGCCACTCTTAAGTTTTAGCTCAATATGAATGTTTTAGTGGGGTTCTTTGCATCTGCTCTTTTCTACATACATCTTAAGTAAAGGCTGGCATGCTAGCTGCCATCTTGACCCACATCACGCTACAAAATCCCCAAAAAGTCAACTCTCGCAGCAAGGATTAACCCCATAAATATGATATATTAACAGAACAACAAATGCTCTTTTAGAAAATGTCAAATGATGAATATTTTAGTAAGCAAATATTCCCTACAAAATCCACCCATGAATTCAAAAGTTAGATTTTCTTCCATGGCTTGTGATGGGATGGGTCAAAACGGCCATTGGAAAGTGTGACTGACTGATGTCTCTCATTGGCTGACTCAGTCAGCTGTTATGAGTCAGCCAATGAGAGACATCAGTCAGTCACACTTTCCAATGGCCGTTGTAATAGCCTGTTATTTAAAAGCATTTTATGAAATCAGGCAATTGACATTTATTGTTATCTTATCTCTCATTTATACAGAGTTGTATCAAAGGGACATCACTTGACAAGACCTTCTCTTCAAATAGGAAGATATAAAATGATCAGAATACATCACCATCAAAGCTCTAAAGCTGATCCAAATAGGTAAGATCACTGTAAATGAATACTTTCCAGCGGTTTGGTCAAAGGTTTAGCAAAGGTGATGTCAGGTTGGAAATTAGAATGAAGGGAGACTGTATTTCTTTTTCTTGCAAGCATGAATAATGCTAGTGAAATTATCAATTATTCCTTCCTTCCTTTCTTCCTTCCCCTTCTCCCTCCCTTCCTCCATCCTTCCTTCCCTCCCTCCTTCCTTCCTTCCTTCCTTCTCTCCTTTGTAACCTTTGCGTCTATTATCACCACATTGTTAAGAGCTAAGAGACTAAGTCTATCAACTCAAATGAGAAAATGAAATTTAATTTGAAAAAAAATTAATTAGTGAAGTGAAAGAAATAGTAATAGTATTACTGTGCAACACATCCAACTGTGGCCACCCAATATTATTGACTTCTTTGCGAGTTATGAGCTAAGTGTGTAGAAACCTCTTGATTCAAATCGAAGCTACATCTCTCAAAGTTCAGCTCTCCTGGAAGGTTTACACTTATCATTATGACAAGAAAAAAAAAAAGAAAATGAAAGAAAGGTTACACTTCTACTACTTTGCATGTGAGAATGTTTGCTAACTGTTAAGTTTTGTTGGGTGGCCACAATAGTGCACATTGCACAGTGCGAGCACTCTTTTCATGGTATGAAGCATTGCCAAGATTGTTCTTTTCACCCTCTAACACTCCATCACCTGGCCAAGAGAAATCTGTGAAATTCATTGCTAGTTAGATGATCTAGCAACATTGGAAAACAAGCAATGAATGAAATGAACATGATGAAGAAGACTCTTAGAAGCAATATTTCAGAGGTTGACATAACTCTCCTCAAGTATTGATTCCAAGATGTTTTGTCAGACTCTCTTTACTTGGCAAGTGAGAAAGTCGTGAAATAACATTCTAAGCTATTATCAGCACTAATTGGTGTGTTAGACATCCTGGAGAGTGAAATAGCTCACAGTTTCCCATTCAGAAGAAAGTCCAACAGACCAGATGCAATTATTTACAAGCTTGTACAAAATAATGTTAGCAAATGAGAAAAGTGAGAGCATCAAGAGATGAAATTTGAAATGTCAAATCAGAAGCCGTTGGATGTGATTTGGCTGTGTCACACGAGAACATGGGAATTGAATCCTGTTTCTACAGTCCTTGCTACAAGAAATGAAGAAATACATCAAAGATACCCACAAATTAACACAAATTTTGTGTTGTACATAGAATAATGAGCATGTTACAATGCAATAGTCTCCAGGTTTAACTGTTATGAAGATGGACATCTCATCTTCCATGAACCTGATAGAGTGATGTAATGATAATTTAGTGATTTAGACAATGAACAATAGAAAACAATGAGTTTAGAGTCTACTACTAACATTACTATTATGCATACTATTTTTTCATGGTTAAATAAAATCACTCTAACATGTTAGACAAAGTGATGAGCATCATCTTTAATTTATTTACATATTTATACTACATTGAATTCAAACATTTGCATAAACATTCATATACAATAAATGTGGATATTTATGCAAATGTTTGAATTCAATGTAGTGAAATATCTATATATTAATATAATATAGATGTCTCTTACTGATTAGTCTTGCTTATTGGAATTGACCATGATAGAAGCTTCTGTTGGCAAATACATGTAAATTACTGAAAATCGATGACTCAAACATTGATCTTTTTAAAAATATAATAATAAAAAATATTAAAAATTGTGACCTTTTTCATGAAAGTGAAAAATAGTTCTCTGTAATGATGATGATGATGATGATTGTTAAATAAAGACTTAATTACTTGATCTGCGAAAACTATATACAGTTATAAAAAATGATTTTAAATAATGATGATGATAAATAATGATCATAGTAATAATCAATAGTTCTTATTAAAATAGCAAAAGTAAAACAGAAAAATGATAAAACTATGCTAAAAATATGTACATGGTAAAATTTCAGCAACTGACGTTTCTGCATCAAAGTCAATGTCTTGTATTCAAATTAGATTGTTTTACTGTTCTTGATACCCTCAAGCATAGAAGAGCTGATTGGAAGATGGAGAAGGATACTTTGGCTCTTATCCAGGAAATTGTAACTACATATTCCTCTAACTCCCTTCTTGTTGGCAATCAACTCTGTAGTATCTCTTACACTCATCTACCATGCCTCCAAGGCTTGTAAATACCAATGGAGTAAACGTTCCTTGTTCCACTTCCATTACACATCTTGCATACATGTGTTTTTTCTCGTTTTCATGTAGGCAATATATTTGCTGTGGGCTTAAGTCGTTATAAGACTGTGCATTGGGGTGACATACCCATATATCAAAGAATGCAGACCTTTGTCTTTCCCAAAAGGGAGGTCAAGATGAGCGTCAGGTGCTTTGTTGGATCCTTTGTTTAGAGAATATTATTATTATTATTATTATTCATCTTAAAAATTAATTATTGTACATGTAAACAATGCACTATAAAATAATATATGTAGTTAATTTATTAGTTAAATAATTTTGTTCTTCTTCAAATAATTAATTTTGGGATATATATAATTATAAAACAAAACCTTTTCACCTTTTCCAGGTTTGATCTGTTAAAAAACACTGATGCTCGAATGGCTACTGATGGCCTTAATTCGCTGAAGTACAAACTGTTAGCAGTGAAAGAAGAACTCTTGTATACATTGGTGTCAATACACGTTGAGCCTTCAATGATCAGTTAACATTTACCATTGCATGTCAATTTATTGATCTTTAAAATGATTATTAGATATACTTATGATTACAGTCAAGTGCCAGTAATTTATCAGGGGATCAAACAGAAACTACTCTCACTATTTGGACCAGTTTTGGCCCATTCCTGAAAGTCACCAGGATTAAAAAGAATGTTTTCTTAAGAGTTTATCCTGGATTAGTACTAATCAAGCTATTAGGAACTGAGGCTTGGTATTACATTATCCAGAAATAGATAAAATAACGTCTGGTGTCTGGTATTTTTGATCCCTTGATAAAGTACAAAGCAGTATGTATTTGTATGGATTCTCAAATGACAACATTGATTAGAAAAACTCACAGATTAATATTATTGGCTCCAGTAGCTGAGAGTTCAATGTTGTTTCTGGTCTTAATTGTAATCAAGGGCCAAATAAGAGAGATTCAACTTTAATTTAGGTTCTAATACTAAGAGATTTTCTAATTTAGGTTCAAATAGAGATTTTCGTTTTAGCGGCATTGACACAAACTATAATTACTACCATGTATAAGACATAATAATAATAATAATAATGATAATAATAATAATGCATTTATTTATGTGGCACTTTTTACTGTAGTTCAAAAGTGCTTTACAATCAATCAAAACATGTTCTGTTAGGCCTTAGAGTGATTGCAATAAACCTGAAAAATAGCTGAAATAGACTGATAGGCACCAGCAGACATATCCAATAACATTCATTTTTATTTCACTTTTACATTGCACGTGCGCATTCAGCAGTAGAAAATGACGATTTAAGCTAAAAAGACTTGTGCAGTGAAATTTTATACTGTTCATACATTTTGTTGAAGAAATAAGAACAAGAACTAACAGCATAAAAATGTGTCATAACATAACTTAACAACATAACATAACCTTAAACTCATCGGCTGAGATGAGCTTGGAGGTAGGTGCTTCCAAACTGTGGCGGGAGTGCGCAGCCCGCCCACAGCAAGGAGGTAACCATGGCAACACAACCTCGGTCCACCTCCTAGCACCTGTCACACTGATATGATCAGTGGAATTATTTGTACTTACCTATCTTTTACTTACCCATGAGGAGGGAGGGTGGGAACACAGCAAAGCAACTGCTTAGATCCACGATGATCTATTGCAATGAGCTCCACGTGACCCTGAATTCCTTAGGGGAGCCCCTGCATCATGAAGACCGCTGGCCAGCAAGCCTCGATTTTAACTTTGCCTAAATTGCATTTAGCCACATATAACATAACCACAACATAACCTAACATAACCTAACCTAACCTAACCTAACCTAACCTAACCTAACCTAACCTAACCTAACCTAACCTAACCTAACCTAACCTAACCTAACCTAACCTAACCTAACCTAACATAACATAACATAACATAACATAACATAACATAACATAACATAACATAACATAACATAACATAACATAACATAACATAACATAACATAACATAACATAACATAACATAACATAACCACAACATAACATAACATAACATGACATGACATGACATGACATGACATGAGAGGTTCAACTTTAATACTAATAAATGGAAATGCTAAAACTAGTACTATAAATATACCATAGATTAGTTATTCTCAACAACTTTGACAACCATATTATTTACCAGCTGCAATGAGAGAAAACAATTGAAGATTATATATGGAGGGAAATGTGTTAATTAAATGTGTATACCTCTTCAAGTATAGATTTTTGCTCGGAAAAAAACCTGAGCCCTCAGCGGGGTTTGAACCCATGACTTGTGTATTTTGGCCCGAGGTAGTACCAACTGAGCTATTTGAAGGCTCTAGTGGTGAGCAGGTTGAAGTTCGTTATTTATGCACATGTTGTAGTTTTACAGAGTTTATGTACAAATTATTATTCCACTTTGGTTATCGGACAACGTCCATCCCACGTGCACTCACTGTAGAGCCTTCAAATAGTTCAAATGGTAGAGCATCAGACAAGAAATCCAAAGGTTGCTGAGGGCTCAGGGTTTTTTTTAGCAAAAATCTACACTCAAAGAAGCACACACATCATTTCATAAACTAATAATTGAGGAGTTGTCTTGGACAATGGCTTAAGTGACCAGTTTTAGATGATTTCTAAACGTCAAACAAAAGTCACTTAGGCCATTTTCTTTGGAGCTCCTTTAATTGTACATATACTAGTTATACAATGGTTTCCAGTGGAATACTGCGGAATATCCCATAAGTCACTTGTATTTTCTAGTATACAAGCCTTTAAGTGAGTGTGTATATGAAGAAAAGTGACAAGTGGAATATCCATGGTATGCTAGAGTGCAAATAATATAACCATGAAATGGCACTAAATAATTAGTATTAAATAGTGTTAATTAAACAGTAGAAATTATTTTATCCCACACCATAGAAAATACAGTTAACTGCTACAATGTCTCATGGAAAGAGACAATTGGTTACCACCAAATGTACAACAGTTTTCCTGCTTTCTGATTGGCTGTATTTTCTATGGGATGAAATATGATATAATTATGTTGTAGTGCATGTAATGTATTTGATACATTTTGCATTTATCATACTGTAATAAGCTGTCATATTATTTATTGCAAATACATTCTGGATTGGTGTTTTACTTTTATATATTCATAAACAGGACTGATTGAGGGATAAGCTTAGAAATATTGGATAAATAATTCAGGTGCAAAACTCTTTAATATAATAATCATCGATGAATTATCTATTTTTCTCTGTTTGGAAAAAGTGATGTCTTAACATGTTATTTCACATGTGAAGATAACACTGTTGCCATAGCTACGTTTTTAGGGAGCTTCAGCTTCTAGTTCATCGTTGATTATATATTAAACAGAATATTACATGTGTGCTTGGAGATACAAATTTCATCTTCTCATGTTGATAATATCTCACGAGTGAGTGCAGCAAACCAGTGAGAGATTATCAACACGAGAAGATGAAATTCGTATCTCCGTGCGCCCATGTAATATCCTCTATTTATGCCACTGAGGGAGCCAAATGAAGAGTTAGCTAGTTAAGTGTACTTTTGACCCAACTAAATCATGCAGGACCTTAATGTTAAAATAAAGAAGCTCTGACAACAAAATGGTTGGCATGATCAAATGGCAATCTTAATGAAGTGTGATTATATGAATTCCAGCCGTTTAATTTTATGGTGTACAGTGCCATATTAACTTGAAACTGCAGTTATAAAAAAACGGTCCTAATAATTTGTATATAAAAAGTAAGAATTCAAAACTACAATGTTTTGTATATAGAAAAGCAGACTTAATGCATGATCATCCAAATTTATGACGTATAGAAATATACATCAAAAGAACTGAAATAGAATATATTGGAATGAACAATCATCTAATAATAGTTATATATTGTGTGAATTTTGTTCCATCAGAAATTTTCTCTGAGTCTTGTTTTCTTGAAATTATGAATTAATAGTAATATTATTATTGCTTGTTTTCAAATTACTTCATGTTTATAGACCTTAGAGGAATTTGCAATCATTTGCAGATCATGGCATTATTCAATGAACTTTAATATCATTTGAAAGCAAGCAATTTTAATCATTATTTATTGTTTACATGAACTTGAATTTTAATATTGAATAAACAAATGACTTCAGTATTTCTCAGTGTTCAGTATTTAGTCCTTTTGTGATGCAAACTCTTGCTAATGTGCAGAATAAATGATAAGCGAAAGAAATGTAGATTCAGTGATGTGCTGCTGTGATAAATGCGATACTGAGTCTGCATGTGTTTGTGCTGATGATTATTACATTTATTTATGTGTTGCTTGTGTGAATCCTACTGTCTTGTAAACAGGCTGTATGGGTGTTTAAATACCTGACTCATAAACTTTATTTATTTTATCATGTTTAATACTTTATTAAATCCTTTGGGTTAATTGATTTGCTGTAGACATGTCACAGCACAGAGTTTTGCATAGTAATACTGACAATATTTTATTTATTTAGGGTTAAATATCATTACAATTATATTATTACACTTTGGAATTGACTAAACACTTTGGATATTTTGGTTGAATGAACATATATAAAAATCAATGTCCAGTTGTGAGATATACTTCACCTGCCACATATACAAAGGATTTAGAACGAGGCTACGTGCTAAAACTTTTGTCTTGTTACGAATGACTGAGATTCATGCACGTAGCATCATCTTGATACTTTTGTATGTGGCAAGTGAAGTGTATCTCAGAAGTCAGCTATTCAAATGAGAGTGAAGTCAAACAATGGAGAAAGTAGCAAATTATTTCCCCTGAGCCTCAACTTGACCTCATTGTCCCTATAATCAATCAACCAAAATGTCACCAATTCATATATATGAGCTAGTGGACTGATATTTTATTATTAAATCCAAACTAATCAGAATGTGAATAAATAGATAGTTAAGCTAGATGTCAAATAAACTTATCTAGCATTATTATAATTATGTTTCTTTTTTTAACAGTGGTGCTAAGATTCGTAATGCCAGAGTGAGAATGTTGAAAGATGGTCTTATCTCACTTAAGTACAAAGTCTTAAAAGTTGCCGAAGAACCAATGTACACCATGGTCACTGTTGAAGTGAACAAAAAGTGGGTCAAGTAGGGAATAAAAAAATCGACCTGAACCACAGTCAACCAGTGTGTTGATAAGTTCTGCATGGCCAACCAGACTCCATTTTAAAAATTGAAATATTTTTGCTCAAAAACTCCAAAACTCAAATCAAGCTAGTTGTTGTAAGTCAGTTTGTAACCAAATCCCCCATGCCTGTTTAGGACTAGACTGCGAGCAGTCCCACTTTTCCCTCCAGATTTAGTGAAGACAAGTTTTTGGAATATGTGGATGAGCTGAAATGGGGGTGAGTTGGTAAGGGGAGAAGGGAGAGGAAAAGTTTATGACAAAGCAACATATGGTAGCCAATGCTAATTATATAGTAACACAGGACCCCCTTCCCCTGTTAAAGACAAAGCAACAAATTTTGAGAGAATGATTAAGTGACCATTCTGACAAGAGATTGATAAACCTTGTTCACTAAACAGATGAAATGACTACACTGCCCTGTATAAGAGGTCCAAAAATCATCCCCTGTTCAGGAACATGTCTCCTTAGCAACTTATGGGAATACCTCCGTCCCCTCTCAGTAGGTCTTTTTACTCTGATATGTAGTTATAAGCTGAGACAGATTGAAAAGAAAAGAAACTGAGTAGGAATTTGTGACATTTATTTAAGGGTAGAGGCCTCATATTAGAACGATTTCGGCAAAATAGCATGTTAATGATGTAAATGCACGAAACTGTATGCATGGCACGCAAGTTGACAAGATGGCTCTGAAATTTATAGTTACTGAGTTTACATTTATGACGCTTTTCAAATGAGTTTGAGTTTATGTTGTTCGTTTGTATGATTCATCATGTTCATCTAAATAATAATTGAAACTTGCGATTTTGTGTGTTTACATTATTAACATGCTATTTTGTCATTAGCATTGTTAATTTTACTTATTAATATTTGCATCTAAAAGTGAGTTATGTGAAATCGTTCTATTTTTCAACCTATTTGTTGTATTTATGAAACTGAAACTGTCAATCCACCATATATACTCCCTTAGTTTCTTAGTTTATATTGGTAATAGTGAACAATCTGTACCATTTAATAAGTGGTTGGTAAGGTAACAGCAAGATAACATTACAATGTGGTCCGTCAAAATGTGGTCAGCTGGTCGACAAAACAAGTTACCGACCACTTGCCATACAGTACAGATTGTTAAGGATTTTATTTATGCTTCACTTGGGAAAACTGTGGCATACCTGAGTAACTAACAATGTATATATATATCTACATACTTCTTAAACATACAAGACTACTAAGACTGAGGATATAAACTTGCAGCAGATATATAATTGTGTACTAAAGATGAATGGTAATTTTTCTGTAAGAGAGAGTCATTAGGTCATGTACTCTTTTATACTTTGCCGTGCTGTGTCCCCTGTTCCATGTTTTCTCAGTTCTACAAACCCTGCTCCACTGAGTTTACATCAATATACCCTATATTAACTCTAATGCATTATTTGTAGGATTTGTTATACAGTAAATATATTTTGATATAACTACTTTGTGCTGGCAGATAAAGTGTAAATAATATAGCCGATCAATAAGTTTGGCGTTTTTTTAATGAGATGCCAAATTTTAAGGCCAACATAAAATATACACCTATTTCAATAAATGTTGTCGGTATCAAGCCCACGCGACTCACCCGAAAGAGAGTATGGGAAGAAATTACTAAAGTTACAAAATCACAAAAATTAATACCAAAGTCAATACCAAAAAGTCAATACCAAAGCAGAAAAGACAGTGAAGTTTTTCTACTACCCATATACTCCTTTTCGGTCTAGTCGCGTAGGCTTGAGAGCTCTCATACGACAACCTTTTTGAACTAGGTGTACTTCTTTTAGTTTAATAAAGCGTAACAAGTTTCTAGTAAGAACTTGGCGTATTGTACAAAGTATAGGGAACATTTTTTTCAAGCAAATATTGTAAGAGTCATATATGACTTTTTGTTATGGTCTAAAAGCATGATTGGTACTTCCAGGTAGTATTTTTACAATTGTAGTTTTATATTTACATAAATATATATTTCAAAACTGCCAACGTTCTTGAAATAAGTATAAATGTTATTTCAGTGATAATTAGTTTAATATATAATAAAGAAACTGCATGATTTCTGCAAAAGTTCAGTATATGTACTTTTCAAAATGGGAGATTTTGACTCGGAGAAGAGTTAGAGAAATACAGAAGAGAAATCTCTCCGAAAAGGAACACATATAAAGTCACCTATTAAGCGATGTTCTCGCTGGCTTTTGGCAGTAAGGAATCATGACTAATTCCGGTATAGATCCCATGGTATTCATGGTGAAAAATGACCTAAATGAATGGGGGCATCCCATGGGCAAAAGAATACTCAAACAAAGTGGTGGCATCCCATGGGGAAACGACTCTAATAAACAAAGCGGACTTACCCACGAAAACGTATTTTTGTCTGGTATCGTAAAGATAATATCATACTCATTAAATTTATTATCATTATATTTATTATTCATTATATTCTTATGCATTAAAGAAAACTATTTAGAGAATCACTGCTTTGTATTTTGCCTGTACTCTCCAGTCTAATATGATACAAATAACCTTTCTAAAATCGCATAAGTATCCACTAGCAATTTATAAGCTTGAGTATCAGAAAAAAAATTCTGTTTCTATTCCCGAATTCCCACGGTCATTCCGCAAACTTCAACATTTTGTTTCGATCTGTATCCTTGTGGTCAGATGCTTATTCTGCTACAGTCAATTGTGTTGTGCTCATTACTGTCCGAAAAGAAAACCTAATGCTATCCCATGGTATCCATACTCTATTGAAGTAGTTGTCCCATGGTATCCGTACCCTATTCGCGCAGTATCCATTGATCAGTCTAAAACTCAACGTTGTGGCTCGAATTATATCCTTGTTGTCAGATATAAAAGTTTATCAGTTTTGTGTTCATTACCATCTGATAAAAACCCAAATGATACTATCCCATGGTATCCATACACTAATGAAGTAGTTATCCCATGGTATACATACACTAATGAAGTAGTTATCCCATGGTATACATACCCCATTCCAGTCTCCCCAGTCGTGAGTATCGTAGTGTTCAGAAGTTCTACATTTACATCTATATTTATAAGTAAGCGGAAACTACTTATAGTTATCGCGCCAACATCAACTAAAATATGCCAATAAATGAAAATTAATATAAATACAATTTTAATAATAATAAATAATAATATTGGAATAAGACTAAAGATAATATTAAGAAAAAATGAACACATTCCTAAAAATAATTATAAGATAATAAAAATGGTTGTCATAATTAATCTCCTCTTGATAGACTATAGTCTTAAAAATATATCTTTAGAAAAATATCAAACGGAAGGCAAGAGACCATAATACTAAGAGAGCGAAGCTCAGTATTGATGTTTGTGCCATGTTCGTGGCGGCTAAGGCTATTTTTAGTAACTTCGCCATCGCGCGCGCAAGGCTCTTAAACAATAGAATTCAAACGGTCCCGTCCGCGCGCACGTCAAAAATCAAATTCTATTGGTTGAGGGACTTGCGCGCGCGATGGCGAAGTTACTAAAAATAGCCTTAGCCGCCACGAACATGGCACAGACATCAATACTGAGCTTTGCTCTCTTAGTATTATGGTCTCTTGACGGAAGGCCAATTTCATTTTTTAACTGTTCTATAGGAAAAATGGAAGTTTGAATGAAAGATGCAGTGATTAGAAGAGAAATCCCACCGAAGAAACTTCCCGATCGCTGATCCTACAGTGTAGTGCCCTAACAAAGCAGAGAAAAAACTCTTTGACCCACAGGTAGCCCAAGCTGTGCATCTGTATAGTGAACTATGTATGGGATTTCACGATCGATTTGCTGAAAAATAAATTTTGAATAAAGAAACAATTTGAACTCATGATATTGGTGTGCTTGTCGTTCTGTGTATTTCTGTGAAGTTTCAAGCCGTTTCGTGCTCATTTGAGGGAGTTATAGCGATTTGAATTTTTCTCCCTCCGTGTACATATATTTGTGAAAGGTTGGAAGGCTCAACCGTCAAAAATTCAAACGGCCGACAAAAAAGGCCTCGAAAATCACTCCAAAACCAAAACCAGACCAAAATATTCCCAAAAAACCATTGCCACATAAATTTCCAATATGTCGATTACCTTTATTTCTCCACATTTTACGTGCAACACCCTCAAAAAGACAGTTTTTGAAGTTTTTTTTCGCTGGACCTATGCTCTGCAAAACAGCCCCTGCACCACGGTTACCAAGCTCTTGTACCCCACTGGGGACGGGGAAATTTTGGCGCACATGTGTGGGGAGGTAGTGAGGTCGATTTTGTACCGCACATGAGGACGAAGGAAAAGCTTCACCCAGTACTTACAGTTCTTTTTCAGCAGTTTTTGCGAGTTCTTCTGGATATCTTTGAGTAGAATGCCTAAAGAAAGACCATGTTAGCAAGGTACTATAGTAATGCTGCAGTAAGAATAGTGTTAAGTTGGATTTTTTAGTGACTTTGGCATCAAAATGTGGCGGGAAACAACTTCTGCTATTTGACAGCATGTTTGATGGACCTTTTCATGGCTTATTATTCTTATTGCCCAGATGAATGATAAACGAAAACTTTTTAAAGGAATTGTTTCTTTCAGTTTAATTCACCGTCTTGAACTTTGGAAAGATAACTTTGGCAAATTTACCGAAAATCTTCACAGTGCGTTGACTGAATTTCTGAGTTGAAAAACAACCGCTTCATCTCGTCGCTAGCTTTGCAAATTGGATAATCAGCATATACTGACATCCGTTATTTACTAGGAATTAATTACTAGTTTTCGAAATTGAATAAGCTACTTTATTTATTCGGAAGATTCTTGTTTTTACTTGATTTGCCTGTTCTTAGTTTTGCACGGTGTTGTTCATGACTGTTGTTACATCGAAAAGGGAGAAATCACTTACCTTACTATAGTACCTTGCTAACATGGTCTTGTTTTAGGCATTCTACTCAAAGATATCCAGAAGAACTCGCAAAAACTGCTGAAAAAGAACTGTAAGTACTGGGTGAAGCTTTTCCTTCGTCCTCATGTGCGGTACAAAATCGACCTCACTACCTCCCCGTCCCTTGTAAGTCTTGTATGTAAATTTCCCCGTCCCCAGTGGGGTACAAGAGCTTGGTAACCGTGGTGCAGGGGCTGTTTTGCAGAGCATAGGTCCAGCGAAAAAAAACTTCAAAAACTGTCTTTTTGAGGGTGTTGCACGTAAAATGTGGAGAAATAAAGGTAATCGACATATTGGAAATTTATGTGGCAATGGTTTTTTGGGAATATTTTGGTCTGGTTTTGGTTTTGGAGTGATTTTCGAGGCCTTTTTTGTCGGCCGTTTGAATTTTTGACGGTTGAGCCTTCCAACCTTTCACAAATATATGTACACGGAGGGAGAAAAATTCAAATCGCTATAACTCCCTCAAATGAGCACGAAACGGCTTGAAACTTCACAGAAATACACAGAACGACAAGCACACCAATATCATGAGTTCAAATTGTTTCTTTATTCAAAATTTATTTTTCAGCAAATCGATCGTGAAATCCCATACATTTCACTATACAGATGCACAGCTTGGGCTACCTGTGTAGCTCCCGGCGTATATAATGAAATGGAAGTTTGAGTGACGGAAAGATGCAACGCTTTGAAGAGAAATCCCATTGAGAAAACTTTCTGAACAGTTACCCAGTCTATGGTCTAGTGGAAGAGAAATCCAGTTAACCTGTCTACGGTCTAGTGCCCGAACAATGCAGAGATTTTTTTCCTCTAACACTTTAGGTGCATGTGCTTATAACCCCTTTTATGCTTATTCTATTAAAGCGCTGTTACACTGTTCAATTTTTCCAGCAACTTGTCTCGCAACGGCGTTTCAAAACAAGTTGCAGAGAAAATTACGGCGCTGTTACACTGTGCAATTTTCCCTAGCGACTTGCAATATTTTTGGCCAGTTGCTGGGGAGAATTGCACAGTGTAACAGCGCCATAATTTTCTCTGCAACTTGTTTTGAAACGCCGTTGCGAGACAAGTTGCTGGAAAAATTGCACAGTGTAACAGCGCCTTAACATTTGATTTGAGTTCACTACAATTAGCATACGAAAAAAAAGATAATATTAATACAGTAAAACCGCACGTATAAGAACCTGTCAGGCTGAAATTTAAGCACCATCTTAATTTCCAAAGTAATATAAAGTACTTCAAACTTTTTTACGAAATGTTCTGGTTTGATATTCATTCTTCACTGCGGCCAGATGTTCATATTACTTTAAAAAAATAAAAAAATATAAATAATAATACATGATTGAGACTCCCTCAACAGGGCTTTTCAGCTCAATTTACAAATCCTAAATAAATACATATAAATCAAACATAAATGGATTAAGAATCCCAACTGGCAAGGAGGCAAACCAGTTGGCTATATTACAAGCTAGCATGGCCGAGACACTGAATCTGAACTAATCGAAATCGGGACAAATTCAGCCGTCTCAACTAGTGGCCAGAGCGGGACTCTAACCTGGGACCACCAGATCTAGATTGCGAGACCAATTTCTATTTTTTTCCACTGATTCAATAACAGCTCAGTAGAGATTTATATTGGGACATCCGTTCAGCCAACCATATGACAGATCATGAATTAGGGAACTGTTTGATATGAAACTTATGGATCCAAAGGCTGTATGGTAACATAACGCGCTTTACGAAGGAAATTTTTCTGATAAAATACTAACGCACGTTTCACACGTTGATTTTTTAAAACTGATTTAATAAAAAATATGTGACCCTCCTTTGAAATATCCTGGATACGCCCCTGTTGTACACAAGCAAATAAAATAAATCATGCAAGTAAAGAAGATGTTTTCCAGCTAGCTCAGCTAGTTTCCTTGAGCTTAATCAGCTGTGTAAAACTGATCCTGACACCTTAGTTTGACCATCAATAATTTTTTTGGTCTGCAGGATAAATGAATGATTTTTTTGTCTTTGCTATTCTGCATATAAATAAGTATTTCAACCATACATACCTTCACTTTTAGTGACGGTTCTGGGTATTGAATTAATGTATACCATGGGAAAACTGAGTGATTTTCATAAACCCGGTAAATACACTTTAACTTATTGCACTTTATCACACTTTAGGTCATTTGTTTTCTATTGCATCCATTTACACTTTCTTACACACTTTAAGTAGTACATGAATCCCACCGAGGTCAAAGAGTTTTTTCTCTGCTTTGTTAGGGCACTACACTGTAGGATCAGCGATCGGGAAGTTTCTTCGGTGGGATTTCTCTTCTAATCACTGCATCTTTCATTCAAACTTCCATTTTTCCTATAGAACAGTTAAAAAATGAAATTGGCCTTCCGTCTAATATTTTTCTAAACATATATTTTTAAGACTATAGTCTATCAAGAGGAGATTAATTATGACAACCATTTTTATTATCTTATAATTATTTTTAGGAATGTGTTCATTTTTTCTTAATATTATCTTTAGTCTTATTCCAATATTATTATTTATTATTATTAAAATTGTATTTATATTAATTTTCATTTATTGGCATATTTTAGTTGATGTTGGCGCGATAACTATAAATAGTTTCTGCTTACTTATAAATATAGATGTAAATGTAGAACTTCTGAACACTACGATACTCACGACTGGGGAGACTGGAATGGGGTATGTATACCATGGGATAACTACTTCATTAGTGTATGGATACCATGGGATAGTATCATTTGGGTTTTTATCAGATGGTAATGAACACAAAACTGATAAACTTTTATATCTGACAACAAGGATATAATTCGAGCCACAACGTTGAGTTTTAGACTGATCAATGGATACTGCGCGAATAGGGTACGGATACCATGGAACAACTACTTCAATAGAGTATGGATACCATGGGATAGCATTAGGTTTTCTTTTCGGACAGTAATGAGCACAACACAATTGACTGTAGCAGAATAAGCATCTGACCACAAGGATACAGATCGAAACAAAATGTTGAAGTTTGCGGAATGACCGTGGGAATTCGGGAATAGAAACAGAATTTTTTTTCTGATACTCAAGCTTATAAATTGCTAGTGGATACTTATGCGATTTTAGAAAGGTTATTTGTATCATATTAGACTGGAGAGTACAGGCAAAATACAAAGCAGTGATTCTCTAAATAGTTTTCTTTGATGCATAAAACAGTAATATAATGAATATCATAAATAATAAATATAATTATAATAAATTTAATGAGTATGATATTAGATTGGTTTTGGTATGAGTGAGAACACTGTACGGTTACGATACGATACGGTTACAGCAGGAATTTCGAATGTTTTTATAGAAACTATGATACTGGTACAGTTACGATACGGTACGGTAAGTTTCTCACTCATAGGAAAACGACTCTATCTTTTCGATATCAGACAAAAAATACGTTTTCGTGGGTAAGTCCGCTTTGTTTACTAGAGTCGTTTCCCCATGGAATGTCACCACTTTGTTTGAGTATTCCTTTGCTCATGGGATACTACCATTTTTCCACATGAATACCATGGGATCAAGTATGGAGATGGTAGTGAAACCGCTGTTCGGTTGTATCGTGGTCTTCTAAAGTATACCTGAATACGGTCTTTTTTCACCATAAATACCATGGGATTTATACCTTTTTAAACGACTGAACCTACCTCCTTTTGGCATTAAGGTACGGTAATCAGTCCGGTTCATATCCAGTTTTGGAGATATTTTGTAAATACTACTTCGGCCAATCAGAGTTGAGGAAATGTGGTTACTATAACAACTGTCAGCTTAAATCATTGACGAACACCACATTTATGATACTCAATTTACAAATTCCATGTTTATGCAGTTACCTTATATTCAATCATATTTTTACAATAACCTCAGTTTTGTAAAACTCTCTACCTTGCCTATCCGGCAAATTAGAATACACATGAGTAAGGAATAAATGTTCTCATGTTAATTTGAACTGTTTTGATTTTGCCGCGGCGATTTCATCGCTGCTGAGAATTAAGTAAATTCTGATAACAAATAAAGGCCAAATTAGGATTGAGATAGTTAAAAACTTTATTCTATCACATCGAGCACTGAATAGGCTTCAAAGGGCTTTCAAAGAGAGCCACACAACGAATAGTTTTAGCAAGTTCAATGAAAATATTTATAGCTAACTTTGAATTCATGACCTTTGGCCGTCAGTCTGTCACGGCAACTCGTGACTCTTGCAACAATCGAAAATATCGTTAAAACCTACCCAAAAATTCTTGAGCTGCTCCAAAACTTTATCTTTACGATAGCGATTGTCCAAGAATCCAAAATGAATTGATTTTGGCCATCCAAAGAGATCCAAGGACTCGAGATTTACAAGCACAATTCTTGACTGGCAAATAGTTCAGCCGTCCTCAAATTTAAACAAGTCTTGGCCCATTCACTTTTGGGCTGGCACCCAAACAAAACCATCACTGTCTTGTGCAAAAACTCAAATCCTTTCAGAAAATTATGGCAAACATTTCTTTAAAAGCGCGGAAGATAGTAAAACCTTCGAATTAGTGTATAGTGACAACGGTATTTTTGTTGCTGAAAGACCCGTAATGCGTGTATCAGCGGCTTCCCCCTGGGGTCGACCCCCGGGGACCCAGGGGGATGTGAGGGGGATTTGTCACGATTTGTAAGGGAATCATTCCCCCTGGGGGCGGGTATTTTTCTTACTTTAGATCTATGACACCAAGAACCCACGGGACTACCCCTGGGGATTTGTGAGTGGTCAGCGGTATCTCTTAAATAATTCCTTCACTATCAAAGATGGCTGACCGCAAGGTGAGTTAATATTTTACACATTTTATAATATTTTCATCCCTATTTAGTGATGTTTTTCAACAAAACAAGATGAGTATATTAATAATTCAATTTAAATTTCAAGGGTTTGTGCATGAGTAAATTTATTTGCTTCAAAGTTCTTCTGACTCTTGAAAGCCATCCTGACACGAAGTCAACACAGAGTTCCTTCATTGCTTAAGTTAATAGAATATTTTATAGGCAATATATATTCAAAATACTAATTCTAGTTAGTAATTTTATTGTCTAAGATTGAAAAAACACGATTTTAAAAACAAGATATCTTTATGGATAATAAATCTTGGAGATTAAAATGGATTGAAATTATTTTTATACTGCCAGTTTTTAAGCCCTGCCAAGCATGCTAGCCTTAACCCTAGTCATTATCTGTTTGTTATGTTTTATCTGTTGCAATAAATTTTCCTGATTTTTGATGTCATTTTTAATAGTACAAGATTAAATTTTCACATGTTTTCATTATATATTTTAATTCAAGTAATGTGCTATTGCAGGTTCTTGTAGAACATGACCGCAGTGCAATGACTGGTACCATGGTCCATGCGTTAAAATCACAAAGAAAAGGGCACAGAAAATGAAAGAATTTATTTGCTTTCTATGCAAAGACGTTTAGATTAAAGCTTGTTTAAATATCTATTTGTTTTCATTTTGTTCACTTTTCCTTCTCTCCCCTGGGGTGGGGATGGATTTTGTAATTTTCTACTTGCCCTACACCCAGGGGGATTTGGTTTGGTTTGATTTAGTCATTTGACAAATCCCCGTGGGTCTCCGGGGGTCGACCCCAGGGGGAAGCCGCTGATAGACGCATAACTTGAACTTGAGCTCGTTAATATGACGTCTTCGAAGCTTTGTCTGACATTGAAAAGACACCACGGGATACCTGCATAATAATAGACTTCACAGCTTGAAAAGTGCTGTGGATATGCATTGCCATTTCAAAGAAATAAGGGAAATTATAGAGACAACTTGATCTTATTTACACACTCCATTTTGTCACGCCAGTCATATCTCCAAAACTGGATATGAACCGGACTGGTAATACGAGCAACAAAATCACTCAACTTGTCTCGCAACATTGTTACGAAACGAGTTGAAGAGCGCGGTGCTGCGCGTTTTTCCACCCGAAAACAAACTTGTCTCGCAACAAAATAGTTTGCTGCAAGTTGAGTGAATCCTGACTTCTGATTGGATCAATCACGAACACGAAGGAAGCCATTTCGCAGTTTGCTGCCAGACAAGTTGACTTTGGGGTGGTAATACGCGCAACATCATGAAATTTTGTTGCAAAAAGTAGAGCGACTGTCTACTTGCTGCAACAGACTTTTTCAACTTGCAGCTGCAAACCATTTTGTTGCGAGACAAGTTTGTTTTCGGGTGGAAAAACGCGCAGCATCGCTCTTTCAACTCGTTTTGCAGCAATGTTGCGAGACAAGTTGACCGTAGCTTTAGTTACTGTGTTGATTACAAAGAATGTATTAGTTGCATGGCCTTTACTGTTATCAGAATTAATCACGAAGAACTTGAAGAGCAATTTTCTTTGATTACATGATTATCTTTGATTTTTATCCTAATTTGAATAATATTACCATTACTCTTTGTATATTGAATATTGGCTATAAAGAATCACTGAAGTTCAAAAATTTCAATTGTTTCATCTTCCATGATGTTGATCTCATTCCTGAAGATGATCGTAATATGTACAGTTGTCCTACTTCCCCTAGACATATGTCAGTAGCAATTATCGGTAAGACTGAGGGATGTGAGCCCATTACTTTCATCTGTTTTAATATAATTTAAGTACTAAGTAAGGGGGTGGGTGGGTTGAGGTGACTAATGCACCATTTGTCTTGGTTAGTGGGTACGATATCATGTCATCCATGGGTCCTGGATATATGATGCTGTGACATTTGTCGTAAGAATTGAATTTGTCGTGCGTCGTGGGTGACAACGTCTTGGTTCGTGGGTGCATGTGATGTCGCAGGCGCTGGGTATGATGTAGCCTGCCTACAAACTCCCCAGAGAGCTGATAGGTAGGCTAGGTATGACGAGGCTCCCATAGAGCTCGTAGGTAGGCTAGGTATGACGAGGCTCCCAGAGAGCTCGTAGGTAGGCTAGGTATGACGAGGCTCCCAGAGAGCTTGTAGGTAGGCTAGGTATGATCTCTGGGTCGTATAAAATAATCAAAACGGTGGTCCCTTCCACACCAGTGACAAAAACGTTGCCTGTCGCAGATGTCGTTGTTTTTACTACACGAAAGGGCGTCGGCACTTTAACTGATGTGGTTTTGGGACGTTGTTTGGCAGGGTATTTTGGTCATTTCAATTTCTTACTTTGTTTTATTACATAGCTTTCTCAATACGCGCGCTCTGATCGATTGGTTAAAAACTGTGCTGTATAAGATAACGGAGCACAGTTCTGATGTCAACAGCGCAAGCTCAACCGCGCGCGCCTTTTCAAGAGGAAAATCGAACTTTTTGCCTTGAATATTTACTTCACAGTAGTGAAGATGTAATGGCAAATATATAATACAACAAATAGAACAGCTTTTCCTTGCTCCGTTCAGTAATACAGCACGCAGGAAGTGACGAGAGCACGAAAGAAGTGTAAAGAGAGCACGAGCCGTAGTGCGGGAGCACGGGACAAATATGTTAAGACATAAATAGATATGAGCAGATTTTATATAGTATATTTATTCTTACATATTCTTTTCGTTGTCAGTTGTATGTAGCTAGGTTCATTATTGCATTTTTCTTCGTTCATAAATATATAAAATGTATATAATAAATTCAGAAATATTATATAAAATGTATGTATGTATTATAATCTTCGAATTTTTCCTTACGATTTATTCTGAATACATGAAACAATCAGTGGGGAATAACAACAATCATTGTTGCAAAATTCGAAAAACCAATTTTATTCATGTTTTTCATCTTACGTGCTCTCTATTATACAATTTTTTAAAGATAATTCATTTGTCAAAAAAGAAAAAAGGTTCACAAATAGCAAACAATACAAATAACTGCATTAATCAAGCCCCCCGATTATAACCCTACTCTGCTATTCTTGATTTATTTTGATTTGTTAAAATTGTTTTCGAGTTCACAAACATGTTAATACCCGCGAGTGATACGTCGAACCATATAAACGTGGAAACCACACAAATTTTGGCTCAAAACTGTTAAGGGACCAGTCATTATTTACAGGGAGGGGAGGGGGGCTGGTGGAAATATGGGGGGGGGGGGGGCATCATTTTTCATGCACACACTGCATTATTGTTATAAGAGAATGTATGTGGAAAGGGGGGTGGGGCCATCAAAAATTGTGCATCACATTTCTCATTTCCACCAGCCCCCCCCTGTAAATAATGACCGGTCCCTAAGCTGTTCCACGGGACAATTTGCAGCGATGATTTTCGTGTTGATAGTTTTTGAATTGAAATCAAAACTTGCCACGCAAAATGACAAATTTTATCCAATTGTCGAGGCGTTGCTTGAAAAATCGTCGTTGCAAATCGTCTTGTTTAACATCGGCTTAAATCATGGGATCGAAAATTGAACGCATAACCCAGGGGTGGATTTGGGGGAGGGGTGCGTGACCCCTCCTAAGACAACTTTTGCAACTGAGTGCTTTTTTCTCTATATTTTTCCAAAATATCCTCTCGGCAGTTTCCAATTTATATGGTGCACGCCCCCTCCTGAAGATGGTGCACCCCCTCCTGAAGATAATCCTGGATCCGCCCCTGTAACCGTTACATGAGAAGACACGGCTGCGAACTGTAGAAGGACTATATATCTGAACAGTAACGAAATCTTCTCACAATGTCAATATCATTGCAATAGAATGAGCACTCATCCCTTAAGTATAGTAGATCATAAAGTCTTTTTGAGCAATGAAACATTTATCATAACAAAGTATAAATAAACTTTTTAATGCATTTTGTTTTTGTGTCTTTGTCTTTTTCTCTATTTAGGATTTCTGATACAGGCTAGGCATCATGTTAGAATGTGTACGATAATTTAATTTAGAGGTAAAGCATAATGACTGTAGCAGCATTGTTAATAATTATTTTATGCTGCCCTTTGCAAACTAATTTATTTTCATGAAATTTAAATGCCATCTTAGGCCCTGTGGCATGACTGGTAATTGTTCTTTTAACTTGCAAGACAACAAGTTGCAGAAAAGATTGCATAACATCTCCTCTCTGAAACTTGCAAATATACAATTTTTTTAAGTTGTAGAAAAAGTCCACAAGCTCCTACTTTTTTGCAATGTTTTGGAGCAGGTTGCAGTGTGTAACATCTATTCTACAACCTGCAATCCATATCCCAACAAACCCATTCTGGTTTATCATTTATGACAGACAAAGAAAGAGTTGTGTTGCAAGTCGAGAAGAGAGGTGCAAAATTCTAACGTTTCACTAAAACTTGCAATGCTTTGCTTTCATCAGCACTGGATTGCAAGTTGCAAAAAAATGCCTCTTGTAGCTGTGCCGTCATACTGAGGCCAATTAAAAGTTTTTTTGACTTATTGCTACTACTATATAAATGCTAAGAATATGGTATTCATTTTCACTCTACTTCTTAATTTGTTCTCTCAGGTTATCAAAGTCCAAGAGATTTTCTAACTATCCCATGTGCAATCTCATTAAACTTTTCTCTGTTTTCTCTCCACATTTTCTGAAGAATAAAAGCAGTATACAAGGATCAGTTCAGAGTTAATGAAGTTCAGAGTTGACATAGTTGGAAGCCCATAGACCCTTATCATGCTAACGTGACGTAGCGAGTCCTGAGCAAGGGGTGGGGGGGGGGGGGTTGCGGGGAATTTTCTTGAGATCAAATTCCTGCCAAAATATGCTTATTTCCCAAGGAAAAACAATTTGGGACAAAAGCAATTTGTCTAACACCGAGAAACAAAAATGGACTTCATCCAAGTTCTAAGTGTGGACTTGAGATCACAATTAAATATTGAGAACTAAATTAAAGGTAAAACTTTAAAGTGATATCATGGACATCATTCTTCAGATGATGGCTCAAGCCCAAAATTTAGGCAGGGCATCACACACACACACACCCCTTTCCCCGCTCGCTACGCCACTGGTGCAGTGTCATAAAAAGGTTGTTGTGTAAATTAATGGGACTATAATAACATAAATTTCTAACAGAAGTATACTTACTGATGCATCAACATTTGCACCACTCTCATCATTGGGTTCTGAAATGAAAAACAAAAGTTCTCAAGTAGATTAAGTTATTTTTACTTCCATCATACAATCATTGCTTTTATTAGATGCTCTTTAAGGTTTAAAGAGTATGAACAACACAAAACAATCAATAGAAATAGATTGTAAAGTCACTCAAAAAGTGTCAGCTCTCTTGTAAGTAACCACCTCTAGTGCAAGAAAAAGTGGTTGCTTACAAGAGGTGGTTGCTAGGAGACAGTTTACTTTATTAGTAAAGCAATAACAAGTCCATGAAGTGAAAATGCATTAAGAAATAATTCATGTCCAAGACTGGAACCAGTGACCTCCTGTCTAACTTCAGTCAGGGGTGGACCCAGGATGATCCCCAAGAGGGTATGCAGCAGCTTACTTATAAATTGGAAAGCATCCTGAGGATACAGATAATATTTTGGAAAAGAATAGATATCAAATGGTCCCAAAGTGATATTAGGATGGGAGTGCACACCCCTTGCACCCCTCCCCTAAATTTGCCCCTGTACTTGACGTTATTACCTGCTAACATACTGACTACTGATAGAAGAATCTTCTCTACTGATTGTACTGGACTCCATCGCTCAGCACTACTCTCATATCCCATTGGGTCATCTCCAGGAGCATGAAGAATTGAAATACAAACTCGTCCATCAGGATAAACTAAAAAGAACCAGAAAAATCAATAATACTGTAACAATGAACTGATACAAGGTAAGGTAGTCTGGGGTTACTGAATGAGCTCCAACAGGAATATAATATAATATTTGAAAAGAGCACACCAAAGTTAGCAAAATTTGACATTTTGAAGTAGTTTCGATGAATAGGGCCAAAGTTATGGGCAGCCCAAGTTGGTGCTTTTTCTATAGAAACGTTCAATGGAGGGCAAGCTGTTGCTCACCACTGAATGTATATACAAACTCCACAACCTCTTAAGATTGAGCAATTCTATTGGCTCACTATTAACCTCCAGTTTAGAGAATGATTATTTAAATCTCTAATAAGAATTAAAGTCCCTATGACGGATAATATTTTATTTTCAAATTTAGTTCTTGATAGAAAGCATAGTAAAGATCTTTTAATCTTGTTTTTCCTCACTCCATATTTTCTGAGATATAAAGGTTTCAAATTTCAAAATGCAAATGTGATGACGTAAGAGGAGTAATCATTTATTATACAAAAACAAGAGAATTTAAATTACTTGTATTTTTCCATTTGTAACTCATTTCCATTGGCAAAGCCTGTTGTTTAGTAAAAAATCTGGCTCTCAAATTGAAGTCCTCTTTTTGTAAAACCCATGAGAAGTTTGCAGTGTTGCCTCCTCTTACGTCATCAAATTTGCATTTTGACATTTGAAACCTTCATATCTCAGAAAATACGGGGTAAGGAAAACCTGGGTAAAAAGATCTTCACTATGCTCTCTAAAAATAACTAAGTTTGAAAATAAAAAATTATGTGTCATAAGGACTTTAATGACATCTTTATTACATACCATTAGGATGAAACATTTCCCCAACAAACCTCATCTTTGGAGGACTCAATGGATAGTCATGTGGAAATGTTAAACGAGTAGTAAAAACACCACCCTCAAATGATGTGCCTTCTGGTCCACTAGAATAATGACAATAATAAGATTGTAAGTGTAAACTGACAAGGATATCCTGGGCCAACATCTCTTAGAGGGGTGTCTATCTAAGTGAGATATCCACTTAGAATTTGTTTTTTTACAAAGTGATGTTGAACTTCAACAAGTTTCCCTTCATTGAAGACTATTTGTCTAATGATGTAATTGTATCCATGGTAAAGGGGCTGTCTGACTTGGAGATCAATCTCTTTTGAGTGGTGCTGTCTAAGAAATGCTCATTTTGGTGAGTACAAGTTTGTCCTTGAGAAGTATCTTGGTGTCTTGGTGATTTAGAAACACATGAGAGAAACTGGGTATCTCGAAGGGGTGTAAGGGTTTGTGGTGATGGGCTATTTTGTTGCTTTTTTGTTGCTTGATATTTCAGTAATTTAAAAATCTTACTGCAGTATTAAGGTGTTTGGCTTTGGATACCAGACACAGTTTTTGTTTTTTTGGGGAGATTTTTGACAATTTTCATTGTGAAATTCCCTCAATAATTTTCTTTGCAGCATTGGGGTTTTCAAACTGCTCTTAATATGCCCCCCTATCTGGCTTAGAAATCAATGTCTATCTCAAGAAATGCCAATATTTGAGACATCAGACTTGAAGGCTTCTGACTTGTAAGCAAGTCTGTAAAAGGATGTACTCTGTATGTTACATTTTATAACAAAGTAAGACATAAATACTTACAATATCAGCTTACGATAAATACTTACGATATCAGGGCTTCCCATTCAAAGAAGTTATCTTCTGTGATAGGACCTATTATTGATACAAACAATAATTTATTGTAGTTAATAAGTATTATAACTATTAGTGTTATAATAATCATATATATTAATATAACTATCAAATATTGATATAATATAAATTCAAAACATCTTAAGTTTGTTCTTACCAGCTAAGATGCCTTCTGGAGGGTTGAGTGTTAATTCTATTGACAAAAAATTAAAAAGAAATTCTTACATTAAGAAGACTATATAATGTACTTCATATTATTCAAAATTATGTTATTCCTTCCCAGTTTTTCTAGAATTGATATAAAGCAAGAAATCATACGTGTTCGTATTTATAATTTTCCTGGCTAGATGACACGAAAAAAAATTGAACTTACGTTTATATTCAGCCATGAGCCTCTTCAACGCCGCTCCTGCCATTACTATACTATATAATCAAAGTACTTGCCCACTTTTTTTCATGAAAAGAAATATTTTTGAAGTAGAAACGTCGCTTACATTGCTAAGCTTTCTTTCTTCTCTCGTCAGCCATTTTGGAATCTGGCATGCGGTAGGTATTGCGGGCCTAGAAGAGCTTTCCAAAGGAATCCCATGAGGTTTTAGAAGGATCCCGAGAATTCAAAGGGCTCTGTATCCGGGGGTGTACCCTGGGTATCGGGGGTGGTGACTCCTACATATCGGAGGGTAGTGATGCTCGTCGGGAAACTTTGAAAATGACCCCAAAAAGTACCTGAGTCTAATAATTATTAAGGTGGGCGTGGCAACACAAGATTTTTACCCAGGTTATTTTCAAAGTTTCCTGACGAGCATCACTACCCTCCGATTTATATGTGGGAAACAAGCCACACCATGCCTTTTTGATGGTGTCAGTGCCATGTTTATATAAACATTCAAAACTGCTTTAGTAACTGCCATTTTCACAGTCATAAAAAATGCTCCATATTTTACTTATCACAATATTTTTATGATACTATTCATAGCCATTTTCTAGTTCTCTTGACACAAAGTGACATAACTACACTAAGAATATACAACAACACTGCAAACAAGATTTGATCATATCCATATGCATTTGATCAGTTACAAGTAATAAATATTATTATTATTATTATTAAGATTAGGGGTGTTTTCCATTAAAGTGGAACCAACTGGCTAGAACGGCCAGTTCTTAAATGGTACATGTCAATTCACAGCTCTGGCTGGCTGGTTGGTTCCACTAAATGGGAAACACCCTACGATGGATACAGGGAGGAAGATATTTTACTGATGTCAATATTGCATTGACACTACATTGTGTGTCTGGACAATAATTATTAAAAGTAGCAAAACTTGATGTGAGATTTTTATTGAATCTATCTTCAGTAGCACTGTACAATGTGAAGATAAAAATTTCTGTTAAACTCACGTTGGAAAACTGAGAAGAAAGTAGTTGTATGAAGTTGCCATTCCTCCAGCTGTTTGCATGAGGGGTGTTAAATGGTCAAGGGAATACTATTTGAGGCCCTGAGATAAAGCACATTTTTGCAAGCTTGAAATGCTTTTTCACAAATTTCCTCTGTTTACAAAATTTGAGACAGAGAAAATTTTTGCACAAAACCTGAGAATTCAAGACCCACAAAATTTGACCAAAATTTTGTGAGACTGAGTTTTTGAGGGGACCATTTAACACCTCCTTGCATGATGATGATAATAATAAAAAAAATTAACAAAAAAGTTGGCAATGGAAATTCAGTTTAGTGGGCTTATCATTATTTTTTTGTTCTAAATTTCATTGAGTATGAAGCTAGATTTTTAGCTAAGGGAGTTAGCAACCCAAATGCTGAATCCCACGCCCAGCTAAAATGTACGAAAGAAGGAGATTTTGTTATATTTTGCACTAGTTGTTTTGTTTATAACTTATAAAAGTCTAAAGTACATTGGTATTATATATGCATTTCGTTTTTTGTGGTATTACTCAGACAGATAAACCAGACACAAAGTTTTCACACCTCGGGGCCCCTGTAACAATGTTAAGGATATACACAGTCCTCAGTAACATTTGCAAACAAAGAAATGACATATATGCTTGTAGATCATCAACAAGAATAATGGAAATAAATAAGTAAAAAATTGAATGGGAGTAAATGGATAGGATATTGTTTGCATGATGATGCCATTTGACTACAACTACCAGAATGCTTTATGAATTTTTTTCCCTTATTCAGATTTTTTATTTCCTTTTGAGAATAACAGAAGAATTGCATGACACAAATTACTTAGAAAAAAAAGAAAGTGGGTAAAGCATTCTGGTAGTTGTAGTCAGATGATACCATCATGCAAATTGAAGTAAAGAGCAAAAGAAAAGGGAAGAAATGATAGATAGAAAAAGAAATAAATAAAAAGGAAAACAGGAAGAAAGGGAATACTAAAAGAAAAAAAAGGATACTCTCCACCAGGAATAAGCTATAAAGAAAAATAAGACAAAAATATTAGTTGTTCAATATCACTCAATAATCTAAAGTGTCATTCAGGGCTCGAAATAACGACCAGACATATGCAGGACAGCATGTCCTTCAAAATACATTTTTGGAAGGTCATAACTAATTTTTGGAAGGACAAAAACTATGAATACTTAATGTTCTGTTAATCTGATTTTTTTCTCTCTAAATATGGCCAGTCAATCTGTCCTTTCAAAATCAGATTTGGCCAGTCATTTAGCAAATTTGGAAGGACATTGTCCTTTGACCTGCTGTTATTTCAAGCGCTGTCATTATCAAACAGAATAAAATTACCATGGTAATGTTATTGCCATTTAGAAGGATCTGATCAAGCTTTGTTATACGCTGTCCTTCTGGAGTGTTCTCACTATAAAAGTAAATTAAAGTTATAAATGTTTATGATACACATGCTCCAGGGAGGTACTCGGTCAAAAAATCATTGGCTATTGGCTATTTTATATTACTTCAAAAGCTGTTTTACCAATTCTGAGAACTTAATAAAAAAAACAGATCCTGATGTGCCACACATCCATATTAGCAAAATATTCAGAGTACCCCTGGGACATATGTTATTTAATGGGACCTTTTGTAAGGCATGCAGCTACAGAGCAAAAACTAAAAGTTTTATGCTATTTTTGTCATAAACTATTTATATATCAGGGATATGTTAAGTTTCTTCAGAATTATACTGTTCTATACTTACAACTCTGTTACATCTTCGAGTACCATATCTGATATAATTCATCAAGGATGTCAAAATATTTTTGACCCTAAATTTAAGCTTAAGTACACTAAAAGTTTGGACAATATTTTTCTCACCAACACAAAATTACAAATTCTTTCAAAGGATACTGACATAATCATCAAAACCAAGCAACGTCCCTACAATTTCTTTATCACTTTTCATAACTATGTGAATTCGGGATCCAATACATTTATCGATGAGCTCTGTGTCAAGAAACACAAGAAAAGAGAATGTCAACTTCCTGCACGTGTACAAGCTTTCAAATCTTAACAGAAATAGAGGAAATATTTTCTCAGATTTTGTAAGAAACAGTACAACAGATGTGATACGAAACTACAATAACAAAAAAAAAGTTAAAAAAATATATAATAGAATTAAGCTTACATACCGAGCGGTAAAAGTTGTGGAGTTTCGGACGCCATTTTGATTTGACTTAACCAAAGGCCTGGTTACTAATAATCGGTTTCTTAACTCGTGGATTAGGAACCTAGATGGGCCCCCGCGCCGCGCCGGCGTCGACCCAAATATGATGGGCATTGCCCTCCCCACTCCCCCCTATCTCCCCCCCCCCCCCCTCCTCTTGTTTCCTTCTCGGTGGTGATGGTGTTAGATAGACTTTTTTCGATTGTGCTGGCATATTTTTTGGCATAATTTGGGTAAACGAGCATAATTTTTGCCGATTTTATCAAATGAACAGTGCTAGCATAATTTAGCATAATATCCTCAGGGATATTCTGGGGCGTATTTTTGCATCGCGCGGAAAATCGTTGTTGCGAATCGACCTGTGTAACATCACCTTTCGGAAGACAGAAGTCCGACTCTTCCCTATTACCCCCCCCCCCCCCCCCCCCCTCTCTCTGCTTTTCCCCTTCTCGGTGGCGATGGTGATAGATCTGTTTTGGTATGAGCCTGCATGCCTGCATGTCTTGGTTGTTTGATTATTACAATGTAGCGCGCGCACACAAAACTCGTTATAATACAGAATGTTTATTGACATTTATTTCCTTCAAATTTCTTTATTCTCTGACAGTTATCCTAGCTGATAACTTATTTGACGTCGCTTGGTCGTCAGGGGCACTTGTACAGAAGATTCATTTGCTTTATGTCAATATCACTGGGTTGTCGTCGATTGCCGATTGTTACCTAATAAGAATGATTTAAATTAGAGTTTTAATTGCGAAAAAAATCAGCTGGAAACATACCCAGCACACCTAAATCACAACAAACCAAACTCTAGCTCGGCTTCATCCGCTCCACCGTATAGCCTCCTGACTCCAACTCCACTACATTCCATTCACCCCACCCCAGTGCACGGCACCTAGATATTCCATATGTCGGTCTGTTCGTTCCTCGGTTGGGCTTCCTGTGGTAGTCAGTGCAAAGAAGCGAAAACTGCGACTTATGGAACAGTCTGCACTGCATTGTTTCATGCCAGAAGATCTATAGTAGTCTAACCACAGCAACGTAACGCATATATTTACATAAGCAACCTACCCCAGCCTTCTTTGGAACAATAGTTGGTTGTCTATTCTTGCTGAACGCTTTAGCTCTGTAGTGCATTATTGATGAATAGTCGTATGCTGTACCGAGAGAGTTGATCTTAGAAACCGTGTATTTCTTGAAATTCCTCTCTTTACCTGTAAAAGTAAAAGAAAAGTTTATATTTTCCATGTTTTTTACATATAGCTCTCTTACTGACTGATTCTATGGTAAACTCAAAAATGGGTGGAAAGCAGAGGCCGGGCCTCATGTTCTGATAAAAGGCCGCAGGATTTATATCAGTTGTCCTGGCAGTTGTTATTTTCTTTCGAATACTGACCAGCTTTGATGTTTTGGTAATTAATTGTAACGTAATCGTCCCTGTCTGGTCGAGATTGTTCGTGATGGAACCCAAGAGTATGAGCTGTAATCAGAAAGTAAATACATTAAATACATTTCAGTTTTGGACTTGCATACAAGAAAAGAATAGAAGATCATTCTTTGTTCCACCGCCTCGAAGTAGAGAGAGGGAGGGAGGGAAAGAGGGAGGGAGAGAGGGAGGGAGGGAAGGAGGGAGGGAGTGCACGCGGGCGTGCTCTAATGTGAATGAACGCACTGCATGCGCTTTTCAGTTCTTTACCAAGTTCATGCGCTACAATTCCAGGCACCAAGCATCCCTTTCCCAACGAAATTTTTTGCCTTCGTCCAGTTCTTCCAACAGCAGAGAAACACCTGAAGTTTCAAGGGAATCAATCAGTACCAGAGGTTTTGATTATTAGCGAATAACATTTCGATATCAAAATAGACCAAAGTTGAAGAAAGACTAACCCTTTTCCTTGGAAGATGTGTACGTATGCCCTCTCGTCCTTTCTGGGTACAAACTTGATGCAGGTTTTGTCAGACCAAAGTTTCATTCCAGCTTTTATCTTTTCAAGGGCTTTGGGGTTTGATGCTTGTCAAAGAAAACATGAGAATGATATGTTTTGTAAGTGTCTTTATTAAAGAGTATATGTTGGAAATTTTCCACTGGTTTACATTTTCGCCCCATGTTAAAGGGAATCCAGAAACCGGAATCCACGAATAATTTGATTTTGGAATCCGTATTTCAGCGCTTGGAATCCGGAATCCACTAGTCCTTTGAATCCGGAATCCAGCCCCCTTGGAATCCGGAATGCAGCCCTTGGAATCCGGAATCCGGCCATTTTAATCTATAAGACAGCTCTAGGAATCCGGAATCTTGTATCATTCTGGATTCCCTTACATTGGGCGAATTGTTAATCAACTTCCTTTCAGTTTATCCTTTAAAACTAACCTAAATACACATCTTATCCACCATTAATCCCTAAATATTTAAACCACAAAATATATACTTTCCACTCGCCAACTTCACTGCTACAAGAGCGTCTTTTTACTTACCAAGTGTTGCGTCGATTTCATAATGCACCACTCCCCTTGGCCAAAGCCTCTGGAAGGTCGACCCACGTGCAATTGGTGCACTCACATCCATTCCAAGCTCAGCTTGAAGTCTTTCTATTGGTGTTAGGATCATGTCTCCTTGAAAAAGGTCTGGGTCATCCAAATCAGAATTCTCTGAAAGATAAAACAATTAACATTCTTATACTGGAAAATTATCATTTACTGTAGTTAGATATATAGAGTAGATTTCGTATGACTGTGAAAACGGCATCGCAATTTCGAATGAAAGTCTTCTAGTTCGTTTTTCGTTGTTGATTCCGCTGATGATTTTATCATAGCGGGTCAAGGCCAGGGTAGAGTCCTTACCGCGTATGGACATCACTAGGAACACTTGCGCGTGCAGGTTAGATCATGCTCCATTTCACAAAAACTTTAGATGTTGCATGAAGAATTGGTAGCTGATTCCAAAAGAGACGAGCTTCTCCGCGCGCGCGATGCCCCCCACAAACTATCGCATTTTCAAACAAATAAATCGTTGTTAGACTGGAGATTAAATATTTTGGAAATTGTTGTACATATTTAAAATGCTACTTGAATCAGTTCGCTGTTTAAGTATCACACCACTCACCATCAGGAGTTGCCAATCCATAGCCAACAAAAAGGATACTTAACCCAAGTATCAACAACATCTTAAAGCTTTATCAGATATAACCCGGCGTGTGAACGTAACGGAGTGAAGTGAAATTGAACGTGGATTTATATTTATGAAGAAAACGTCAACCTTTCAGCTGATTTAACAATTCTGTAACATACGATATGAGTTTTTGCAAGTTGTTTGCTGGTTTAGGTTTAATAAAACAGCAACCAATAGTTTGCATCAGCTGAGTAAAGTGGGAGGGGGGCGATTGACACATTTAAATTTTTGGTACATTGCGTATCGATTTTCATTATTTCTCTGTAAGGTCTTTCGATGGGGAGGAACACCATATTTATACAAGATATTCAATTCCTCAAAAGTGCATTGTAGATCTTGCAACACCCGAAGACATAAATGCGTATTAATACAAAACGTAAATAATAATTTAATTAAAAAAATAAACTTAAGAAAGTAAGAAAATAGTAACGATAGATAATACAGATAAAAATTGCAATACCACTGACTTAACCCGAAAGTGATCTTCCAGGAATGGCTGTCCAAATATATCTAAAAGCTACCAATAAAACAGATCAACTAAGTAATTCTAGCATTATCCATCACTTAGTGAAGCGTTTTTAAAACTGTTGTTTTGAGAACACATGCAAAAAGCCCGGGGGGGGGGGGGACTCGGGGGGACTCCGATCGTAAATGGACGGGGATGCTCGTCGTACTTTTTAGGGGTCAAAATCTGCCATGTGGTACCTTAGTGGACTACCAGAGACATAGCTGGTACCTTTTAGGGACTGTTTTGGGGTAAATCAACTACCTAAAATATGCATGAAAGGGATGATTTCGATGATCTGAATTGAATCTTCAAAGCACATTGATAACAAAGTGTTTCATTACTTTAATTCTTTATTATTGTTTTTGAATTGATACCTTTTAGGGGTAGAAATTAATTGTTGCCACTCCCACTCAGGTACCTTTTAGGGGTCATTTTCAAAATTTCCGACGAGCATCCCCGTCCTCTTATATATATTAGTCCCCCCCCCGGGGGCAAAAAGGTGTCCGTGAACACCCTATAACATAAAAGGCACCAAAGCTATGATTTTTATGCCTAAAAGGTTGACTATTATTGTCGACCCCCATGGGCCCTAGAGTAGTCCAGAAGTCCATAACAACCAGCGGTACAAGGACCTGACTAGCTTGAAACTTGAAACTTGGATTGTTGCGTTTTGCCTACTCGGAAACTCATATTTTAGAAAACCTATCAGTTAAAGGCTACAATACATTTTATTTTTTACTTTAGAAATTTTGGGATATTTGCAGTTATTGTTGACAGGACATACACCAAGAACCCACGAATTGTACCCTGGGACACATATATATACAATTGTTCTGATATAAATAGAAAAAAAAAAGTATAATAGGGATGTTATTAAATATTGTGAAAAGTATCAGTGTCAATCGAAAACGTGTGTGTGGCTGCTGAAGTAGTAAAGACTTTCGAGTCAGCAAGACCAAGACCAAGAAATTAGCTCATGTAATTACTCAACTAGAATATATAACTCATATTTAAAACGTTACGTTCTGGGGAGAAACGCTCAGGCTTGGGCCTTCGGTCCTCTGAGGGCTGCCACAGTTTTTTTTCGCCTCCCCTCCCGGGAACATGGAGATCTTATGATGGGATTCCTGTGTACTATCACATTGAATCGAGGCTCAATTTCTTCATTTGGTCATGTGATCACATAGTAAGGAGAGGAGGGAGGAAGTACAACAGTTTGGAGGAAGGTTTTCTTGCAAATTAAACCTTCTCAAGATGAGTTCGTTATTTAGGTCTGAAGAAATGACCTTAGCCCAGCTGTATCTTCAGTCTGAGGCAACTTATGCTTGTGTCAGCGAGCTTGGTGAACTGGTAAGTTTATTGATTCGCCTACCTATCCGACCGCCATCTTGAATTGTGTTCGGTAGCTAATACAGTTCTTGTACAAAATTTGGTTCTAATTCTATTGTTTTTCTTCATTTTTAGGGCCTTGTTCAGTTCAGAGATGTAAGTTAATTAGTTGTTATGTTATTGATGGGCGAAAATTGTTATTATTTTGAAATACTACTTTATGTTCAAAGGGATTATTTTCGAAACTGGTTCCAGAAGGTCAAGACTTACTGGATATAACCCTAGTTAACAGGAAAATTTCCTTTCGCTTGTGACTGATAAACACTTTGAAATCGAGAACTCAAAGCTTTTAAAACCTCTCCTTTCAGCTCAACCCAGATGTCAACGCTTTCCAGAGAAAGTTTGTAAACGAAGTGAGAAGATGTGAAGAGATGGAACGAAAACTTCGTAAGAAAATGACTTTTGATGACATGTTTATATAAAATTCTAATATTGATTTCTAAGTCAAAGAAGTAGTTGACTGATCTTATGAATTCTAAACTTTATTTCCCCAGGGTTTTTGCAGAAAGAAATTGAGAAGGCAGAAATTGTGGTAGTGGACAGTGGAGAGAATCCAGAGGCTCCACATCCCAGGGAAATGATAGACTTGGAGGTACAGTACAAACTACATAAAGCAGATGTTTACGACTTTAAAAAAGTCATTGTGTCTCAGTGTACTGATTGTCAATGCTGATGTCTACTGCTTAGATATGGCACATTGCAGATTTTTTCATAGTAATATGAAACCTCTATGTACAAAGTAAAATAAGTCAAAACAGGAGAGCATAACAATAAAACTAAAGGCCAAGTTACACACTATGATATGTCGGTCTGATTTTTGATAAGCTTTGTTTGGGAAAAGAAAGAAATCAGTCAGATTTGCAAAAATCTATTGCACTGGAACAGATTTTTTTGGGTTGGGCTGATTTTCGAATTAATCTGAGTACTGAAAACAGTAGAACTCAAATCAGGGGAACAAATCGGAGCATGTAACTTGGCCTTAATAGAACCTTCAGCAGCCAAATTTGAGGTTGCATGCATTTGAGCTATTTTTAGAATTTCATTCATTGGATGTCAGCATGTGCCAAGACTGAATGCATGGCAAATATTTAAAAATCTTCAGCATGAGCAAGTGGATGGTAGTCTAAAAATAGTGCAAATGCAGGCCAATGCGTCACATGTGACATAACATGCTCTCGAGTTCTTTATTTTTACTTATCAAACGTCTAGTTGTCAATTATCATAATTGACTGGCTTAGAAAATCCAAGTTAAAGTTTATGCAAATGAACAAAAATCTTTATCTGATATAAAGATCTACGTTACAGTAGTGATTTCCATTGTGTTTTCTAATGAATTATTATTGAGTTTGATAATACTGTATATAGATGGCTTAAGTAATATTGTTTTGTAGGCTCAACTTGAACAGCTAGAAAATGAAATGAAGGATAGTAATTCCAACTATGAAGCTTTGATGAGGAGCTTTCTTGAATTGACAGAGTTGAAACACATTCTCAAGAAAACCCAAACATTCTTTGAAGAGGTAGTGTTACTAATTACTTTAGTTTAAAATGACTGGAGGAAATACGTTGTTACTAGTGTGTTTCATTTATTTATCATTTTCTGTTTGCCTGGTGTTTGTTTTATTACTTCATTGTATTGTTATCCATGCGTATTACATTGTGCGTGTGTGTGTACTGTCTTGAGAATGCTTTTTGCTCTTGTTTTATGATGACAAAGTCTGTCCTTTGATCGTGTATGTATGTGTGTCTGTATATTGTCTGTGAATAAAACTGCTAAAGAGTTGTGGGTGCTTGAAAAATTTTGTAAAGCTCTTAAAAAGTAAAATAAATCATCAGTATTATAAGTTGTTGTAATCCAAACATCCATGTATGGTAAATCATGTACAACATACATGTAGACAAAATTGAACGTTAACTACCTTTTGCCAGAAGCTTAGTTTGTCAAAAGGGAGTTTAATATACAGTTGTAATCTAATTGTTTGAAACTTAAAAATGCTGGTATGGATTGTAAAGTGATATACAGGGCATCTTATAGGGTACAAAAAATTGTTTAAAAATTTAATGGCATATGATGGAGAAAAATCTGTTCATTACGTGCCAAATTATGTGGAAATTTAAAACCCTCAAATGGACCTTTTCCAAGATTTTGTAAATTATGTGAAAAATTATAACACACTAAAGAGAACAATGTTAAAGTCACTTTCCACTGTAAGCAGAGTCAAACAATTACTGTTTATATGTAAAGATAGATAATTATTCTGTAACAAAGAGTAGCCAAGTTTTTAGAGTTTCAGATGCCCTGGATAAATCGTTGACTTTCTCTGTACAGGGTTCGTACGGGTCATGGAAAACCTGGAAAGTCATGGAATTTCATGATTTCTTTTCCAGGCCTGGAAAGTCATGGAATTTAGATTAAGGTCATGGAAAATCATGGAAAATGGCACAAGAAAAATTAATAATCGTAGCTTGATTTTAGGCAAAGAGATGAAATTTTATTTTTTCCAATAGAAAGTAAAATCCATTTTCATGAAAAGTATCGTCTAAATTTTGGTCATGGAAAATATAAAAGAAGTCATGGAAAAGGTCATTGAAAGTCATGGAATTTTGATACTCCAAAAGAGTACGAACCCTGCTGTATAAAGCTCATCTCTTTTTTAGGGTTG